>CAUDMG010001952.1:75000-132500 GCA_958450375.1 Homarus gammarus | reverse complement strand
TCCCACCCTCACTCTAGAAACCCACCCTCACTCTAGAAACCCACCCCCACTCTAGAAACACACGCTCACTCTAGAAACCCACCATCACCCTAGAAACCCACCATCACTCTAGAAACCCACCCCCACTCTAGAAACACACGCTCACTCTAGAAACCCACCCTCACTCTAGAAACCCACCCTCACTCTAGAAACCCACCGTCACTCTAGAAACCCACCGTCACTCTAGAATCCCACCCTCACTCTAGAAACCCACCGTCACTCTAGAAACCCACCCCCACTCTAGAAACACACGCTCACTCTAGAAACCCACCATCACCCTAGAAACCCACCATCACTCTAGAAACCCACCATCATTCTAGAAACCCACCATCACTCTAGAAACCCACCGTCACTCTAGAAACCCACCGTCACTCTAGAAACCCACCGTGACCCCAGAATCCCACCGTCAATCTAGAAACCCACCATCACTCTAGAAACCCACCATCACTCCAGAAACCCACCGCCACTCTAGAAACCCACCGTGACCCCAGAATCCCACCGTCAATCTAGAAACCCACCATCACTCTAGAAACCCACCATCACTCTAGAAACCCACCGCCACTCTAGAAACCCACCGTGACCCCAGAATCCCACCGTCAATCTAGAAACCCACCATCACTCTAGAAACCCACCATCACTCTAGAAACCCACCATCACTCTAGAAATATGTAAACAAATCAATTAAATCACTAAATCATTACTTTTTTGGTCTCTAATTACGCAAACAAGGTCAAATTATAGGTCAGTCCTTTGTATAAACAATCAATAGTTCCAATTATACGGTGGTTAAATCAGTGTCTTTAATTACACGCAGATGACCTATAATCACCTCGTATTTCTACATAATTTAGGTCATGGAAGAAGGCTGTAGGTCACATCATTAACACTTTATACAGTATAGAGTTAAACAAGCAAGTTCAAGCATCATTATTGAGTGTGGTTACTTAGTTCAATACCACCTGCCTTCACTGATCTGACTGGTAGGTATTAGGCAAGAACGAGGGTGTTTTTTTCATAGTTGTAATTAACGTAAGTAATGAATAACTCTTGAGTGTCCATGTTCATTTGGGTTGTAATATACACATTTCTACACTGTGTATGGTCGATTTGAATTAGTTAATCCCCTTGAGTACTTAGGGGAATACGTCATTGTTTTAACAGGGTCAAGTCGTCGTACTCAAAGGGTTAAGTCATCGTACTCAAAGGGTTGTCATCGTCCTCTAGGGGTCAAGTCATCGTAGTCCAGGGATTAAGTCATCGTAGTCCAGGGATTAAGTTATCGTAGTCCTGGGATTAAGTCATCGTAGTCCAGGGATTAAGTCATCGTACTCTAGGGGTTGTTATCGTACTGTAGGGATTAAGTCAACGTACTCTAGGGTTTAAATCATTGTACTCTCGGGGTTATCATCGTAGTCTAGAGGTTAAGTCATCGTACTCAAAGGGTTAAACAATTATTGATCTCTATATTTACTGTTTCTTTTCTTGATATAGTAAATATATTAATTATTTTCAGCAACTTTCCCTCATAAGTGGCTATTATATACACTAAAAACACTTATATTTTAATCACTCAATTAAGTATTTATTCGTCGTAAGTCATTCATTATCAAGAGTGCTTTAGGCCGCTTGTTTACCGCCATATAAATAAGAATCAATAGCCACTACTCAATTAACACGACTCCTGCAACACCGCCGGAATCACAGTTATTCACAGTTCGTGTCCATAAATAACTTGAGTGTTGAGTGTGTATCCTGAGTGGCACTCGTGGAGGGGAGGCTGGAGTGGAGAGTGACGTCAGTGGTGGTAGAGGAAGTGGTGCCCGAGTGTCCCACTAGCGGGGAGTCCTGCCAGAGGGTGTCCAGTGGTGTTGTCCTCAGCCTCCTAGAGACGCGGGTGTCTCCTCCAGAAGGTATCCTGCAGGAATGGGCAGCTCCTTCCCTCGGCATGCCCTCTTATACACGCGCTAATTCAATTCTCCAGCAGTAATCACTTCTTGTTTTTTAATTCTCCCATATTATTTTCATGAGTGTATGCACTTATAGAGATTGGAGTGGTTATTATGAGGCGGTCGATTAGATTAGGGAGCCATATCGCTGATTGTAAGCCCAGGCGGGACCCGGGGGACGGCTGACCCACCCCTTAGGGGCTCTTCTCCCAAGAACTTGAAGCCTCGTTCCTATTGGTCAGTTACGTCGAGGCTCTCCAGACGACCAATGGCTGGTCACCGATCGCCGCCGCTGATCCCGGACTTCTTTAACGTGATTTCTAGGTGGACTTGCTGCCTCTCGGTTCTGGCCCAATCGCCGAGATGGCCACCAACAGTTAGCGTGCAGACCCTCCACAGTTTTCCACAATCCTTCACGCGGGACCAGAGGCTCTCCACGTCTTATTATCATGAGGACATAAGGGCGTCGTTGGCGTGGCGGCGGCGGCGAGCGAGCGAGCCGCTGTGGAGGCGCCCGCCTGGCTTAATCAGGTTACGCTACAGCTCCCACAACACACGCTTCCACCCAAGTGACCAGAAATCCGAATTTCCTATTGACGACCAAATTCTCAATATTTAAATACTCCCTCGCAATTTACTCTTCAGTAACAACACACAGCACAACAAGAATAATCTCATCTCTCAAAAAAGATGCTGTTTCTCAGGCATAAAATCTTGACACACTCACGCGAGAAGGATTAGAATCTCGCTCGACCCAAAACGAAAATTTTTTAAAAGCATCGAAACACATCTGAACCAGGTAGGGTGCACGTCACGCTAGCAGTAACTTGCTTTGCGACGGACGAAGACGGGCTGAAGAACCGACCCGGCACTGGCGGCAGCGATGGAATCGGAGCCTTCGACCCGCCGTCTCTAACTTAATGAAACCTTTATGAATGGGCCAGCAGACGGTCTGGGAGCCCCAGCCTCGCCACCACCACACAAGTCTTGTTGGGTTGTGCTACTGAGAACATCTCCCTCCGTCCTCACCTCTCCCACACCACAGCCAGAGGTCGACACATACCTGTGACAACTACAGTAGTTATTGATAATAATTACACTAAGACACATTATTTAACGGTTCTCATAAAATATTACGTACCATGAGGGAATCGACTGGCTGTTTCGTGTTCCTTAAGTACAAAGTAAACAGCCACGCCGCTGTACTTCGTTGTCAAGGACAAGTATCAAGTTATCTAATTGTGCTACGGTTGTCAAGAGTTCAGCATCTATATTTCCCGTCAACCCACCATGGGAAGTCTTCCACGCCTGTTAAAGGCACCGTGAGCGCTGCAGGTACACCAGACGGGGGAATGAGATGAGCAATGACCCTTGAGATGGCGAGATCGATGTTGTGTGTGAGTTGGGCGACTTTATCAAGGAGGAGCTCAGTGCTGGCGCCCCACCACCAAGACCACCAGCCCACCACCACTACCAGCCCACCACCAAGACCACCAGCCCACCACCACGACCAGTCCACAACCAAGACCACCACGACCACCAGCCCACCACCACGACCACTAGCCCACCACCAAGACCAACAGCCTACAACCAAGACCACCAGCCCACCAGCACGACCACCAGCCCATCACCACTACCAGTCTACCACCACGACCACTAGCCCACCACCAAGACAACCAACTCACTACTATGATCACTAAGCCACCACCGCGACCACCATCACGACCACTAGCCCACCACCAGCCCTCCACCATAACTACCAGCCCACCACCACGACCCCACCACTAGCCCACACCGTCTACCTCACACCTTATTTATGGTATCGTAATGCTCTCAACCTAGTATGTGTGCTCTCTCTCTCTCTCTCTCTCTCTCTCTCTCTCTCTCTCTCTCTCTCTCTCTCTCTCCATGTGTGCATGCTAATCCACACAATGGGTTACGAACATTCAAGCCACAAAAAAAAACCGGCCGGAGTTTAAGAAAGTCCCCACCCCTCAGTCTTTACAAGGTCGAGTTTAAGGTCTTACACACACACACACACACACACACACACACACACACACACACACACTACATCATCAGTATGACAACTTAATGGCAGTTTACCATATCCAAGTTTTCTGGCAGACTGAAGTTTGCACTCTGTCTCACTAATACGGCTAAATTATACTGCAGAACAAAGCTTGTTTGTGTATGTCGCTCTTCATCATAATAACTGACCCGAGACATGTTATTTACTGACACTGGTTAAGTTTATACAAGGAGGTGCTGACAGCATCACTCTTTTACACAAGAAGTTCCTGACAGCTACACTTTGATAGATGAAGAGCTACTGACAGTAATAGTATGAGGAACTGCTGACAGTAGTATTTTGAGTACTGTAGACCTCTTGTTGAGAACAGTGTGATATACAAGAAGTTGTTTACATGTTGCTGTTGATGTCAACACTCTGAAATATGGAAAGTAGCTGATAGTATCACTGTAATTTATGAGAAGATCCTGTTGGCATCACTGTTATAAACGGGAAGCTTCTGATGGTAGGACTGCTATAAACGGGAAGCTTTTGATGGTAGCACTGCTATAAATGGGAAGCTTTTAATGGTAGCACTGTTATAAACAGGAAGCTTCTGATGGTAGCACTGTTATAAATGGGAAGCTTGTGATGGCAACACTTATATACAGGAAGCTTCTGATGGCAACACTGTTATATACAAGAAGCTTCTTATGGCAACACTGTTATATACAAGAAGCTTCTGATGGTAACACTGTTATAGACAGGAAGCTTCTGATGGCAACACTTTTATATACAAGAAGCTTCTGATGGCAACACTGTTATATACAAGAAGCTTCTGATGGTAACACTGTTATAGACAGGAAGCTTCTGATGGCAACTCTTTTATATACAGGAAGCTTCTGATGGCAACACTGTTATATACAGGAAGCTTCTGATGGCAACACTGTTATATACAAGAAGCTTCTGATGGCAACACTTGTTATATACAAGAAGCCTCTGATGGCAACACTGTTATATACAAGAAGCTTCTGATGGCAACACTTTTATAAACAAGAAGCTTCTGATGGCAACACAAGGGGATCATATTCGTTAAATACTGTGAAATATTTCAGCCACAACTTATTGTAATACCCTTCACTTGGTTACAGAAATATACAAGCATTCTGAACACTGAGTTTACTGAGAGAGCGTTGTGTTAAATCTTAAAGCGTGGGAGAAGGTGTAGAGAGGAAGCTGCCCTTTCTCTCATTGATTTTATTTACTTTTTTTTTTACTTGGGATACATTCACGCTGCAACAACACTGCAGTGAGAGAGAGAGAGAGAGAGAGAGAGAGAGAGAGAGTTCAACATTAATCAACGTGGCAGGTCGTCAAACAACTAACACACACACACACACACACACACACACACACACACACACACACACACAGATTAAATATATTATCAACCCAGCCTTACAATCCTCGTATGATATTTATGATCTTTGGAAAGTTTCTTTACAATAGTATATCTCCTAACGGGTGCTAAGTGAACATATCAGTGTGATGATGTGTCCTAACTGGTGACAAGTGAATGTATCTAGTTAAGGTAGTTTCATGTTTTATCTTAAGTCAATCAATTACTCACATTCCTACAGCCTTTACATACGAGAAATATGTATCGTACGAACCACTGAGACTCTGGCAAAACTGCCAAGAAATCGTAAACATCGTCCCACAGAGAAACAATAACTAGAGTTTTCTAATCAATACTGGATATTCTAAGAAACCCGACAATACCTCAGACTATGTACTGTTAATTTGTGTTAGGTTTGAGTTAACTTAAGTAATGTGATGTGTGAAATGTGTAGATGAAATCGTTTTTCAGCTCCGTTACACTATGTTAGATTATAATGAAGCCATGTTACGGAATGTGAGGCTATGTTATGTGAGTAATAATACATCCGTGTTATTTTATGGAAAGGAAGTGGAATATATATATATATATATAAATATATATATATATAATATTATATATATATATATATATATAATATATATATATATATATATATATATATATGTGTGTGTGTGAGTGTGTGTGTGTGTGTGAAATGGACCCTAAAATATTTTACTGTACAGGGATTATTTAAATCTATGGAAAATGGACACAAATTTAAGAAGAAAACGGAAGTACAGTAACATCCGTCAAATTCAGCTACATATTTTTTTTTAGATAGACAGAGACAGACAGACGAACAACGCCACACCCTGGGTTTCTGAATAATAATACCTGGTTAGTATATAACACATAATTATTACGAGGGTTAAAAGTATTCCCAAAACAAAAACACTAACGCGGGAAAACAAGGCGCCAGAAATTCCCGCCAAAACAACAGAGGCCATAAAGCGGTGCGGGAAGACAAATGAGCATCTACTGTAACCATGGCAACACTCTCAACCACAACAAAACACTTACGAGGATCTTATGAGTTACGATGATCCAGGGAAGAAATAAAGAATTAATTAGAGATTTAGATCATACAGGAATGAACAAATATATATATGGGATTTACAGAAGCCGATAGAGGATTAAGTATGGGATTTACACAAGACAAAAAGGATTAATATGGAATTTACACAAGGCGAAAATGATTAATATGGGATTTAAAGAAGACAATAGAGGATTTAATAAGAGATTTAGAGATGACCATAAGGGTTTAGAAGATGATTTTGAGTAGCCGACAGAGGATTATATATAAAACTAATTAAAGACAAAGGATTAGTAAGGGATTTACAAAAGGAAATGAGATTTGTATTTAAATAAGGAAGAGAAAATGGAACGAATGAGATGAAATAATGAGAAAATAATATCGAATAAAGAGGAAGAAGAGCAGATTAAATAAGAGATTAATAAGAATAAAGTAAATATAAAAATAATAAAAAACTAATAAAAATTGGATAGCGAATAGAGGAAGAAGATGGTGGAAGAGGAGGAAGAGAGGTGGAAATGGGTGAGAAAGGTGACGCAGGAAGAAAGGAGAGAGCAAAGATGGATAAAAGAGGAGAGGACGAGGAAGGGGAAGTTGGAGTGAAGGAGACGAAAGTGAAGATAGAATAGAGAGAGAGAGAGGATGCGTATGAAATTGGAGGGAGAGGAGAGGGACTGAAGTAGGAGGAGCAAGAGGAGGAGGATGAGCAGGAGAATGGAGAAAGAGAAGGCAGCGAGAGACCTTCAAGAACAGGAGGCGGCCAAGCTAGTACCAGATCAATACCTTGTGTGTGGCACTATGGGGGAGGGTGCCATGCTGACCCTGTGTTGTGTGGCACTGTGAGGGAGGGTGCCATGCTGACACTGTGTTGTGTGGCACTGTGAGGGAGGGTGCCATGCTGCCACTGTGTTGTGTGGCACTGTGAGGGAGGGTGCCATGCTGACACTGTGTTGTGTAGCACTGTGAGGGAGGGTGCCATGCTGACACGGTGTTGTGTGGAACTATGAAGGAGGGTGGCATGCTGACACTGTGTTGTGTGGCACTGAGGGAGGGTGCCATGCTGACACTGTGTTGTGTGGCACTGTGAGGGAGGGTGCCATGCTGACCCTGTGTTGTGTGGCACTGTGAGGGAGGGTGCCATGCTGACACTGTGTTGTGTGGCAATGTGATGGAGGGTGCCATGCTGACACTGTGTTGTGTGGCACTGTGAGGGAGGGTGCCATGCTGACACTGTGTTGTGTGGCACTGTGAGGGAGGGTGCCATGCTGACACTGTGTTGTGTGGCACTGTGAGGGAGGGTGCCATGCTGACACGGTGTTGTGTGGAACTATGAAGGAGGGTGGCATGCTGACACTGTGTTGTGTGGCACTGAGGGAGGGTGCCATGCTGACACTGTGTTGTGTGGCACTGTGAGGGAGGGTGCCATGCTGACATTGTTGTTGTGTGGCACTGTGAGGGAGGGTGGCATGCTGACACTGTGTTGTGTGGCACTGTGAGGGAGGGTGCCATGCTGACACTGTGTTGTGTGGCACTGTGAGGGAGGGTGCTATGCTGACTCTGTGTTGTGTGGCACTGTGAGGGAGGGTGCCATGCTGACACTGTGTTGTGTTGCACTGTGAGGGAGGGTGCCATGCTGACACTGTGTTGTGTGGCACTGTGAGGGAGGGTGCCATGCTGACACGGTGTTGTGTGGAACTATGAAGGAGGGTGGCATGCTGACACTGTGTTGTGTGGCACTGAGGGAGGGTGCCATGCTGACACTGTGTTGTGTGGCACTGTGAGGGAGGGTGGCATGCTGACACTGTGTTGTGTGGCACTGAGGGAGGGTGCCATGCTGACACTGTGTTGTGTGGCACTGAGGGAGGGTGCCATGCTGACACTGTGTTGTGTGGCACTGTGAGGGAGGGTGCCATGCTGACACTGTGTTGTGTGGCACTGAGGGAGGGTGCCATGCTGACACTGTGTTGTGTGGCACTGTGAGGGAGGGTGCCATGCTGACATTGTTGTTGTGTGGCACTGTGAGGGAGGGTGGCATGCTGACACTGTGTTGTGTGGCACTGTGAGGGAGGGTGCCATGCTGACACTGTGTTGTGTGGCACTGTGAGGGAGGGTGCATGCTGACTCTGTGTTGTGTGGCACTGTGAGGGAGGGTGCCATGCTGACTCTGTGTTGTGTGGCACTGTGAGGGAGGGTGCTATGCTGACTCTGTGTTGTGTGGCACTGTGAGGGAGGGTGCCATGCTGACTCTGTGTTGTGTGGCACTGTGAGGGAGGGTGCCATGCTGACTCTGTGTTGTGTGGCACTGTGAGGGAGGGTGCCATGCTGACACTGTGTTGTGTGGCACTGAGGGAGGGTGCCATGCTGACACTGTGTTGTGTGGCACTGTGAGGGAGGGTGCCATGCTGACTCTGTGTTGTGTGGCACTGTGAGGAAGGGTGCCATGCTGACACTGTGTTGTGTGGCACTGAGGGAGGATGCCATGCTGACACTGTGTTGTGTGGCACTGTGAGGGAGGGTGCTATGCTGACTCTGTGTTGTGTGGCAAGGTGAGGGAGGGTGCCATGCTGACTCTGTGTTGTGTGGCACTGTGGGGGATGGTGCCATGCTGACATTGTTGTTGTGTTGCACTGTGAGGGAGGGTGCCATGCTGACACTGTGTTGTGTGGCACTGTGAGGAAGGGTGCCATGCTGACACTGTGTTGTGTTTGTAATTGGAAATTTTCAGTTAGATTCACCTATTATTTCAGTCCGTTTTAAAGTCATCGCCTTGATATATAAGATCACATTCCACGACTCGACGATCACGATGACGCGCGCGATTTTTTAATAACTCACGAGTTGATAACTATGCTTCACCCCGGTAAGGATTGACTTCCCCGCCCCACGCCGAGCATTGAAAATTGTATACTGTATGTTGTATAGAGTTGGTCTTGGTTTATACTGTATGTTGTATAGAGTTGGTCTTGGTTTATACTGTATGTTGTATAGAGTTGGTCTTGGTTTATACTGTATGTTGTATAGAGTTGGTCTTGGTTTATACTGTATGTTGTATAGAGTTGGTCTTGGTTTATACTGTATGTTGTATAGAGTTGGTCTTGGTTTATACTGTATGTTGTATAGAGTTGGTCTTGGTTTATACTGTATGTTGTATAGAGTTGGTCTTGGTTTATACTGTATGTTGTATAGAGTTGGTCTTGGCTTATACTGTATGTTGTATAGAGTCGGTCTTGGATTATACTGTATGGTCTTGGTTTATACTGTATGTTGTATAGAGTTGGTCTTGGTTTATGCAGTATGTTGTATAGAGTTGGTCTTGGTTTACACAGTATGTTGTATAGAGTTGGTCTTGGTTTATACTGTATGTTGTATAGAGTTGGTAATGGTTTATACAGTATGTTGTATAGAGTTGGTCTTGGTTTATACAGTATGTTGTATAGAGTTGGTCATGGTTTATACAGTATGTTGTATAGAGTTGATCATGGTTTATACCGTATGTTGTATAGAGTTGGTCTTGGTTTATACAGTATGTTGTATAGAGTTGATCATGGTTTATACTGTATGTTGTATAGAGTTGGTCATGGTTTATACAGTATGGGGCTGCATCCCACATAAAATATACTGTATACTGAAGCGGATGACATCACAGACAATTTCTTTAGTGTTGTCGACAAAAGATAAATTCCTGACTGGTGATTAAGATTCTCTGAGCACTTTTATCACCATTAAGATACAAGGATGACAGAGAACTGTGTGTATGTGTGTATGTGTGGCTGGAGGGCGCACGAGATTGAGGGTTGTAGGTGTGCAGTGACGGTACCTGCAAAGAGAGCGGGCCAGGGACGAAATAATACGAGGCGGGCAAATTTGTCTCTCATTCAGTCATTTGGGACAAACAATCATACTGGCTGACTAACATAGCTGGCATATATGTATGTATGCATGTTAGTTTACTCAGGTTGTAATATAAAGCTTCGAGATCGGTATAGTTACTTAGTTAGTGAGAGTGAGTTAGTGAGTTCGTGAGTGAGTGAGTAGATGAGTGAGTGAGGGAGGGAGGTCGACAGTGTGTTGTTATTTGCATCATAACTAGACGCATGAAGTGGGGGATGAGAGGAGGAGGAGGAGTTAAGAGCCGCCCCGGAGTTTGCGGTGTTGGGGCAGCAGACACAAAGACCCCACACATCCCTTGCCCCGCTCCGCCCCGAAGACTGTGTGTGATAACGGGGCAGTAGCAGCAACAAAAACAAAGACCCCCACACAACCCCTGCTCTCCCCCGCCCCGTCTCGACCCGTCCCGAAATCTCTATAACGGAGCAATAACAGACACAAGGACCCCCTAACCCCCCCCCCCTCACACAATCCCCGCCCCGCCCAGCCCCACTCCGCCCCGTAAACTCTAAAACGGAACAGTAAAAGAGACAGAGAGACCTCCTCAACCCCAACACACACCCAGCCCCGCCCCGACAAGAAGACAGACAAGCCCCCAGAACCCCCCCCCCCCCCTCCCCACCCATTAGAAACAGGGAAGAAAACGAAGGAGATTCTTAAGACGTCTAAAATGGCGGGCAATGTTTGAGGGTCTGTACGGTGAGGACCTAAGATCTGCCAGGTCTCTCTCTCTCTCTCTCTCTCTCTCTCTCTCTCTCTCTCTCTCTCTCTCTCTCTCTCAATTCCCCTTCAACTCTTCATCAACTTCATCAATCAAAACAGAGAATTGATCGACTGGCACCAACCTATTTCCACCAAACTCCTCCCCCCCCCTTCAATCCCCTCCACCATCATTCTACCCCTACCACCATCACCCCCCCGTCATCCATCCCTCCAGGCGCGGATTGAAGTAGAAAGCGAAGTTTATTGACCTGTAAATTCAACTCAACACGCTAATTAATCTCTCTCTCTCTCTCTCTCTCTCTCTCTCTCTCTCTCTCTCTCTCTCTCTCTCTCTCTCTGCCCAGGTGCGAGATTAATAATTAACAATGTGAGAGGAATGATCAATGTTAATTAGGCAGGTGATGTTAATTGGTCAGGTGTGGTGGTAAAGCGGGTCACTGATCTTGATGTCTTTAAGAGGAAATTTAACTCAGGGTTTATGAGTCATTGGTAACAGGTTGTTTAATGTGAGTGTATGTGAGTAACAGCGTGTGTGTGTATGTTGAATGTACCTGTGAGATAGGTTTACACACGCACGCACACACACACACACACTAGTAGACGCCATCTATGAATATACATTTAAACGACTCGCCTTTTACCTATTATATATATCCATTTTCTCCTCCTCTCTCCCCCTTCCCTTCTCCATACATCAACCATTACCCTTCTTCTTCCTTCCCTTCTCTTATATCGCTCCCCTCCTCCTTCCCCTCCCAAGCCCCCTATCTCTCTCCCATCCCCTTCTCCTACCCTTTCTCATCATCCCCCTCTCCTTGCCTATTCCCCTTTCCATCCCCTCCATTTCCCCTTCGTTCCTTCTTCCCCTCTTCCCTTCCCCCCTTCCCCTTCCCCCTCCCGAAACATAATTGCTTGTGGGTGTAAATAATGTATGCAAGAACTTCAAATGAAACTGGTTATTGATAAGATGATGATCCAGGAGTCATGAGTTGATTATTAAGGGGGGGTGTATAGAAGGGGGGTGTATAGAGAGGGTGTATAGAGGGGGTGTATAGAGGAGGGTGTATAGAGGGGGTGTATAGAGGAGGGTGTATAGAGGGGGTGTATAGAGGGGGTGTATAGAAGGGGGGTGCATAGAAGGGGGGTGTATAGAGGGGGGTGTATAAAGGGGGTGTATAGAGGGGGTGTATAGAGGAGGGTGTATAGAGGGGGTGTATAGAGGAGGGTGTATAGAGGGGGTGTATAGAGAGGGGGTGTATAGAGGGGGTGTATAGAGGGGGTGTATAGAGGGGGTGTATAAAGGGGGGTGTATAGAGGGGGTGTATAGAGGGGGTGTATAGAGGGGGTGTATAGAGGGGGGTGTATAGAAGGGGGTGCATAGAAGAGGGGTGTATAGAGGGGGTGTATAGAAGGGGGGTGCATAGAAGGGGGGTGTATAGAGGGGGGTGTATAAAGGGGGTGTATAGAGGGGGTGTATAGAGGGGGGGGCTAGGTTGGAGTGAAGCTAATTTTGGTTAAGTTAGGTAAAAAGTGTCTATATTAATGAGACAAATATAATAAAGGAAGATAATATGACCAACTGTTGACGTTAAAAATGTTACATTAACATTACTAAGTTACCACAGGTTAATACAGAGGAACCAAAGGGTTACATTAACATTACTAAGTTACCACAGGTTAATACAGAGGAACCAAAGGGTTACATTAACATTACTGAGTTACCACAGGTTAATACAGAGGAACCAAAGGGTTACATTAACATTACTAAGTTACCACAGGTTAATACAGAGGAACCAAAGGGTTACATTAACATTACTAAGTTACCACAGGTTAATACAGAGGAACCAAAGGGTTACATTAACATTACTAAGTTACCACAGGTTAATACAGAGGAACCAAAGGGTTACATTAACATTACTGAGTTACCACAGGTTAATACAGAGGAACCAAAGGGTTACATTAACATTACTGAGTTACCACAGGTTAATACAGAGGAACCAAAGGGTTACATTAACATTACTGAGTTACCACAGGTTAATACAGAGGAACCAAAGGGTTACATTAACATTACTGAGTTACCACAGGTTAATACAGTCACCAAAGGGTTACATTAACATTACTGAGTTACCACAGGTTAATACAGAGGAACCAAAGGGTTACATTAACATTACTAAGTTACCACAGGTTAATACAGTCACCAAAGGGTTACATTAACATTACTGAGTTACCACAGGTTAATACAGAGGAACCAAAGGGTTACATTAACATTACTGAGTTACCACAAGTTAATACAGTCACCAAAGGGTTACATTAACATTACTGAGTTACCACAGGTTAATACAGAGGAACCAAAGGGTTACATTAACATTACTGAGTTACCACAGGTTAATACAGAGGAACCAAAGGGTTACATTAACATTACTAAGTTACCACAGGTTAATACAGTCACCAAAGGGTTACATTAACATTACTGAGTTACCACAGGTTAATACAGAGGAACCAAAGGGTTACATTAACATTACTGAGTTACCACAGGTTAATACAGAGGAACCAAAGGGTTACATTAACATTACTAAGTTACCACAGGTTAATACAGTCACCAAAGGGTTACATTAACATTACTGACACATTAAAAGCTAATAAAGCGAGACCAAAGAGGCAGACTGACATTATTAACACATTACAAGTTAATAGAGAGAGAAGGAGCCGAGAGAATATGTAAGTCGGCATTTTAAGTAATTGAAAAAAAAATTCTCTACTACACCGCCGGATATGATAAATAAAAGCCAGAGGGGCGTAACCACGAGAGAGGGGGGGGGGGAGGGGTCAGTAAGGGCGGAAGTCTGGTGGTAAAGGTGTGGGATTTTCGTCAGTACAGGTGTGGGGTGGAAGGAGGGGCTCAGGCGTCCTGTGTGCGCGCGCCATTCAATCATCTAAACGGAACCTGAAAGCCAAACAAGGTGGTACAGATCCCCCCACCTTTTTTACCCTAGGGGAGGGGGGGAGAGGGGGTGGGGGAGAGGAGAGAAGGGCGAGAGATTTCTGGTGGCAAAGGGGGAGGGGGGGGGGAGAGGAAGGGGTGGGTTACCGAGGAGGGTAGAGAGATTTCTGGTGGGGGAAGTAGGAGAGGAAGGAGAGGAAGGATGGGAGGGAGGGGGTGAGGGATGAGAGGAGGGGTAGGTGAGACTTCTAGTGCTGGAGGGGGGAGAAGAAGGGAGGGGATGGTGGAGGGGTAGAGTGTAATGGGTTGGGGAGGGGAGGAAAGATTATTGGTGGGGGAAGGGTAAGGGGGCTTGGTATATAAAGTAGGGGTGATGGCTGGGATGAGGGGGGGCGCGGGGCAGGAGGGGACTAGATGAAGGGGTAACGAAAAGAAGGAAGGAAAGAAGGAAGGTTAAGGGGTAGAGAAATAAGAAAGAATAACAGAAGAAAGAAACGGAAGATAAACGAATCCAAACATATATATATATATATATATATATAATATATATATATATATATATATATATATATATATATATATATATATATATATATATACTCCAGAAACAAATTAAACTTGAGGAAGCTTAATATTAAAACATAGAAGCTTTCAGTTAAGCTCACGTACACCCGTCGGTGATGAATGACCGCCGGACACTACCAAAAAAATACCACTATTAATACTCTGTAATGAATCTACCTGGCCAAAATAAGCTTAACGAACTAACTTAATTAATCAAATTGGACAAGGATGAAAAGGTAGCTGGGGGGGGGGGGTGAATGGTCTGGTCTATACATTACTGCACATCACTGCTTCCCCCTACCAACTCTCCCCTACCCTGACTAACACTACCCCCCATCAGTGTCCCCTACCTGGCTAGTCCCCCCCTACTACTACTACCCCTTACCTATCCCTTGGCACCACCAGATAACCACACCCATTTTTAAACACAAAAATATCAGACTTCCATATTGAATAATAATAATAATAATAATAATAATAAAACATAGCAACACGTTAAAAACAAACAAAATACAAACAGTAAACACTAATAAAAAAAGGTAAAGAGAAATAGTAACCAGAACAAAAGCAAAACAAAACAAAACAACAGCAACAACCAACAAATACAAAGACGAAAATAAAATATTAAAATAAAACAAGAATGAATATACAAAAAATTGCAACAAAATAATTAAAACAAATTAATCCCCAAAATCAACACTGAAAAAAAACACACATCACTAACAGAGGAAAAACTTGAGAAAAAATAACAAATAGATAAAAATCACACCTAAAGAAAACAAATTAAAAGGAATTAAAAGCCATAAAAATGAAACATCAAAAATTAAAAAATCAATAAAAACCAAACAAACAAAAACGACCAAAATACAATAAATACTGACAAAGGTAAAATAAACGGGGAGGTGATGAGGTGGTGCTGGGGTGGTGCTGAGGTGGTGGTGGTGGGGTGATGCTGAGGACATGGTGGGGTGGTGGGGAGGGGTAATGCTGAGGGGGGGAGGGGTCATGCTGAGGGGGTGGTGGTGGGGTCGTACTGAGGGGGTGGTGGTGGGGTCGTACTGAGGGGGTGGTGGTGGTGGAGGGCCTGGGGGCGTCCTTCAGGGGTGGGGGCAGTGGACCAGGGGAACCTTTCATCCGCCAACTGTTTACTTCCCGAGAACAAGTGAAGTCGACAAAGCGCACCACCGTGTGTGTGTTGGCATCACGGAGGGGACACAACCTGTCGACAAAAACTTAATCGCAGAGGATGGTCGGCAGGACTGGGATTTATTTATTTTTTTATTTTTTATTTTTAATGGAAATTATTCCCTACAAATTCCTAAATCGTAAGGGATTTTTTTTCTTTTTTATGACGATGAAAATTCAGATTCATTATTAGATTCCAATGCCTGGGAATTTTTTTTTTTTTTTAATTTTCACTTTTGTTGGAGTTTACATTGATCATTAATCCCAATCGCTTGGATTTTAACTTTATTGTCCGGATTGAAACCTTCTTTTAGACTTTTCGACGGGGATTACATGAATCAATAATCATATATGACCCGGGATTTTTCACAGCAGTGGGAGATTTATGTTAGCCTTTTAAATTCTTTTTTGGGGAACACTTAAATAAATCCTCCATCACCCAAATTTAGGAGAAAATTTTAAACTTCACAATTACATAGAACGCACTAACCTAACCTAACCCAACCTAAGCTAACCAAAGCTAATCTAACACAACCTAACCACCTAACCTAGCCCACCCTATACTCCACCCCAACCCAACCTACCTTAATCTAACCCACCCTACCTAACCGACCCCACCCTAACCTAACCGACCCTACCTTAATCTAACCCACCCTACCTAACCGACCCTACCCTAACCTAACCGACCCTCCCCTAACCACCCTAACCTAACCTAACCTAACCGACCCTACCTTAATCTAACCCACCCTACCTAACCGACCCTCCCCTAACCTAACCACCCTACCCTAACCTAACCGACCCTACCTAACCGACCCTACCCTAACCTAACCGACCCTCCCCTAACCACCCTACCCTAACCTAACCTAACCTATCCTATCCTGACCTCACTATATGCTGTCCTGGGTTTAACTAAGGTCATTGCCTCGTCTAACTGACCTGACTGGTAGAGGATTTATCTATATGAACAATGAGTTATATCTTTGTTTATATTTGTAAGTGATGGATGATTTATCATAGGCAATAAATCCTTCCTTATTTAGCAATGTTTTTATTCTTATTTTGCTTCTTTCTGTATTTCTTTCTTTATAACCTTACTTCATTCTATCTATCTATCTATCTATCTATCTATCTATCTGTCTGTCTATCTACACCTTAAAGCCAAAAAATGCAAAAATAATAATAATCAGGGAAAAACACCTCATATATTACATTAAGTATATTATTTTCTTTACCTGGATAAAGTTAGTTACAGAATTAATTAAATTTATTCAGTCCACCGTTTTCAAATTCTTTCAAAATATAAACAACGGTTATCAGATTAAATTATGACCCAGTTTAAAGAAACGGATGTACGTGTGTGTGTGTGTGTGTGTGTGTGTGTGTGTGTGTGTGTGTGTGTGTGTGTCATCATTTACAAAAACATGATTAATTCTTTGCTTTTTTTTTTTTAGTTTTGAAAAGGATTATTAATAACTCAGCCTAACCTAACCTAACCTAACCTAACCTAGCCTAACCTAACCAAACCTAACCTAACCTAACCTAACCTAACCTAACCTAGCCTAACCTAACCAAACCCATCACAAAACTGATCACATATCAACATAGCTCGATTAAGTTAAAGTAATACAGTTGTGTTTTGAAGCTTAATCGGGCGATGATCTGTTGAGAGAGAGAGAGAGAGAGAGAGAGAGAGAGAGAGAGAGAGAGAGAGAGAGAGAGAGAGAGAGAGAGTAGTGGCAAACGAAATGCACCGTAAAAAAATAGAGAAACAGACAGACAAAATGGTAAAGACAGAGACAGAGACAGAGAGACAGACAGTCAGTGATAAACAAACACGAAGACAAACACAAATATACAGGTAGACGGGCATAAACACACAAAGCCAGACACAGACAAGCACATATATCGACAGATACACAGACAGACTCGTGCATCCAGCAAAGAAAGACAGACGGGCACAGATAAAGACAGAGACGGACGGGGACAGACAGACAGACACCACAACCCCGCACGACCCTGGAGTTCTCAAGTCGCACAGTTTGACACACGGAAAATGCCATTCAAAATTGACAAGTTAAATATGTGCTGAGCTCCTTGGAGGGGGAGGGGGGAGGGGGAGGGGGATGGGGGAGGGGAGAGGGGGATGGGGGAGGGGGAGGGGGGAGGGAGGGAGAGGGAGGGGGAGGAGGGATCCTACACATGTACGTATATTTAGTGGGAGACTTACGTATATACACACACACACAAAGATTTGATGAAGCAACTGTAATTCTATTTCTAGACAGCTGTCACTAGAGGTAAGTTAGACAGGTAACTCTCTCTCTCTCTCTCTCTCTCTCTCTCTCTCTCTCTCTCTCAAAACACGTTAGAATCGTGTTGTACAGTGAAACAATATGAGCTGCTAACAGTGCAGTGACGGGTAGTGTGTGGTGATGGTGAGATTTTGTGTATAAGATAATTCTGTGATGTATAGTGTCCAGTGATGGTGTGTAGGTGACTGTACGGTGATAGTGAACGGAATTTGTGAACGAATAAATACAGTGTAGAGTAACAGTCAACGATGTATAGTGAACTGAGGATTACGTAGAGAAGTGTGTATCATGGGAGACCCGGAGGGAGGGAGGGAGGGAGGGAGGTGTTGTCTCACGTGTCAACAAACAACCAATTATTATTTCCAACCAAGGAATTAATTAATGTATTTTTGTTTGTTTTTTGGTATTAAGTGAGACAAGATATGATTATGTATTGTGATGGTTTATTGGCCCCAGGGTTTAATTTAACCTAACCTTAACCTGACCTAAACTAATCTTAACCTGACCTAAACTAATCTTGACCTAATCTAAACCAAGAAAAGTTATCCTAATTAAACCTAAATTAACCTAACCTTAACCTGACTTAACCTAACTTAACCTAATCTAAACCATTAAACTTATCTTAACCGAACCCATCTTAACTTCATTTAATTCAACCTAGCCTAATCTTTCCATACTTTACCTAGCTTACCAAAACCTAACCTAACCTCCATGGTAGCATTATAGGGTGGCTAATGTTCAGGTGAAATAGGCAAGGAGGGAGATGGGGGGGGGGGGGGAGGGAGAGAACCTTCAGGTGGTCCGAGAAGTCTACCTGTCGACGCCCCCCCCCCCCCCGCACCACCTAATTCCCTCACATAAGAGCCCACTGATGCTCCTCCCTCAACATATTTTCTTCGCCGGTAATAAGAAGAAACGGAGAATAAACGGGAAGTGAGTCAGAGAGGCGATAACAGAAGCCGACCGATGATTCCTTACATCACAAACCCTGTAGTAAAAAAATGTTATATCATATCCTCTTATGGACTTAGTGAATGTAATAATCTAAAATAAAGTTATCAAACTGGCTTAGCTGAAAAAGTTCCCCCAATATTTGTTAAAGTCAACGGTGAAACGAACGCCCCGAAAAGTTCCTATCCAACCCCACCTATACCTCAAGCCTACACACCCCCGCCAAGCTAACCCGATTTAATACGCTCCACAAACATAATTTCACATCATTCATACATTAACATCAGCCGTAGTCGTGACTGATGTGTAGGTTCATGCCTTAAAGAGATGGACAAAGCCGTAGCCACAATCAGCGGCAGGCATCCGGACGCAGGGTAAATGTTTGGGTTATGATATGGTGTGTGTGTGATGTGAATTATTAAGGTGGCTCCGCGTTTCAGACCCAATCTTAATTAAGTGCACTCTAAAGGCTTCAAGAGGAAAATTGAGAGAGGAAGAGAAGAGAAGAGAAGAGAGAGAGAGAGAGAGAGAGAGAGAGAGAGAGAGAGAGAGAGAGAGAGAGAGAGAGAGATTAACGAGTGTAAGAATGTGTGTGTGAGTGCGTGGGGAAGGGGAGTATTTTTCTGTACGTTCGTTTGTGAAAGTGTGTGTGTGTGTCTTTCCAATTCAGTTCTCCTGTGATCTATGGATGATTTATTTATGCGATATGAACCTTTATCATCAACACACACACACACACATAACGTACAACCAACTCACACAACTCACACAAACCACAACACCATACACCACCACCACAATACTAAGCACCAACAACAACACCACATCATCACCATAACACTAAGCACCACCACCAACAACACTACATCACCAAAACACAAATAACATCACTATATCCTCACATTACCACTATTCCACCAACAACACTACACTCATAGCACCACCACAGCACCAACACAGCACCACCACAGCATCAACAGAACTACTTCCACACAGCACCAACACAGCACCACCACAGCACCAACAGAACTACATCCACACAGCACCAACACAGCACAACACAGCACTACACAGCACAGCACTAACAGAACTATACCCCACACAGCACAACACAGCACTACATAAAACCATCACAGCACCACGCAGCACTACACCCACGCAGCACCACACAGCACTAACAGAACTACACCCACACAACACCACTCAGCACTACACCCACACAGCACCACACAGCACTAACGAACTACATACACACAGCATCAACAGAAAAACCACCAACACGTCAACAACACCCGGGCGTCTATACAAGCACTTATCATGATAGACCGAGTGAGTTTTGGTCACCTGAGGCAGGTAATCTGGGCACTGTTTTGTGGATAATGGAGACTGCTGCCCCGGGGTGGTGTTGTTACTGATGCTGCTGTTACTGGTGCTGCTGTTACTAGTGCTACTGGTGCTGTTATTGGTGCTACTATTTCTGGTGCCACTGTTACTGGTGCTGCTGTTCTTACTGGTGCTGCTGCTGTTACTGGTGCTGCTGCTGTTACTCGTGCTGCTGCTGTTACTGGTGCTGCTGCTGTTACTCGTGCTGCTGCTGTTACTGGTGCTGCTGCTGTTACTGGTGCTGCTGCTGTTACTGCTGCTGTTACTGGTGCTGCTGCTGCTGTTACTGCTGCTGTTACTGCTGCTGCTGTTACTCGTGCTGCTGCTGTTACTGGTGCTGCTGCTGTTACTCGTGCTGCTGCTGTTACTGGTGCTGCTGCTGTTACTCGTGCTGCTGCTGTTACTGCTGCTGCTGCTGTTACTGCTGCTGTTACTGGTGCTGCTGCTGCTGTTACTGCTGCTGTTACTGCTGCTGCTGCTACTGGTGCTGCTGCTGTTACTGGTGCTGCTGCTGTTACTGGTGCTGCTGCTGTTACTGCTGCTGTTACTGGTGCTGCTACTATTACCGCTGCTGTTACTGCTGCTGTTACTGGTGCTGCTGCTGTTACTGCTGCTGTTACTGGTGCTGCTGCTGTTACTGGTGCTGCAGCTGTTACTGGTGCTGCTGCTGGTGCTGCTGCTGTTACTGCTGCTGGTACTGGTGCTGCTGCTGTTACTGGTGCTGTTACTGGTGCTGCTGCTGTTACTGGTGCTGCTGCTGGTGCTGCTGCTGTTACTGCTGCTGTTACTGGTGCTGCTGCTGTTATTGGTGCTGCTGCTGTTACTGCTGCTGGTATTGGTGCTGCTGCTGTTACTGGTGCTGTTACTGGTGCTGCTGCTGGTGCTGCTGCTGTTACTGCTGCTGTTACTGGTGCTGCTGCTGTTATTGGTGCTGCTGCTGTTACTGCTGCTGTTGCTGGTGCTGCTGTTACTGATGCTGTTACTGGTGCTACTGCTGTTACTGGTGCTGCTGCTGTTACTGGTGCTGCTGCTGTTACTGATGCTGTTACTGGTGCTACTGCTGTTACTGGTGCTGCTGCTGCTGCTGGTGCTGCTGTTGTTACTGGTGCTGCTGCTGCTACTGGTGCTGTTACTGGTGCTGCTGCTGCTGGTGCTGCTGCTGTTACTGGTGCTGCTGCTGTTACTGCTGCTGTTACTGGTGCTGCTGCTGTTACTGCTGCTGTTATTGGTGCTGCTGCTGTTACTGGTGCTGCAGCTGTTACTGGTGCTGCTGCTGGTGCTGCTGCTGCTACTGCTGCTGTTACTGGTGCTGCTGCTGTTACTGGTGCTGCTACTGGTGCTGCTGCTGTTACTGGTGCTGCTGCTGGTGCTGCTGCTGTTACTGCTGCTGTTACTGGTGCTGCTGCTGTTATTGGTGCTGCTGCTGTTACTGCTGCTGGTACTGGTGCTGCTGCTGTTACTGGTGCTGTTACTGGTGCTGCTGCTGTTACTGGTGCTGCTGCTGTTACTGGTGCTGTTACTGGTGCTGCTGCTGTTACTGGTGCTGCAGCTGTTACTGGTGCTGCTGCTGGTGCTGCTGCTGTTATTGCTGCTGTTACTGGTGCTGCTGCTGTTACTGGTGCTGCAGCTGTTACTGGTGCTGCTGCTGGTGCTGCTGCTGTTACTGGTGCTGCTGCTGTTACTGCTGCTGTTACTGGTGCTGCTGCTGTTACTGGTGCTGCAGCTGTTTCTGGTGCCACTGTTACTGGTGCTGCTGCTGTTACTGGTGCTGCTGCTGTTACTGGTGCTGCTGCTATTACCGCTGCTGTTACTGCTGCTGTTACTGGTGCTGTGCTGTTACTGCTGCTGTTACTGGTGCTGCTGCTGTCACTGGTGCTGCAGCTGTTACTGGTGCTGCTGGTGGTGCTGTTACTGGTGCTGCTGCTGTTACTGCTGCTGTTACTGGTGCTGCTGCTGCTACTGGTGCTGCAGCTGTTTCTGGTGCCACTGTTACTGGTGCTGCTGCTGTTACTGGTGCTGCTGCTGTTACTGGTGCTGCTGCTGCTGTTACTGCTGCTGTTACTGGTGCTGCTGCTGTTACTGCTGCTGTTACTGGTGCTGCTGCTGGTGCTGCTGCTGTTACTGCTGCTGTTACTGGTGCTGCTGCTGGTGCTGCTGCTGGTGCTGCTGCTGTTACTGCTGCTGTTACTGGTGCTGCTGCTGTTATTGGTGCTGCTGCTGTTACTGCTGCTGTTACTGGTGCTGCTGCTGGTGCTGCTGCTGTTACTGCTGCTGTTACTGGTGCTGCTGCTGTTATTGGTGCTGCTGCTGTTACTGCTGCTGTTACTGGTGCTGCTGTTACTGATGCTGTTACTGGTGCTACTGCTGTTATTGGTGCTGCTGCTGTTACTGCTGCTGGTACTGGTGCTGCTGCTGTTACTGGTGCTGTTACTGGTGCTGCTGCTGTTACTGCTGCTGTTACTGGTGCTGCTGCTGTTGCTGGTGCTGCAGCTGTTACTGGTGCTGCTGCTGGTGCTGCTGCTGTTACTGCTGCTGTTACTGGTGCTGCTGCTGTTACTGGTGCTGCTGCTGTTATTGGTGCTGCTGCTGTTACTGGTGCTGCTGCTGTTACTGCTGCTGTTACTGGTGCTGCTGCTGTTACTGGTGCTGCAGCTGTTTCTGGTGCCACTGCTACTGGTGCTGCTGCTGTTACTGGTGCCACTGTTACTGGTGCTGCTGCTGTTACTGGTGCTGCTGCTGTTACTGCTGCTGTTACTGGTGCTGCTGATGTTACTGGTCCTGCTGCTGTTACTGGTGCTGCTGCTGTTACTGGTGCTGTTACTGGTGCTGCTGCTGTTACTGGTGCTGCTGCTGTTACTGGTGCTGCAGCTGTTTCTGGTGCCACTGTTACTGGTGCTGCTGCTGTTACTGGTGCTGCTGCTATTACTGCTGCTGTTACTGGTGCTGCTGCTGTTACTGGTGCTGCAGCTGTTTCTGGTGCCACTGTTACTGGTGCTGCTGCTGTTACTGGTGCTGTTACTGGTGCTGCTGCTATTACTGGTGCTGCTGCTGTTACAGCTGCTGTTACTGGTGTTGTTACTGTTACTGGTGCTGCTGCTGCTACTGGTGCTGCTGCTGTTACGGCTGCTGTTGTTACTGTTACTGGTGCTGCTGCTGTTGCTGTTACTGCTGCTATTACTGGTGCTGCTGCTGTTACAGCTGCTGTTACTGGTGTTGTTACTGTTACTGGTGCTGCTGCTGATACTGGTGCTGCTGCTGTTACGGCTGCTGTTGTTACTGTTGCTGGTGCTGCTGCTGTTGCTGTTACTGCTGCTGTTACTGGTGCTGCTGCTGTTACGGCTGCTGTTGTTACTGTTACTGGTGCTGTTGCTGTTACTGCTGCTGTTACTGGTGCTGCTGCTGTTACTGGTGCTGCTGCTATTACTGTTACTGGTGCTATTACTGGTGCTGCTGCTGTTAATGTTACTGGTGCTGCAGTTGTTACTGGTGCTGCTGCTGTTACTGGTGCTGTTACTGTTACTGGTGCTGCTGCTCCTGCTACTGGTGCTGCTGTTACTGGTGCTGTTACTGTTACTGGTGCTGCTGCTGCTGTTACTGGTGCTGCTGCTGTTACTGTTACTGGTGCTGCTGCTGTTACAGGTGCTGCTGGTGTTACTGCTGCTGTTACTGGTGCTGTTACTGCTACTGCTGCTGCTGCTGTTACTGGTGCTGCAGTTACTGCTGCTGCTGCTGTTACTGGTGCTGCTGTTACTGCTGCTGTTACTGCTGTTCCTGCTGTTCCTGGTGCTCCTTTTAATGGTGCTGTTGTTACTGGTGCTGCTTAAATTACCGCTGTTGATACTGCTGTTCCTGGTGCTCCTTTTAATGGTGCTGTTGTTACTGGTGCTGCTTAAATTACCGCTGGTGCTACTGCTGTTCCTGGTGCTCCTTTTAATGGTGCTGTTGTTACTGGTGCTGCTTAAATTACCGCTGTTGCTACTGCTGTTCCTGGTGCTCCTTTTAATGGTGCTGTTGTTACTGGTGCTGCTTAAATTACCGCTGTTGCTACTGCTGTTCCTGGTGCTCCTTTTAATGGTGCTGTTGTTACTGGTGCTGCTTTAATTACCGCCATTGTAACTCTTACCTTTCAAAATCCACGCTCACAATATTCATTAGTTATACATATTGTGTGGAATATACAGTATACATATTAACCGTATATCCCACCACTTATACATATACTGTATACCCCAACACAACACCAATGTATAAATCATCAACACAACACCTGTGTATAAATCATCAATACAACACCTATGTATAAATCATCAACACAACACCTATGTATAAATCATCAACACAACACCTATGTATAAATCAACACAACACCTATGTATAAATCATCAATACAACACCTATGTATAAATCATCAACACAACACCTATATATAAATCATCAATACATCACCTATGTATAAATCATTAATACAACAACTATGTATAAATAATCAATACAACTCCTATGTATAAATCATCAACACAACACCTATGTATAAATCATCAATACAACACCTATGTACAAATCATCATTACAACTCCTATGTACAAATCATCAATACAACTGTGTATAAATCATCAATACAACACCTATGTATAAATCATCAACACAACACCTTTATATAAATCATCAAAACAACACCTATGTATAAATCATCAATACAACACCTATGTATAAATCATCAATACAACACCTATGTATAAATCATCAATACAACACCTATGTATAAATCATCAATACAACTCCTATGTATAAATCATCAATACAACACCTATGTATAAATCATCAACACAACACCTATGTATAAATCATCAACACAACAACTATGTATAAATCATCAACACAACACCTATGTATAAATCATCAACACAACACCTATGTACAAATCATCAATACAACTCCTATGTATAAATCATCAATACAACACCTATGTATAAATCATCAACACAACACCTATGTATAAATCATCAATACAACACCTATGTATATATCATCAATACAACACCTAAGTATAAATTATCAATACAACACCAATGTATAAATCATCAATACAACACCTATGTATAAATCATCAACACAACACCTATGTATAAATCATCAATACAACACCTATGTATAAATTATCAATAGAACACCTATGTATAAATCATCAATACAACACCTATGTATAAATCATCAATACAACACCTATGTATAAATTATCAATACAACTCCTATGTATAAATCATCAACACAACACCTATGTATAAATCATCAATACAACACCTATGTACAAATCATCATTACAACTCCTATGTACAAATCATCAATACAACTGTGTATAAATCATCAATACAACACCTATGTATAAATCATCAACACAACACCTTTATATAAATCATCAAAACAACACCTATGTATAAATCATCAATACAACACCTATGTATAAATCATCAATACAACACCTATGTATAAATCATCAACACAACTCCTATGTACAAATCATCAATACAACTCCTATGTATAAATCATCAATACAACATCCTATGTATAAATCATCAAAACAACACCTATGTATAAATCATCAATACATCACCTATGTATAAATCATTAATACAACAACTATGTATAAATCATCAATAGAACACTTATGTATAAATCATCAACACAACACCTATATATAAATCATCAATACATCACCTATGTATAAATCATTAATACAACAACTATGTATAAATAATCAATACAACTCCTATGTATAAATCATCAACACAACACCTATGTATAAATCATCAACACAACACCTATGTACAAATCATCAATACAACTCCTATGTATAAATCATCAATACAACACCTATGTATAAATCATCAACACAACACCTATGTATAAATCATCAATACAACACCTATGTATATATCATCAATACAACACCTATGTATAAATTATCAATACAACACCAATGTATAAATCATCAATACAACACCTATGTATAAATCATCAACACAACACCTATGTATAAATCATCAATACAACACCTATGTATAAATTATCAATAGAACACCTATGTATAAATCATCAATACAACACCTATGTATAAATCATCAATACAACACCTATGTATAAATAATCAATACAACTCCTATGTATAAATCATCAACACAACACCTATGTATAAATCATCAATACAACACCTATGTACAAATCATCATTACAACTCCTATGTACAAATCATCAATACAACTGTGTATAAATCATCAATACAACACCTATGTATAAATCATCAACACAACACCTTTATATAAATCATCAAAACAACACCTATGTATAAATCATCAATACAACACCTATGTATAAATCATCAATACAACACCTATGTATAAATCATCAACACAACTCCTATGTACAAATCATCAATACAACTCCTATGTATAAATCATCAATACAACATCCTATGTATAAATCATCAAAACAACACCTATGTATAAATCATCAATACATCACCTATGTATAAATCATTAATACAACAACTATGTATAAATCATCAATAGAACACTTATGTATAAATCATCAACACAACACCTATATATAAATCATCAATACATCACCTATGTATAAATCATTAATACAACAACTATGTATAAATAATCAATACAACTCCTATGTATAAATCATCAACACAACACCTATGTATAAATCATCAATACAACACCTCTGTACAAATCATCAATACAACACCTATGTATAAATCATCAATACAACACCTAGGTATAAATCATCAACACAACACCTAGGTATAAATCATCAATACAACACCTATGTATAAATCATCAATACAACACCTATGTATAAATCAACACAACACCTATGTATAAATCAACAATACAACACCTATGTATAAATCATCAATAGAACACCTATGTATAAATCATCAACACAACACCTATGTATAAATCATCAATACAACACCTATGTATAAATCATCAACACAACTCCTATGTACAAATCATCAATACAACTCCTATGTATAAATCATCAATACAACACCTATGTATAAATCATCAATACAACACCTATGTATAAATCATCAATACAACACCTATGTATAAATCATCAATACAACAATGTATAAATCATCAATAGAACACTTATGTATAAATCATCAACACAACACCTATGTATAAATAATCAATACAACACCTATGTATAAATCAACACAACACCTAGGTATAAATCATCAATACAACACCTATGTGTAAATCATCAATACAACACCTATGTAAAAATCAACACAACACCTATGTATAAATCAACACAACACCTATGTATAAATCATCAATACAACACCTATGTATAAATCATCAATACAACACCTATGTATAAATCATCAATACAACACCTATGTATAAATCATCAATAGAACACCTATGCATAAATCATCAACACAACACCTATGTATATATCATCAGTATAACACCTATGTATAAATCATCAGTACAACACCTATGTATAAATCATCAACACAACACCTACGTATAAATCAACACAACACCTATGTATAAATCATCAATAGAACACCTAAGTATAAATCATCAATACAACACCTATGTATAAATCATCAACACAACACAATGTATAAATCATCAATACAACACCTATATATAAATCAACACAACACCTATGTATAAATCATCAATGCAACACCTATGTATAATTCATCAATACAACATCTATGTATAAATCATCAATACAACACCTATGTATAAATCATCAATACAACACCTATGTATAAATCATCAATACAACACCTATGTATAAATCATCAACACAACAGCCTATGTATAAATCAACACAAACCTATGTATAAATCATCAATACAACACCTTTGTATAAATCATCAACACAACACCTATGTATAAATCATCAACACAACACCTATGTATAAAACATCAATACAACACCTATGTATAAATCATCAATACAACACCTATGTATAAATCATCGATACAACACCTATGTATAAATCATCAACACAACACCTATGTATAAATCATCAATACAACACCTATGTATAAATCATCAACACAACACCTATGTATAAAACATCAATACAACACCTATGTATAAATCATCAATACAACACCTATGTATAAATCATCGATACAACACCTATGTATAAATTATCGATACTACACCTATGTATAAATCATCAACACAACACCTATGTATAAATCATCGATACAACACCTATGTATAAATCATCAACACAACACCTATGTATAAATCATCAATACAACACCTATGTACAAATCATCAATACAACACCTATGTATAAATCATCAATACAACACCTATGTATAAATCATCAATACAACACCTATGTATAAATCATCAATACAACACCTATGTATAAATCATCAACACAACACCTATGTATAAAACATCAATACAACACCTATGTATAAATCATCAATACAACACGTATGTATAAATCATCGATACAACACCTATGTATAAATTATCGATACTACACCTATGTATAAATCATCAACACAACACCTATGTATAAATCATCGATACAACACCTATGTATAAATCATCAACACAACACCTATGTATAAATCATCAATACAACACCTATGTACAAATCATCAATACAACACCTATGAATAGATCATCGATACAACACCTATGTATAAATCATCAACACAACACCTATGTATAAATCATCAATACAACACCTATGTACAAATCATCAATACAACACCTATGTATAAATCATCAATACAACACCTATGTATAAATCATCAATACAACACCTATGTACAAATCATCAATACAACACCTATGTATAAATCCCCAAAGATGAACCACTAAAGTTTCTTACAATAAATATTTACCATAAAGGAGCTATAACTACCGCCTGACCTCCCAACTTCCTCCTGACCTCTATAACTACCTCAAGACCTTCTTAATTGCTTCACGACCTCCCTAACTATCCCATGACCTCTTACTGAAATCTTGTGGCCTCCCTCTCGGTTGGCCTCGCGGTTACGGCAGGAGAGGCAGCCATTACGCAGATTGAGCGGGGCCGTGTTGGTGCATATTTCATAATGTGTGCACACCCGCCTTCCCCCCTTGTGACCGACCGCCCAGCCCGCCACGCCAAGACGCCCGCACGCCCACTACACCTCCTCCCCCTCCTCCTTCCCCTCCCCCCATACTCCTCCTCCCTCAAGTACAATACACCCCAAACCTTCCTCCTCTCCACCCCCCCAGTACACTACTCCCCAGTACATTGCTCCCCCAGTACACTACTCCCCAGTACATTGCTCCCCCAGTACAATACTCCCCAGTACATTGCTCCCCCAGTACAATACTCCCCAGTACAATACTCCCCAGTACATTGCTCCCCCAGTACACTAATCCCCAGTACATTGTTCCCCCAGTACACTACTCCCCAGTACATTGCTCCCCCAGTACAATACTCCCCAGTACACTACTCCCCAGTACATTGCTCCCCCAGTACACTACTCCCCAGTACATTGCACCCTCAGTACACTACTCCCCAGTACATTGCATTCCAGTATATTACCCCCCGGTACACTACATCCCAGTACATTACCCCCCTAGTACACTACATACCAGTACACTACTCCCAAGTACACTACGCTCTCGTACACTATACCCCCAGTACACTACACCCCAGTACACTACTCCCAAGTACACTACTTCCCAGTACACTACTCCCCAGTACACTACAGTCCAGTATACTACACTCCAGTACACTACACCCCAGTACACTACACTCCAAGTACACTACACTCCCCAGTACATTACACCCCAGTTCACTACACTCCCCAGCACACTACTCCCCAGTACACTACGCTCCCCAGTACACTACACTCCCCAGTACACTACTCCCCAGTACACTACTCCCCAATACACTACACTCAAAGTACACTACACTCCCAGTACACTGCACTCCCCGGTACATTACACCCCAGTACACTTCACTCTCAGTACACTACACTCCCAGTACACTACACTCAAAGCACACTACACTCCCAGTACACTACACTCCCCAGTACATTACACCCCAATACACTACACTCCCCAGTACACTACACCCCAGTACACTACACCCCAGTACACTACACTCCCCAGTACACTACACTCCAGTACATTACACCCCGGTACACTCCACCCCAATACACTACTGCTCAGTACATTTCTTCCCAGTAGACTACACCCCGGTACACTACTCCCCATTGCACTATTCCCTAGTAGGGAGTGACAGTTTTGCAAAAGTTTTCAAAATCTAATTGCTTGGGTTGGATTATTTGTCTATCGGCCACGCTAATTCCGAATATGTTTGAGTTTTTTACATCATTGCATTAGAAGGTTTGTGGATACTTTGGGTTTGGCATGAAAAACGCGAAAAAACTGTAAATAATAAAGGGACTGGCAATGTGGCACAACCTGTTAAAATCAAGTTATTGAATTGGATTATTCGACTACTGTGTACACTGGTTCATAATATGCTATTGTTTTACAACTCAATGCGCTACAAATTATGCCGATATTTTTGCTGCAAGTCACCACATACGCATATTTCGAAAACCAGGGCCCAATATTACCAACGGCGTGGATAGATTCCGTGGAATGAATTCAGGACATTCCCGCTCATGGAACATTACCAAACTCCGTATATGTGCCAATGGCAGGCCAATGGCAATATTTACAGAGTTTGTTGAGGCTCCCTGGACGGGAATGCCCTGAATTTATTCCACGGAATCTATTCACGCCGTTGGTAATATTCGTCCCAGGACTGATCAACGAATTCAGCCCAAGTAGCTTGACTTGGACAGTTAAGGACAAAATCTCAGTCCGTACTTTTGAATAAAATATTGTTCAATAGGTGGTGATATTGAAGTGCTGAAAGTTGTCTTTTCTGTGTTGTTTTGCAGTTAGTTCAAAGGGCCGCCACCAAGATTAGCAACACTCAGCTGCGCCAGGGTAACGATAAGGTGTTCGGGGTTCGGATGCCTCTGCCATCTAACAAGTTGCCTCTGAACAAGGAAGTTGGAAGTGCCCTGGCTTATGAAGCAGAAAACGAGAGGTTAAGGAGAAGAATAAATGCTTTTGATTATATGGATGCCACCAACAAGGTGACTGAGAAGGTACTGGATGTGTATAGGAAGGCCACTGTCCCCACTATCTCTGAAATCAGGGTGAAAATGAGAGTCCACGACCTGTGGAGGATGCGGAGGGAGACGATGATGATGAAGGGAAATGGACAGAAACAGAAAAGGAAGAAAACGAAGAACGGGAAGCTGAAGATGAGGTTCGAGGCTCATCTTCAGCTTCCCGTTCTTCGTTTTCTTCCTTTTCTGTTTCTGTCCATTTCCCTTCATCATCATCGTCTCCCTCCGCATCCTCCACAGGTCGTGGACTCTCATTTTCACCCTGATTTCAGAGATAGTGGGGACAGTGGCCTTCCTATACACATCCAGTACCTTCTCAGTCACCTTGTTGGTGGCATCCATATAATCAAAAGCATTTGTTCTTCTCCTTAACCTCTCGTTTTTTGCTTCATAAGCCAGGGCACTTCCAACTTCCTTGTTCAGAGGCAACTTGTTAGATGGCAGAGGCATCCGAACCCCGAACACCTTATCGTTACCCTGGCGCAGCTGAGTGTTGCTAATCTTGGTGGCGGCCCTTTGAACTAACTGCAAAACAACACAGAAAAAACAACTTTCAGCACTTCAATATCACCACCTATTGAACAATATTTTATTCAAAAGTACGGACTGAGATTTTGTCCTTAACTGTCCAAGTCAAGCTACTTGGGCTGAATTCGTTGATCAGTCCTGGGACGAATATTACCAACGGCGTGAATAGATTCCGTGGAATAAATTCAGGGCATTCCCGTCCAGGGAGCCTCAACAAACTCTGTAAATATTGCCATTGGCCTGCCATTGGCACATATACGGAGTTTGGTAATGTTCCATGAGCGGGAATGTCCTGAATTCATTCCACGGAATCTATCCACGCCGTTGGTAATATTGGGCCCTGGTTTTCGAAATATACGTATGTGGTGACTTGCAGCAAAAATATCGGCATAATTTGTAGCGCAGTGAGTTGTAAAACAATAGCATATTATGAACCAGTGTACACAGTAGTCGAATAATCCAATTCAATAACTTGATTTTAACAGGTTGTGCCACATTGCCAGTCCCTTTATTATTTACAGTTTTTTCGCGTTTTTCATGCCAAACCCAAAGTATCCACAAACCTTCTAATGCAATGATGTAAAAAACTCAAACATATTCGGAATTAGCGTGGCCGATAGACAAATAATCCAACCCAAGCAATTAGATTTTGAAAACTTTTGCAAAACTGTCACTCCCTACTCCCTAGTACACTACTCCCCAGTACATTACTCCCCAGTACACTACTACCCAGTACACTACTACCCAGTACACTACTACCCAGTACACTACTCCCCACACACTGCTCCCAGTACACTACACCCCAGTACACTACTACCCAGTACACTACACCCCAGTACACTACTACCCAGTACACTACTCCCAGTACACTACACCCACAGTACACTACTACCCAGTACACTACACCCCAGTACACTACTCTCCACACACTACTCCCAGTACACTACACCCCAGTACACTACTACCCAGTACACTACACCCCAGTACACCATTCCCAGTACACTACTCCCCACACACTACTCCCAGTACACTACACCCCAGTACACTACTACCCAGTACACTACACCCCAGTACACTACACCTCAGTACACTACTACCCAGTACACTGCTCCCCACACACTACTCCCAGTACACTACTCCCAGTACACTACACCCCAGTACACTACACCCCAGTACACTATTCCCAGTACACTACTCCCCACACACTACTCCCCACACACTACTCCCAGTACACTACACCCCAGTACACTACTACCCAGTACACTACTCAACAGTAGACTACTCAACAGTACACTACACGAAAGTACACTACTACCCAGTGCACTACACCCCAGTACACTACTACCCAGTACACTACACCCCAGTACACCATTCCCCAGTACACTACTCCCCAGTACACTTTTCCCAGTAACACTACTCCCCACACACTACTCCCATTACACTACACCCCAGTACACTACTACCCAGTACACTACACCCCAGTACACCATTCCCCAGTACACTACACCCCAGTACACTACTCCCCAGTACACTTTTCCCAGTAGCACTACTCCCCACACACTACTCCCATTACACTACACCCCAGTACACTACTACCCAGTACACTACACCCCAGTACACTACTCCCTAGTACAATACACCCCAGTACACTATTCCTCAGTACAATACACCCCAGTACACTACACCCCAGTACACTACTCAGCAGTACAATACACCCCAGTACACTACACCCCAGTACACTACTCCCCACACACTACTCCCAGTACATAGTTTTATGAAGACACACAATATAATTATACTAGCATAAGTATATAACAATATAAGTAATGGTAAATAATTTTAAATAATTTTTAAATGATTTTTTTGGCGTTTACAGAACAATTGCAAATAATTTTCAAAAGTACTTTCATATCCTGTCCATTTTGGAGGAAATTTTTTTCACCGAGCGTTGAAATGTCCGGACTGACACACACACACACACACACACACACAAGGCCTGACAGACACACACACACGACCTGACACACACACACACACACACACACACACGCGCGCGACCTGACAGACATACAAACAGACAGACAGAGACAGACCCACACCTTACGTACTTAAGCGCATATTAATAAAATAATTATTATATTAAATTTGGGGTCTTTTGTTATTGAAGTTATTGAACAGGTGTGTCGCAGCTATGTGAAGCAGCAGGTGTGTGGGTCAGGTGTGTTGTAGGTATTGCAAACAGCAGGTGTGTGGTTCAGGTGTGTTGATTTTTATGTTGTTGCAGGTATATGAAGTAGCAGGTGTGCAGGATCCGGTATGTTTATTTTCAGGTGTTTCAGGAATGTGTAGCAGGTGTATGCTGTAGGGGTAGCAGGTGTGTAGTTCAGTATCACTAATTAATAATATTTTTTGCAGGTATGTGGAGGAGCAGGTGTGGAGTAGGACAGACCAGGTGTTAATTCTTCGTGAAGGTAAGACTCATGATCCATATTTTAACCTAACCTAACCTGACTTAGCCTAGCCTAGCCTAGCCTGACCTGACCTAACCTAACCTAGCCTGACCTGCCCATAACCTAGCCTGACCTGACCTGACCTAACCTAACCTAACCTAACCTAGCCTGACCTGACCTAACCTAACCTAACCTAAACTGACCTCACTTTTCCACTCTTTCCCTTCCCTCCTCCTCCTCACATCTTCCCCGTCTACCTCTCCTTTCTATCTTCCCACTCCCCTCTTTCCCCATCCCTCCTCCCCACTCAATCCCCTCTTTTTCTTTCCTCCTTCCTTCCCTCCCTCCCCATCCTCCCATATTTTTCTCCACTCCTTCCCTTCTGTCACACGTCCCCTCCCCATCCCTCTCCTTACTCCCAATCTGTTTCCTCCCTGTCCCAGCCTAACCCTAATCTACCACTCCCCTCCACTTCCTTTACCCCACAAACTCCCCTCCCTTCGCCCCCCCCCCCCCCCCACCACCTTGCCCTCTCCCCGACTTTGGATAAACTTAACTCAACTATCGGACCAAAGTTGTCGAGTCTTCCACATACTTCGTCACTCTGTTATGGTCTTAAAGTGAAAAGTTTGAAGGTAATTGATCTAGATATTGCTGAGGTGGATAATGGTGTGTGTGTGTGTGTGTGTGTGTGCGTGTGTGTTCAGACAGGAGAGAATTGCTACAAAAATCAACATGAGGTACAGCACACTATACGGTTCATTACAGTAGTAAAATACACCTCAACATACACACGATCATGGGCGTGTATATTAAAAGCACATTGACGTACAGTAGTTATGTGTGAAAATGGAATTGCTCAAATTTACGTACACACACACACACACACACACACACACACACACACACACATTCACAAGAAAAACACGCAAGCAGGAACGGACACAGACAAACACACTTACTACAGGGTATCATTATATGGCCAAACCTTTGTTCCCCCGAGTCTCTCAACCAGGCTGCCCCACCTGGCTCACCCCCGCCCCCACCTGGTTCACCCCCACCCCACCTGCCTCACCCCCGCCCCCACCTGGCTCACCCCGCCCCCACCTGGTTCACCCCGCCCCCACCTGGTTCACCCCCACCCCACCTGCCTCACCCCCGCCCCCACCTGGCTCACCCCCGCCCCCACCTGGTTCACCCCCACCCCACCTGCCTCACCCCCGCCCCCACCTGGCTCACCCCGCCCCCACCTGGTTCACACCCGCCCCCACCTGGCTCACCCCCGCCCCCACCTGGCTCACCCCCGCCCGGCTCACCCCCACTCCCACCTGGCTCACCCCCACTCCCACCTGGCTCACCCCCACCTGGCTCACCCCCACCCCCACCTGGCTCACCCCCGCCCCCACCTGGCTCACTCCCGCCCCCACCTGGCTCACCCTGCCCGGCTCACCCCCACTCGGCTCACCCCACCTGACTCACCCCCACCCCCACCTGGCTCACCCCCACCCCCACCTGGCTCACCCCCGCCCCCACCTGGCTCAGCCCCGCTCCCACCTGGCTCACCCCCACCCCCACCTGACTCACCCCCACCCCTAAAATTTTAGTGTATATTTTCAACAACTTGTGTTGACCAGAGACTGGGTAAGTCACTTTACTCTTCTATTGTGGTGCGAGAAGTGGACCAGATAATGTCCTCGATACAACCATTTCTGTAGACCGTAATTGCTGTATTGATATTGAAACAGTTTATTTAGCCAGAAAAATACAGATACGGAGTGGATAATAATAACAATTGAGTGACTTTACTGATAATATTACCGAATTATCCTCTATTACTACTATACTATTTCAACAATCAACATCAATTATTTTAATGTGTAGAAGCTGTCGCCAACACAACAACCACACCCTAAATTAACGAGTTACATGACCCAGTGTTTAAGGTGTAGAAGCTGTCGCCAACACAACAACCACACCCTAAGATAACGAGCTGCATGACCCAGTGTTTAAGGTGTAGAAGCTGTCACCAACACAACAACCACACCCTAAGTTAACGAGTTGCATGACCCAGTGTTTAAGGTGTAGAAGCTGTCACCAACACAACAACCACACCCTGAGTTAACGAGTTGCATGACCCAGTGTTTGAGGTGTAGAAGCTGTCGCCAACACAACAACCACACCCTAAGATAACGAGCTGCATGACCCAGTGTTTAAGGTGTAGAAGCTGTCACCAACACAACAACCACACCCTAAGTTAACGAGTTGCATGACCCAGTGTTTGAGGTGTAGAAGCTGTCGCCAACACAACAACCACACCCTAAGTTAACGAGTTGCATGACCCAGTGTTTGAGGTGTAGAAGCTGTCGCCAACACAACAAGCACACCCTAAGTTAACGAGTTGCATGACCCAGTGTTTAAGGTGTAGAAGCTGTCACCAACACAACAACCACACCCTAAGTTAACGAGTTGCATGACCCAGTGTTTAAGGTGTAGAAGCTGTCGCCAACACAACAACCACACCCTAAGTTAACGAGTTGCATGACCCAGTGTTTGAGGTGTAGAAGCTGTCGCCAACACAACAACCACACCCTAAGTTAACGAGTTGCATGACCCAGTGTTTGAGGTGTAGAAGCTGTCGCCAACACAACAACCACACCCTGAGTTAACGAGTTGCATGACCCAGTGTTTGAGGTGTAGAAGCTGTCGCCAACACAACAACCACACCCTAAGATAACGAGCTGCATGACCCAGTGTTTAAGGTGTAGAAGCTGTCACCAACACAACAACCACACCCTAAGTTAACGAGTTGCATGACCCAGTGTTTAAGGTGTAGAAGCTGTCACCAACACAACAACCACACCCTAAGTTAACGAGTTGCATGACCCAGTGTTTAAGGTGTAGAAGCTGTCACCAACACAACAACCACACCCTAAGTTAACGAGTTGCATGACCCAGTGTTTAAGGTGTAGAAGCTGTCGCCAACACAACAACCACACCCTAAATTAACGAGTTACATGACCCAGTGTTTAAGGTGTAGAAGCTGTCGCCAACACAACAACCACACCCTAAGATAACGAGCTGCATGACCCAGTGTTTAAGGTGTAGAAGCTGTCACCAACACAACAAGCACACCCTAAGTTAACGAGTTGCATGACCCAGTGTTTAAGGTGTAGAAGCTGTCACCAACACAACAACCACACCCTAAGTTAACGAGTTGCATGACCCAGTGTTTAAGGTGTAGAAGCTGTCGCCAACACAACAACCACATCCAGGTTCTCAATTACTGCTGGGTAGACAGAGAGACAAATGGTATAAAGAAACTTGCCCATAATTTCACCCTGCCCGGGGATCGAACGCGGGTCTATTTGTTTGCGAGGTGAGTAGGCTGACTATTACACCACAGGTTTCCATAATACTACTACTGTTACTACTATTGCCACTACTACTACTACTTCAATATAAACTAATACAACCATAACAACAACTACTAACCACCACCACTACTGTGCTAATAATTTGTAACATCCATATAACAAGTGTACTAAGTGTATCATGTTCCTGGCAAGAATGCTTTTTGTACAACCTCAATTTCCGCGGCTTTACTTGATAAACCAAACAAAATACTGTGTATTTGAACAGCATGTGAAAGCTATCATTACTGCTGTTTGGAAGCTATTGTCAGCTTAAGGTAGCAAATAAAAAATACACCGAATCAATTCTAGTATTCCTATTGGCCGATACATAAATGGGTGTTTAGTTTCAAGATGAACCTCTCCTCCTTTTTTCTCCCTTCCCCTCCTTCTATCTATCTTCGTTACAAAATTATATATTATTGTAGAGTCTACGTTATGTTTCTAAAAGAGACTTATTCTTCTACAACATATACTTCTCTATATGCTATAATGTGTCAACTTTACGCTATAATGGAGTCATAATTCATTAAACACTTGGCGCCATCTGGTAACAATTTACGAGTCACATACGCTGGTGAACTGGTCTTTAAATACGAGTCATATAAGTGATTGGTTTATACTTACACCTGGTGAGCGCTGCCGCCTTTTATTATAAATTAAATAAGAACAAAATAAACTACACAAATAAAATACACTTTTAAAAATACAAGGAAAAAACGTGAGCAAATAAGACACTTCAATCAGTGACCTTCGTATCTACACGAACCTGACGGTGATGGTTGGTTGACACTGATTACTGCCTTGTTATAACCTTGAGTACGCTGACAACCTCTTGAGTACGAGGACATAACCCCTTGAGTACGTTGACATCCTCTTGAGTACGATGACAATCCCTCTGTGTACGATGATTTTAAGACGTCGCACTCAAGGGGCTAAATTATTATACTCAAGGGATTAAGTCGTTGTACTCAAGGGGTTAAGTCGTTGAGCTCAAGGGGTTAAGTCGTTGAGCTCAAGGGGTTAAGTCGTTGTACTCAAGGGGTTAAGTCGTCGTACTCAAGGGATTAAGTCGTTGAGCTCAAGGGGTTAAGTCGTCGTACTCAAGGGATTAAGTCGTTGTACTCAAGGGGTTAAGTCGTTGAGCTCAAGGGGTTAAGTCGTTGTACTCAAGGGGTTAAGTCGTCGTACTCAAGGGGTTAAGTCGTTGAACTCAAGGGGTTAAGTCGTTGTACTCAAGGGGTTAAGTCGTTGTACTCAAGGGGTTAAGTCGTTGTACTCAAGGGGTTAAGTCGTTGTACTCAAGGGGTTAAGTCGTTGTATTCAAGGGGCTAGGTCATGGTACTCAAGGGGCTAGGTCATTGTACTCAAGGGGCTAGGTCATTGTACTCAAGGGGCTAGGTCATTGTACTCAACTGGCTAGGTCATCGTACTCAAGGGGCTAGGTCATGGTACTCAAGGGGCTAGATCATGGTACTCAAGGGGCTAGGTCATGGTACTCAAGGGGCTAGGTCATGGTACTCAAGGGGTTAGGTCATTGTACTCAAGGGGCTAGGTCATTGTACTCAACTGGCTAGGTCATCATACCCAAGGGGCTAGGTCATGGTACCAAAGGGGCTAGATCATGGTACTCAAGGGGCTAGGTCATGGTACTCAAGGGGCTAAGTCATGGTACTCAAGGGGCTAGGTCATGGTACTCAAGGGGCTAGGTCGTGGTACTCAAGGGGCTAGGTCGTGGTACTCAAGGGGCTAGGTCATTGTACTCAAGGGGCTAGGTCATGCTACTCAAGGGGCTAGGTCATGGTACTCAAGGGGCTAGGTCATGGTACTCAAGGGGCTAGGTCATGGTACTCAAGGGGCTACGTCATGGTACTCAACGGGCTAGGTCATGGTACATAACGGGCTAGGTCATGGTACTCAAGGGGCTAGGTCATGGTACTCAAGGGGCTACGTCATGGTACTCAAGGGGCTAGGTCACGGTACTCAAGGGGCTAGGTCATGGTATTCAAGGGGCTAGGTCATGGTACTCAAGGAGCTAGGTCATGGTACTCAACGGGCTAGGTCATGGTACTCAAGGGGCTAGGTCATCGTACTCAAGGGGCTAGGTCATGGTACTCAAGGGGCTAGGTCATGGTACTCAAGGGACTAGGTCATCGTACTCAAGGGGCTACGTCATGGTACTCAAGGGGCTAGGTCATCGTACTCAAGAGGCTACGTCATGGTACTCAAGGAGCTAGGTCATCATACTCAAGGGGCTACGTCATGGTACTCAAGGGGCTAGGTCATCGTACTCAAGGGGCTACGTCATGGTACTCAAGGAGCTAGGTCATGGTACTCAAGGGGCTAGGTCATCGTACTCAAGGGGCTACGTCATGGTACTCAAGGGGCTACGTCATGGTACTCAAGGGGCTACGTCATGGTACTAAAGGAGCTAGGTCATGGTACTCAAGGGGCTACGTCATGGTACTCAAGGGGCTACGTCATGGTACTCAAGGGGCTAGGTCATCGTACTCAAGGGGCTACGTCATCAGGGTGTGTCATAGGAGGGAAGATCAGCTAAAACTAATGGCCCAGCACTTTTTTGGTAGATTTTAGTGTATATAAACAGAAAATAATTTCAGTTTCAATATTTTGCAACATTTTGCCAATGTAAATTTTAGCGTGAAATGTATCGAAAATCTAACGTACAGCTGCATTAGTGCATTACAATTAAATAGTGAACATTGCTTTCTGACTTCATTCTTTAACAACCCAACTAACAATATTTTTTTCTGTTTCAGATTCTGATGCATTTATAAGTTGATAATATTTGCGATGGCTGCTTGTGTCAGGACGAGGAACCAAAAATCCAGCCATCTCAGTCACTATCTTGGGTCTGGGAGAGAGCTCCTGAAGTCGGAGTTGCTTACATTGAGAGATGCTTTGAGAAACGGTGTTTTAATCAGGCAAATCATTGAAAAGAACCAAAGAACTTACACAAACAAAGACATTGCCAGTGATATGACCAAAGCTGTCTTGGCACAGTACACTCTGGCTAACGCTCAGTTCAAGCCTCCAGTCATAACAAGTCAGAAGAAGATTAGTGAGAGACTGCTAGCAAAGTTGGGAAAAGGCAAGAGATATCTCTCTTGAGAAAGGAAAACTTGCAGTTAAGGACAGCTTTGCCAAGCAACTGGACCAGTTATTTGACATAATTACTGGCAAGTGCCCAATTGTTCTCTGTCCTGAGTTTGGATGCGATCGTGACTGTAAATACGAGGCCCACATCTCCTGTATTTGCAAGCGTGAACTGAAGATTCCTGTGATCGAACTGGCATTTGTCAAAGCACAGAGAGAAGACTGGCAGTATAGGGGCTCTCATGATTTCTAGCCAAGATATTCCGGAGTCCAAGAGACAGGAGGCTGCCACAGAGAGACAGAAGAGGAGAAGAGTTGCCGAGGAAAAGAGACTTGAGAAGGCCCAGGGTGAGGTAAAAAAGGCCGATGATTGGAGTCAAGCTGATTCAGAGTTTAATGACTTCCCCATGGCTGATCCGAGTGCTGACCAGGAGAATGGTGACTTTGTCCCTAACCCAGAAAATAATAATCCTAAACCTTCCAGGCATAACATTCGAAATAGGAAAGATATCCCGAGCATAGCTCTGGCCAGCATGCACCACACTGGTCTCAGAGAAACTGCAGAGATAGCAACAGCTGCCTGGATTGACGGTGGTTTGATAACACCTGATGATGTTCACCTGGTGATAGATCATAACAAAGTAAGGAGAGCTCAGGGGAAACTTGTCAGTAACCTAGAAGAGGAGTTTGATAAGGGGATAAGAGAAAATGGAATCAATTGTTTGTTCTTTGATGGGAGAAGGGATGACACTAAAGTGTTCATGAAAGTTGGAGATTCTGACAAGTTGTTCCCTGCCATGGTGAAGGAGGAACACTACTCCTGCTGCAGTGAACCAGGAGGGAAGTATTTGTGGCATTTCACTCCAGAGAAAGATGACATCAGGAAACCAGCTGAGATAGTGGCAGATAACATTGTGAACTGGCTCAGAGAGAGGAACGTAGACCAGACCCTGCAGGCCATTGGAGGGGACAGCACCAACACGAACACAGGGTGGCAAGGGGGGGTCATACAGTGGATAGAGCGGAAGATTGGGAGGAAGCTGGTCTGGATTGTTTGTGACCTCCACACCAACGAGTTGCCACTCAGACATCTGATCCAGGAGCTGGATGGAAAGACTCTTTCAAATAACAGATGGTCTGGTCCTCTTGGCAAGATGCTGGACTCTGCCACTGAGTTAGAAATAAATCCGAGCTTTGAGAAAATCACAGTTGGCCCTCCACTCGTTGAGCTTGCACATACTGTCATTGATGACCTGAGTACTGACCAGTACTATGGTTACATGATTTGCAGTGCCATCAAAACTGGGGTCATGCCTGATAGACTTGCTTACCTGCAGATAGGTCCAGTCTCACATTCTAGGTGGCTCACAACGGCTCTCAGTTTCTGCAGAATTTGGGTCGCTCATCATAAACTGAAAGGGAACCAGCTTCACAACCTGAGACTTATTGTCCAATTCATCGTGAGTGTCTACTTGCCAAATTGGTTCAACACCAAGGTCAAGTCATCGTTCTCCGAAGGTCCGAGGCATGTTCTCTTCCAGCTTGAGCTCCTGAGGAGTCAGCCAAGGAAGGTTGTTCAGATTGTGGAGCAGACTGTGAGGAGATCTTCCTGGTATGCTCATCCCGAGGCAGTTCTGCAGACAATGCTCTGCAGTAAGGATGAGGAGGAGAGAAGAGTGGCAGTCAAAAAGATCTTGGATATGAGACTTATGAGAGGATCTGGGCATGACGAATCAGTTGGTGACGATTCCTTCACGGTCAGGAAGACTCCTGAAGTCAATCTAGGTGCCAAGACCCTCACTGATCTCATAGATCTGGATAACATCCAGGCTGGCAGTGAGCCCCCTCTTACCTGCAGCCTCACCAATGTTCAAGTCAGAGCTTTCCTGGACAACCCCATGCATGTCCCTGCCTGGCCCTCGCACACCCAGAGTATAGAGCGTTGTGTACAGCAAGTGAGCGAGGCCAGCAGTCACGTGTACAGCCAGGAGAGGAGGGAAGGCTACATCCGAGCTCAGGTGGTCAGCAGGGAGGTGATGAGTAGAAACAGAAGCAAGAAAGACATGTTCTCTATGGTGTGCACTAGGGAGTGACAGTTTTGCAAAAGTTTTCAAAATCTAATTGCTTGGGTTGGATTATTTGTCTATCGGCCACGCTAATTCCGAATATGTTTGAGTTTTTTACATCATTGCATTAGAAGGCTTGTGGATACTTTTGGGTTTGGCATGAAAAACACGAAAAAACTGTAAATAATAAAGGGACTGGCAATGTGGCACAACCTGTTAAAATCAAGTTATTGAATTGGATTATTCGACTACTGTGTACACTGGTTCATAATATGCTATTGTTTTACAACTCAATGCACTACAAATTATGCCGATATTTTTGCTGCAAGTCACCACATACGTATATTTCGAAAACCAGGGCCCAATATTACCAACGGCGTGGATAGATTCCGTGGAATGATTTCAGGACATTCCCGCTCATGGAACATTACCAAACTCCGTATATGTGCCAATGGCAGGCCAATGGCAATATTTACAGAGTTTGTTGAGGCTCCCTGGACGGGAATGCCCTGAATTTATTCCACGGAATCTATTCACTATCTTGTTCTCATTGATCCTCTCATCTACCATGAGACCTCTGACCTTGAATCCCCTGAACTTTTCTTTTTTCTGTTCTCGTGACCTCTTCCTGACTCTCTCCACTTTCTTCCAGTTAGTCACTTTAGACTTGTCCCCTTCAGTTATGATGTTGTCTGCAGCTCTGATGGTGTTTGCGATGTGAGCCACTGCATCACTGGATACCTTGAACCTGTCAGCAGTTTCTCCGATCCTGTCCTCGGCTTCTTTCTCCCTTTACCTTTTCTCTGATCTTGCTCTCCTGTCGACCATAGCCTTGAACTCATTGTCATTGACATCCTTATAATCACTATCTTCTTCCTGAGCACTCTCATCCACTGCCGACACTTTACACGACATCCTCTCCATCTCCTCCTTACTCTTTGACCTCATCTTCTCAGTTTTCCTCTCTTCCTCAGCCCCTTTCTTTGCCCTCTTCGCTTCCTTCTCCCTCTCTTCTTTCAGCTTGGCAGTCACAAGTTTGTCAACGCCATCAATGCAGCCCTCCCTTCCCGGTTTCCTCTGGGCTGCCAGGAAGCTTTTCTCTCGTTCGTGTACTTTGCTGTCGTCTGCCACATCAAACAACTTCTCAGCTATATCCTTGAACCTCATCTTCAGCTTCCCGTTCTTCGTTTTCTTCCTTTTCTGTTTCTGTCCATTTCCCTTCATCATCATCGTCTCCCTCCGCATCCTCCACAGGTCGTGGACTCTCATTTTCACCCTGATTTCAGAGATATTGGGGACAGTGGCCTTCCTATACACATCCAGTACCTTCTCAGTCACCTTGTTGGTGGCATCCATATAATCAAAAGCATTTGTTCTTCTCCTTAACCTCTCGTTTTCTGCTTCATAAGCCAGGGCACTTCCAACTTCCTTGTTCAGAGGCAACTTGTTAGATGGCAGAGGCATCCGAACCCCGAACACCTTATCGTTACCCTGGCACAGCTGAGTGTTGCTAATCTTAGGACGACCCATCTTGGTGGCGGCCCTTTGAACTAAATGCAAAACAACACAGAAAAAACAACTTTCAGCACTTCAATATCACCACCTATTGAACAATATTTTATTCAAAAGTACGGACTGAGATTTTGTCCTTAACTGTCCAAGTCAAGCTACTTGGGCTGAATTCGTTGATCAGTCCTGGGACGAATATTACCAACGGCGTGAATAGATTCCGTGGAATAAATTCAGGGCATTCCCGTCCAGGGAGCCTCAACAAACTCTGTAAATATTGCCATTGGCCTGCCATTGGCCTGCCATTGGCACATATACGGAGTTTGGTAATGTTCCATGAGCGGGAATGTCCTGAATTCATTCCACGGAATCTATCCACGCCGTTGGTAATATTGGGCCCTGGTTTTCGAAATATACGTATGTGGTGACTTGCAGCAAAAATATCGGCATAATTTGTAGCACATTGAGTTGTAAAACAATAGCATATTATGAACCAGTGTACACAGTAGTCGAATAATCCAATTCAATAACTTGATTTTAACAGGTTGTGCCACATTGCCAGTCCCTTTATTATTTACAGTTTTTTCGCGTTTTTCATGCCAAACCCAAAAGTATCCACAAACCTTCTAATGCAATGATGTAAAAAACTCAAACATATTCGGAATTAGCGTGGCCGATAGACAAATAATCCAACCCAAGCAATTAGATTTTGAAAACTTTTGCAAAACTGTCACTTCCTAGTGTGCAGGAACACCGGGTCGTAGTAGTAAAACCGGTTTTTGTATTTGATGATTTTGTTTTCTAAAGGAATATTAAATTTAATAAATGTGTCAAGATCATTCGTTTCACTATTCTGGATCATTTTCATCCTAATAAATTAACCTGATACATTTACTTTACTTTAAATAAGCTATTTAGTGGTGTTGGTAAAAGGGTGGGAATACTGAATTTTCATAAGATTTCAAGTTAAAATTTACCTAGCAAAAAATGAAAACTTTTCAAATCTGAAGATATCACATAATTCTGCACATAGAACTACATCATTAATACCATGGGCCGATTTTTCAAACTCAAAAAAAAAAAAAAATTCGCCTCCGTATGACACATCCTTCTTCGTCATGGTACTCAAGGGGCTACGTCATGGTACTCAAGGAGCTAGGTCATGGTACTCAAGGGGCTAGGTCATCGTACTCAAGGGGCCAGGTCATGGTACTCAAGTGGTTTGTTATATTTTTGTGTGTTAAGTGGTTGTAATGAGTGTTATTATTATCATTATTATCATCATCATCATTATTATCAATATTTTCACCATTATCATCATCATCATTATTATCACCATTTTCACCATCATTATCATTATCATCATCGTTATTAGCATCATTATTATTATCATCATCATCATCATCATTATTATCACCATGATTATCATCAGCATCACCTCATTGTTATCACTATCATTATTAGCTTCATTATTATCATCATAATCATTATCCCCATCATTATTATCATCATCATAATCATTATCACCATCATTATTATCATCATCATCATTACCATCATTATTATCATCATCATCATCATCACCATCATTATTATCATCATCATCATTATTATCATCATCACCATCATTATTTTCATCATCATCATTATTATCATCATTATCAATATTATTATCAACATCATTATTATCACCATCATTATTATCATCATCATCATCATTATTATCATCATTATTATCACCACCATCATCATTGTCAACATCATTATTATCACCATCATTATTATCATCATTATCACCATCATCATCATCATCATCAATATTATTATCATCATTATCATCACCATCATTAGTATCACCATCATCACCATCATTATTATCATCATTATTATCACCATTATTATCATCATTATCACCATCATCACCATCATTATTATCATCATTATCACCATTATTATCATCATCACGATCATTATTATCATCATCATCATTATTATGACCATCATCACCATCACCATCATTATTATCATCATTATTATCATCATCAGTATTATCATTATTATCATCATCACTATTATCATCATCATCATCATCATTATTTTCATCATCATCATCACCATCATTATCATCATCATCATCATCATCATCATCATCATTATTATCCATCATCATCACAATCATTATCATCATCATCATCATCATTATTATCATCATTATTATTATCATCATTACCATCATTATTATCATCATCATCATTATTATCCATCATCACAATCATTATCATCATCATCATCATTATTATCATCATCATTATTATCATCATCATCATCACCATCATTATTATCATCATTATTATCATCATCAGTATTATCAGTATTATCATCATCATTATTATCATCATCACCATCATTATTTTCATCATCATCATCATCACCATCATTATTTTCATCATCATTAATATCATCACCATCATTATTATCATCATCATCATCATTACCATCATTATTATCATCATCATCATCATTACCATCATTATTATCATCATCATCATCATTATTATCATCATCATCATCATCATTATTATCATCATCACCATCATTATTTTCATCATCATCATTATTATCATCATTATCATTATTATCATCATCATTACCATCATTATTATCATCATCATCATTACCATCATCACCATTATTATCATCATCATCATTATCATCATCATCACCATCATCATTATCATCATCATCATTGACTGGGATAAAGACGGTATACACGCTGGCTCTCGGTAACACAAGGGCATATAAGCCTTTTTGTACTAATGTAGACAAACAGCTTCAATAACTATGGGGTCTTTAATGTGGGGGTCTTTAATGTGGCGGTCTTTAACAACTTAGGTCATTAAACTCCCTTCTCTCGGTCTTAGTTTAGAATGCTTTAACAGTTTAGGTCTTTAAACACCCTTCTTTCGGTCTTAGTTTAGGATGCTTTAACAACTAAGGTCTTTAAACACCCTTCTCTCGGTCTTAGTTTAGGATGCTTTAGCAACTAAGGTCTTTAAAGACCCTTCTTCAGTCTTAGTTTAGGATGCTGTAACAACTAAGGTCTTTAAACACCCTTCCTCAGTCTTAGTTTAGGATGCTGTAACAACTAAGGTCTTTAAACACCCTTCCTCAGTCTTAGTTTTGGATGCTCTAACAACTAAGGTCTTTAAACACCCTTCCTCAGTCTTAGTTTAGGATGCTTTAACAACTAAGGTCTTTAAACACCCTTCCTCAGTCTTAGTTTGGGATGCTTTAAAACTAAGGTCTTTAAACACCCTTCCTCAGTCTTAGTTTAGGATGCTCTAACAACTAAGGTCCTTAAACACCCTTCCTCAGTCTTAGTTTTGGATGCTTTAACAACTAAGGTCTTTAAACACCCTATCTTAATCAGTCTTAGTTTAGGATGCTTTAACAACTAAGGTCTTTAAACACCCTTCTTCAGTCTTAGTTTAGGATGCTTTGACAACTAAGGTCTTTAAACAGCCTTCTTCAGTCTTAGTTTAGGATGCTTTAACAACTAAGGTCTTTAAACACCCTTCCTCAGTCTTAGTTTAGGATGCTCTAACAACTAAGGTCTTCAAACACCCTTCCTCAGTCTTAGTTTAGGATGCTTTAACAACTAAGGTCTTCAAACACCCTTCCTCAGTCTTAGTTTTGGATGCTTTAACAACTAAGGTCTTTAAACACCCTTCCTCAGTCTTAGTTTAGGATGCTTTAACAACTAGGGTCTTTAAACACCCTTCCTCAGTCTTAGTTTAGGATGCTCTAACAACTAAGGTCTTCAAACACCCTTCCGCAGTCTTAGTTTAGGATGCTCTAACAACTAAGGTCTTTAAACACCCTTCCGCAGTCTTACTCCAACACCGACGACACTCAGCTTAACAGTTACATTAAAACAGTCACTAGTAAACATGAGGCCAAGTACAATCTCGTAAAGTACACGGAAATAACAGCCTGCCACAAGTGTGTTAATCTAAGCCTGAATTATCACGCGATGGTAAGTGACTCCAGGTTGTCTTGTTGACTTTGTGTTTACTGGTGTGTGTGTGTGTGTGTGTGAGAGAGAGAGAGAGAGTGTGTGTGTGTGTGTGTGTGTGTGTGTGTGTGTGTGTGTGAGAGAGAGAGAGAGAGAGAGAGAGAGAGAGAGAGAGAGAGAGAGAGAGAGAGAGAGAGAGAGAGAGTGAGTGTGTGTGTGTGTGTGTGTGTGTGTGTGTGTGTGTGTGTGAGAGTGAGTGTGTGTGTGTGTGTGTGTGTGTGTGTGTGTGTTATTTTTATAATTATTATTATTGCTTTAAGATGCTCCAGTTATAACAGATCGTGCGGTGTGTCTTAAATCTCTCTCTCTCTCCACCAACAGTACCACACAAACACCACCACATCATCAACACCAAAACTAACAAACTATACCACCACCATCACACCAACCCTCAACACCACATCAACCATCACCACTGCATTATCATCACTACCACCACACTAACTAACCACGCCAATACTATTATCACCATCACACCACCAACCACCATCACTACACTATCACCATCACCAACCCCCACCACCACTAACCCCCACCACCATCAACTACCACCATCTCACATACCACACATGCAAGAGTGCGTGAGGCCTCAGAACACGTAAACAAACACGACCACCACCATTACCACTACTACTACCATCTGACGAGCGTGATGGCGGTAGTGGTAGGGCCAGTTGACGCAAGACAGGTGTATAGTGAGGACAGGTGTGGTAAGGCTAGCATCTGTACAGCTCAAAGTGTAGGTGTGAAAATCTGACACCTGTGGGAAAACAGGTATTTTAAGAGGTGTGGAAACAGGTGTGGAACGCAGATAATACGGACACGGCGCTAGAGTAAAGGACACGTAGCTTAAATCACGAACACAACGAAGCCAGAATTAATTAAGGACACGGCGCCAGAATTAAGGACACGGGGCCAGTATTTTTGACACGCAAAGCCCAGAATTTCAAACACGGACCCACATCACGGACACGGAGCCAACGTTAAGACACGGTAAATGCGTGTGTGGCGGCCGTGGGACATGTCGTGGTGTGAGCAGCTGCCGTGGCCTCCGTGCCAGACAGCGGGATGGAGACAGGGCACTATCTTCCACCCAGTCCTTGAGGGTAAGTCGAATCCTGTAAGATATACAATCTAACCCAAAACAAAATCATCCTATTTTAACCAAACCTAACCTTAACTAACATAACCCAACCAAACCTAACCTAACCTAACCTTAACTAACATAACCCAACCTAACCTAACATAACCCAACCCAACCCAACCCAATCCAACCCAACCCAACCCAACCCAACCTAACCAAACCTAACCTTAACTAACATAACCCAACCTAACCTAACCCAACCAAACCTAACCCAACCCAACCCAACCCAACCTAACCTAACCTAACCTAACCTTAACTAACATAACCTAACCTAACCTTAACTAACATAACCTAACCTAACCCAACCAAACCTAACATATCCCTAACCCAACCTAACTTAACCTAATCGAAACTATTCAACCAACACTTAAATTAACTAAACCAAATGTCAGCAGTTTTAACAGATTCATCAAGACCCGCACCAAAACACGACCACTACTACTACTACAACAACAACAACAACTACTACTACTACCCCCCACTATCACCACCACCACGACTACTACTACTAATACTACCCCCACTATCACCACAGCCACCACGACTACTACTACCATCTTACCACCACCACCTCGCCGTCTCCCACGTCATATAAACAACAGCCATGATTCGCTAACTATTTCCCTGAGGTGTTGTGGATAAGCAGAGGCTGACGGAGGTAAAATTTCCCCGCAGGCCGTCCAATACTGTTGGTGAGGGTGGCTGAATTTTCCCCACACCCCGACGCAGCAGCTATTTTTCACATCTTCGGCTAATTTTCTATATCTTTGGCTATTTTTCCCATCTTTAGCCAACACCTACCGTTCACGACCTCAGTGTAACGACGAAGAGGCAGACAGACAGACAGACAGACAGACAGACAGACAGAGACAAAAAAAAGAAAGAAAGAGATACAGAAAAAAGAGAAAGGGAGAGACGGATAAAGAAAAAAGAAAGACAGAGAGAGAGAGTCAGAGACAGAAAAAAAGATAGAGAGAGAGAGAGAGAGAGAGAGAAGCAGGCGCTGACAGTCGGCAGGATATTTCCCTAAAGTACTGTGAATATTCCCCGCCAATGAATAATACAAACGTTTCTCAGGAGGTCTTAGTGTCTTCTCCAGGAACCCAGTGTCTTAATTCCCTTCCCGACGTCTGTTATATTTCCTGCCGCTCCTGAGGGGAAAATATCCATAATGTATTCTTTAGCTCGTGTATATTTTGTATTTTTCCCTCGCTTGTATTCTAGCTAACCTAACCCAGCCTAACTTAACCCAACCTAACCTAACCTAACCTAACCTAACCCAGCCTAACTTAACCCAACCTAACCTAACCCAAGTCAAGCCAAGCCAACCTAACCTAACGTAATACCTTTGTACGAGTTTCCCCCTAAATTCTTGCCTTAGAAAACGTGGTTATACTTTCGTTACATATCAGAGGTGTGGTTTTTACTAGTCGTGGCTAGTTTTGGATAAAGATCTTGGCTATTTTCCACCACCCCCACAAATAAATACTGTACATAATTATGGCTTCATTCCCTAAAAATAAGGCAAATTTACCTAAAGACATGGTTACACTTTCCCCAAAATATATGGACAACAACAACAACAACAACAACAACAACAATAATAATAATAATAATAATAATAATAATAATAATAATAATAATAATAATAATAATAAATTAAATAAGCAAATAAATAAATAAACCGTATAACTTATCCTGAAAAAAGTCACTTCTCTTAAAATATTATTAATTACTTTCCAGACCAATAACAAAGTTACTTACCAACCACACAAAGTAACTTACTGTCCACCAAAACAAACCCGCAATCCTGTCTGGTTATCTCCCATACTGTGACCTACTTCCCTACACTGACTGAGTCCACCCACGACCCTATGGCTCCCTCGGGGTATACTGCCTCTCTTACCCCTATAAACGGACCTGAGATCACCCCGCACATGCAGACAGATAGATATTTATAACCCGTGAAATAATGAAAAAGTTGAGGAATAAGGCGGGCGGGGACTGGTTGTGTTGACGTCGGCGGGGACTGGTTGTGTTGACGTCGGCGGGGACTGGTTGTGTTGACGTCGGCGGGGACTGGTTGTGTTGACGTCGGCGGGGACTGGTTGTGTTGACGTCGGCGGGGACTGGATATAATGGGTGTAGCAAGAACCTCTCAGTGAACATCTCTCTCTCTCTCTCTCTCTCTCTCTCTCTCTCTCCCTCTCTCTCTCTCTCTCTCGTAAGCCACTCTTGTTCATAATCTACATAAACGATCTAGATACTGGGATCAACAGTGACATAAGCAAGTTTGCGGATGACACCAAAATAGGGCGGCAGATTAATTTAGGGCAGGATGCAAATGCACTACAGGAGGATTTAAATAAACTGCAGGAGTGGTCAGAAAAATGGCAAATGAAATTCAACACCAGCAAGTGCAGTGTACTAAATATTAGAAGAACAAATACTGTCAATGTATACAGCCTTAACTACATCAGCCAAGAGAAGTTGACTTGTGAAAGAGACTTAGAGGTATTTGTAAGACCGGTTCTTCGGCCTAGAAAACAGTGCGTAAATGTTCGAAAAAAAGGCAAACAGGTTTTATATCTAGAAGTGTAAGTAATAAGAGTGCAGAGGTCATATTGCAACTATATCTTGCGCAAGTCAGGCCGCACATCGATTATGCTGTTCAGTTCTGGTGCCCTTATTTTAGAATGGATAATCAATTCATTGGAGTCGGTGCAGCGAAGAATGACGAAAATGATTCCGGGACTTAGAAACCTTCCATATCAAGATAGGTTTCAGAAACTAAACTTGCATTCCCTAGAAAGACGAAGAGTGCGGGGAGATATGATAGAAGTACTTAAGTGGGTGAAAGGAATCAATAAAGGGGATATATATATGTATACATATATATATATACATATATATATATATATATATATTTCATTTTTAGTCCATATAACATGCGGACTTTGAACATATAATCAACGACCTCACCAGCATGGAATCGAACCCTCGACCTACTGGGTGGGACTAGGGAACGCTTACCGGCTAGGCCACAAGGACACTAAAAGCAGTTCTAGACTCTGTTATATTTCACACAAAGTTCGATGAACAGGCTGGTGAGGTCGTTGATTATATATATATATATATATATATATATATATATATATATATATATATATATATATATATATATATATATATATATATATATAAAGTTCTCGTAATATCCGAGCAGGATAGGATTCGTAGCAACGGATTTAAGTTGGATAAATTTAGGTTTAGGAGGGAGATAGGAAGGAAGATAGATTCATGGATGATAGAGAGTGGTTGTAACTCTCGACAGGAGCTGCCATGCACAGGCCAACCGGCCTATTGCGGACTCCTTATTTTCTTGTGTTCTTACGTAAGGTGAGGACGTATCTACCTTGTAAACTTAGGATAAAATAAAGAGATACGTTCATACTCTCTGTATCTCCCCGGAGGACGAGAGAACACCACTATATCTCCCCAAGGACGAGAGAACACCACTATATCTCCCAAGGGGGCAAGAGAACACCACTATATCCCCCCGGGGGACGAGAGAACACCACTATTTTTCCCCGGGGGACGAGAGAACACCACTATATCTCCCCGGGGGGCGAGAGAACACCACTATATCCCCCGGGGGATGAGAGAACACCACTATATCTCCCCGGGGGCGAGAGAACACCACTATATCTCCCCGGGGGACGAGAGAACACCACTATATCTCCCCGGGAGACGAGAGAACACCACTATATCTCCCCGGGGGGCGAGAGAACACTATATCTCCCCGGGGGGCGAGAGAATACCACTATATCTCCCCGGGGGGCGAGAGAACACCACTATATCTGCCCGGGGGGCGAGAGAACACCACTATATCTCCCCGGGGGGCGAGAGAACACCACTATATCTCCCCGGGGGGCGGGAGAACACCACTATATCTCCCCGGGAGGCGAGAAAACACCACTATATCTCCCCGGGGGGGGGGGGCGAGAGAACACCAATATCGGTCGCCACACACAGACGACAGGAAACATGGTGTCGATACTGACCTAAGACTGTACCCTGTCAACCCTCTGAGTGCAACAGAAGAAGAATTTTAACGGAGAATCTTACAGAGACTAGAGTTGAGGTTCTGCAGCACGAGCAGTTGAGCGTCCGCCAACCTTGTGCCTTCAGTGGCGATATTACCGGCGGACACATAACACTAGTGGTATTATTGCTGGTGGTTTTATTAGCTGGGAGTCGTTCGTCTCCTCAATAAAACACGCTGAGTTTACTTTTATTTTGTCAGATATAACTAGCGGCGGGACCCTCGATGTTCTGCTGCTCGATAATGGCGTGGCTTTATGGCGCAGTGTGCGTGTGTGTGTGTGTGTTAATAAAATAGGGATGTGTATAGGACTAGTAACGGAGTGTGGCAGGGATGTGTGGCTGTATAAGACATAAGGTCTACCGAAAGATGTGTTATAGTGTGTCAAAGAGCGAGAGTGTGTGGTAGTGACGTGTGTGAAGACAATGGTATAATGTAAAGTTAGGTTAGGTTTGGTTTGGTTAAGTTAGTTTAGATTAAATTAGGTTTAGTTAGGTTTCAGTATGTGAGGTTAGATTAGATTAGGTTAGGTTAGATTAGGCTAGGTTAGGTTATATTAGGTTAGATTTGATTTCATTATGTGAGGTGAGGTGAGGTTAGGTTAGGTTAGGTTAGGTTTGATTTCATTATGTGAGGTGAGGTTAGGTTAGATTAGGTTAGATTAGATTAGGTTTGATTTCATTATGTGAGGTGAGGTTAGGTTAGGTTAGGTTAGGTTTGATTTCATTATGTGAGGTGAGGTTAGGTTAGGTTAGATTAGGTTAAGTTTGATTTCATTAGGTTAGGTTAGGTTTGATTTCATTATGTGAGGTGAGGTTAGGTTAGGTTTAATATCACTCTACCTTAGTCACACGTCAGCACAATCTAGTCCCTGTATACCCATAACACTATGTAATGTACTGTACACTCTGAATCCATTTTGGTACTCAAGGGATTAAACAATTGTACTAAAGAGGGTTAAGCCATTGTATTCAAAAGGGTTAAACCATTGTACTAAAGAGGGTTAAACCATTGTACTCAAAAGGGTTAAACCATTGTACTCAAGGGAGTTAAACTATTGTATTCAAAAGGGTTAAACCATCGTACTCAAAAGGGTTAAACCATTGTACTCAAAAGGATTAAACCATTGTACTCAAAAGGGATTAAACCTTTGTACTAAAGAGGGTTAAACCATTGTACTCAAAAGGGATTAAACCATCGTACTCAAGGGTATTTTTAACCTATCACGTCACCAAGTCAACATCAACAGCGGTTTTGTACTTGTCCCCTTAAACCCCTACCTGTCCACCCCTTCAACCCCTACCTCTCCACCCCTACCTGCCCACCCCTTCAACCCCTACCTGTCGACCCCTTCAACCCCTACCTGTCCACCCCTTCAACCCCTACCTCTCCACACCTACCTGCCCATCCCTTCAACCCCTACCTGTCGACCCCTTCAACCCCTACCTGCCCACCCCTCACCCCATTCTCCCACGAACCCCTCAGCCCCCCCCCCCTCCCCCCCTAGGCCACGGCACTCGGCCACAACTTGGCCGAACTTGTTTAAACATGCATGAGAAGCTTTTAGCGCCGGGGACAGCTACTGCGAGAAAAGTTGTAATACAGAATTAGCTTTTACTGTGCTGTCTGACTCTGTGAGGTCACGTGATCTGGCGTGTTGTAGGAGGGGGGAGGAGGGGAGGGGAGAGGAGGAGGACGAGGAGGAGGACGAGGAGGAGGAAGAGATGGTAGAGGAGGAGGAGGAGGGGGGGTGGAGGAGGAGGAGGGGGGAGGTGGTGGAGGAAGAGAAGGGGGAGATGGTGGTAGTGGTGGGAGGAGGGTTTGGTGGAGGAGGAGGAGAACAAGGAGGCGGCGGAGGAGAAGGAGGAGGTGGTGAAGGAGGAGGAGGTGGGAGTAGTGAAGGAGGAGGAGGAGAAAGAGGAGGAGGGTGAGGTGGCATGTCCGTGAGTTACGAATGATCATTGTTCATGTGTGTGTGTGTGTGTGTGTGTGTGTGTCTGTGTCTGCGTGTGTGTGTGTGTGTGTGTGTGTATGTGTCTGTGTCTGTGTGTGTGTGTGTGTCTGTGTGTCTGTGTCTGTGTATGTGTGTGTGTGTGTGTCTGGGTGTGTCTGTCTGTGTGTGGGTGTTTGTGTGTGTGTGTGTGTCTGTGTGTGTGTGTATATATATGTGTGTGTGTGTGTGTGTCTGTGTGTGTGCGTGTGTGTGTCTGTCTGTCAGTCTGTCTGTGTATGTGTGTGTGTGTCTGTCTGTGTGTGTGTCTGTGTGTGTGTCTGTGTGTGTGTGTGTGTCTGTGTGTGTGTGTCTGTCTGTGTGTGTGTGTCTGTGTGTGTGTGTCTGTGTGTGTGTGTGTGTGTGTGTGTCTGTGTGTATATGTGTCTGTGTGTCTGTCTGTGTGTGTGTGTGTCTGTGTGTGTGTGTGTGTGTGTGTCTGTGTGTATGTGCATGTAATAATAATAAATAATAATTAACGGTTTATTGAAAGAGCTTCGCAGCTAGAAGGCTGAAAATATACAGTTACATATTTGGGGAATGGGTTTCGAATTACAAATAATATACAAGTAACATAAGTGGCACAAATAAGACATATAATAACTAGATGGGGAAAAGCTCAAACTACAGTTCATTTCAACATAGTGACAGTGCAAGGAGTAGTGTTTACTGGGAGTGAATACACTGGTTTATTACAAGTTATTGATAATTTTTACAATGGTTGGGACTGGGCTGTTCTTATAGCGATCAGTTCGTGCACGTATGAGCTGGATGCGGTTGTGGTGTCGAACAGCAATTCTCGGACTAGGGATCTCAGGTGGTAGTAGGAGCCGGTGTCGAGGATGGTGTAGAAGCTTCTTACCAAATTTGCAGATGAGGTCGTGGTGATGGTCAGTGAGAGTCGAAAGGGTCAGTGTGTTGAGCGCTTCTTGATATGTGGAGTAGGAAGGGGAGAGAATAATCTTGCATGCCCTCTTTTGCACTTTTTCTAGGTGTTTACGTTGTGTGGCATTTAGGGAGGAAGACCAGGTGGGGGAGGCATAGGTGAGCTTGGGAAGTATGAATGTTGTGTAAACACTGAGGAGCTCGGGTGCAAGAACTCCGAGGGACTTGAGTCGGCGGAGGAGGTGGAGACGGAAACTGGAGGATTTCACAACTTCACTGACGTGTGGTTTCCAATTTAGTTTGTTGTCTATGGTAACGCCGAGGAGCTTCGTGGAATCTTCAACCTGGAGTGTGTTCGGACCTAGAGTAATGGAAGGAGGTGGGACAATGTCGGAGGAGAGGTTGATGTGCATAACCATGGTCTTGGTATGGTTGATGGTGACATGGTTGTTGGTGGCCCAGTTTTGGAGACTGTTTAATAAATCCTGAAAGGCGGTATAGTTGGGAGCAGAATTGTTGACGCTGATCCCAATGGTGGAGTCGTCGACATATTTCCAGCGAGCAGGGGTTTCTCTTAGGGCA
>CAUDMG010001952.1:12500-70000 GCA_958450375.1 Homarus gammarus | reverse complement strand
TCAGGCTCATTCAGGTGTCACAGTGGTCAGGCTCCTTCAGGTGTCACAGTGATCAGGCTCCTTCGGGTATCACAGTGGTCAGGCTCTTTCGGGTGTCACAGTGGTCAGGATCCTTCAGGTGTCACAGTGGTCAGGCTCTTTCAGGTATCACAGTGGTCAGGCTCCTTCAGGTGTCACAGTGGTCAGGCTCCTTCAGGTGTCACAGTGGTCAGGCTCCTTCGGGTGTCACAGTGGTCAGGCTCCTTCGGGTGTCACAGTGGTCAGGCTCTTTCGGGTGTCACAGTGGTCAGGATCCTTCAGGTGTCACAATGGTCAGGCTCTTTCAGGTATCACAGTGGTCAGGCTCCTTCAGGTGTCACAGTGGTCAGGCTCCTTCAGGTGTCACAGTGGTCAGGCTCCTTCAGGTGTCACAGTGGTCAGGCTCTTTCAGGTGTCACAGTGGTCAGGCTCTTTCAGGTGTCACAGTGGTCAGGATCTTTTAGGTGTCACAGTGGTCAGGCTCTTTTAGGTGTCACAGTGGTCAGGCTCTTTCAGGTGTCACAGTGGTCAGGCTCCTTCAGGTGTCACAGTGGTCAGGCTCCTTCAGGTTTCACAGTGGTCAGGCTCCTTCAGGTGTCACAGTGGTCAGGCTCCTTCAGGTGTCACAGTGGTCAGGCTCCTTCAGGTGTCACAGTGGTCAGGCTCCTTCAGGTGTCACAGTGGTCAGGCTCCTTCAGGTTTCACAGTGGTCAGGCTCCTTCAGGTGTCACAGTGGTCAGGCTCCTTCAGGTGTTACAATGTCCCGATTTTGCAAGACTAGCGTTATGATGTTGACTTTACCGAGGTGTTACGGTACAATGTTAAGCTGTCACGTTAAGATGCCACGTTAAGCTATCACGTTAAGATGTCATGTTAAGATGTCGTGGGTAACTTTAGTACACTCCAGATATCTATATACAGTATTAGGGGAGGTGGGGAAGAGGGGTGGTGGGAAAGGAGGGAGGGGGGATGAGGGGAGGTGGGGAAGGAAGGAGGGGGGATAAGGGGGGTGGGGACGGGAGGAGGGGGGAGGGGAGGTGAGGAAGGGAGGAGGGGAGGTGGGGAGGGAAGAGGGGGATAAGGGGAGGTGGGGAAGGAAGGATGGGAGGTGGGGAAGGGAGTAAGGGGAGGTGGGGAAGGAAGGAGGTGGATGAGGGGAGGTGAAGAAGGGGGGAGGGGGAGTAGGGGAGGTGCTGAAAGAAGGAGGGGAGGTGGGGAAGGGAGTGAGGGGAGGTGGGGAAGGGAGTGAGGGGAGGTGGGGAAAGGAAGAGGGGGGAGGAGGGGAGGCGGGGAGGAGGGGAGGCGGGGAAGAGAGGAAGGTGAGGAGGGGAGGCGGGTAAGAGAGGAAGGTGAGGAGAGGAGGTGGGGAAGGGAGGAAGGGGAGGGAGGGGAGGGGAGGAAGGGGAGGTGGGGAAGGAAGGGGAGGGGAGGTGGTAGAGAGAGAGAGAGAGAGAGAGAGAGAGAGAGAGAGAGAGAGAGAGAGAGAGAGATGAGATGTAAGGGAGCAAGTAATAGGTGAAAAGAAGATGTACGTTTGAGGTAGACTGGTGAAGGAAGAGGGGGAATGAGACGGTCTTTAGAAAGGAGGAGGAGGAGAATTACAATAATGAACAAGAAACAAACAGGACAATAAAACAGACAAATCAAACAAGAAAAAGTAAAACTTGACCTAAATATAAAATAATAATAATTATTATAAAACTAAGATTTTAATTAAACAGAATCTTAAAAGAATTTTTTCAGAAAATATTTACAAAAAAAATTTCTTCGTTCTCCCTAAACAAAGAAAATAGAAGAAAAATTTATAATAAAAAAGCCCCAGACATTCCTTCAGTATTTCACTGTATCAAAATATTCTAATCTGTAGGCGACGTCAAGCTACATATATATATATATATATATTATTTACCACAGTTTATATTCCAACTACACCCAGATCCACCACCGGCTGTGCACCGAGTGGATTATTTCAGTGGTCGGGCAACACCGCCACCAAAACAAATACGGCGGCCAAGAGAGTGTTGGAACCTCGCGGGTAGAATGTCATTTTTTAAGGTGACACCGTAAACCCTTCTGAATATCTTTTTTTTCCTTTTAGACATTTTCTCAAGGGGTATGATTTTTAATAAGATTATAAGATATGTTTTTTTCTCATACGTCGTGTACCTGATTACGTTTTATAATAATAATAATAATAATAATAATGTACTACAGCATTATTATTATTATTATTATTATTATTATTATTATTTACTTGGTACCAGTTTTATAGTTTGCGTTGAATGGAACACTTTCGTGTGTATTTTCACTTATATATAATGTAAGTAGACGTGTACATATTTTAGTCCTGTGCGCATTCTTGTGTATGTAGTATAAAAAAATAAATATGTACAAATACATTTATACATATTTGTTTCTTAATGCTCACAAACACATTTATCATTTACACGATTTATCTTTGTTTAAGTAAGTGTTAGAGGTTGTGTGCGTGCATTGTGTGCATGTAATCCCGTGTGCGTAAATTGTGTACGTTTGAGATCCAGGTTAGATGTTAGGTCTAGCTAGCTAATAAAACAAGTGATGTGTGTAAACTCGATAAAACACACACACACACACACCTGTTAATAATACTTTTGGTACAAAAACCCTCACACATGTGTTCCACCGTGTGTGTACAGGTGTATATATATACACTAGATTTATGTGTACACGACAGGTATATGTGTACACGACAGGTATATGCGTACACTATACTCATATGTACACGACAGGTATATGTATACACTATACGTATGTGTACACGACAGGTATATGTGTACACGACAGGTATATGCGTACACTATACATAATTGTACACGACAGGTATATGTATACACTATACGTATGTGTACACGACAGGTATATACGTGGGGGTGTTTTTCCCATTATTTCGTTACTCCTAAATTCATTGGTGCCAGAATTAATGAAATCCAACATGTTCTAGGGGTCGCGAATCCAAATATAAAAAATGAATTTTTGCGAAAAAACGTCAAAACTCAAGCTTTTTCTCTTATAGATCAGCAATCGCGCTGCTTTTCACTACTTAACCCAAATGGCTGAATAGAGCAGCTATTCAGCTTTCCATTGACACTTAATTCGATTGCATGCACCTCTTAGTTGACCTTCTAGTTCAGGTCAAAGGCTTTACCTGCGTTAAGGGAACCAGATTCCAAAATATTCATAGTTTTGACTTTTCCATTTATTCGAAAACACATATCAATATTTTGCCGTCACAGTCTTTTCCATGATATATTTCCCTCTTAAAAAAACAAACATCATTGAAATAGGTCAATAACTCTAGGAGGAGATGCAATTTGAAAGTTCAATCCCCCCTCTATTCAACTCTCACAGTTGCATCAGAGCAGACTTGCTGAAGCCACTCATCTGCTTCCTGTGCTTTTCCACAAGTTGCATGACATCCTGCAGCTGCTGCTCATCCTTCGTGACTGAAGCAATGAAGTCCTGCATAAGCTTTATTCCCCTTTCGGCCACGTCATTGGTTACCTTCAGGCTTCTGGAGAAATCTTTCAGCTTCATGAACTCTTCGTTTTTCTCCCAGTCTTCCACCGGTGGCATCAGCCATGCTGTGCCGCACACATGATGCTCCTTGAAGATCATCCATGAAGGTTCATCTATCACAGTGGTTCTCAACCTTTTTTGCCCCATAAACCCCTTTCACCATATGTCAGAAAGTCATTCCCCCTCCTTTCCAAGATTGTCTTCCTCAAAAAGTGCATTCCAAATAATATGCATATAATACTGAAAATCCTTTATTTTTTCCATATTAGTATCAGTTTTCCCCCCCCTGAAAACCCGAGGGGGGGAAATTCCCCCCCGGTTGAGAACCCCTGAACTATCAGGTCGGAAAGCCGTGTAGTCTGTTGGATGACCAAGTTGTCGTTGGCGTAGTCGTTCGTTTCTTCTAGGCAGATCAATTTGGTCGCCATCTCCTTTTTCTCTGCCGCACTCAACTTCTCGCTGCACAGCGACAGAACGACGGTCTGTGGCCTTAGATACCACAGGTGGCGGCTCGCGACCGCCAGCGCCGCATCAGCCACCTCACAGTCCACGGCCCTGTAGCGGAGGAGTTCGTGATGCAGTTGCAGGTCATTCACAGGCGCATCCTCGGCTACTGGTGATTTCAGCCACGCCGGTGTGTACAGCAGAGACACAAAGATCGCCATCCTCTGCAGCTTGACGCACAGGTCACTGCTGAGCTCTAGCTGGTGGCTAAACATGTAGATCTTGAGGTAGTATATGATCTTCGCCATCCAGCGAGCGTGGTGACATGCGCCAGGACGCAGAAAGTGCGTGCCGCGCGGAGGATTCACACCGAGGACGAGGAGCGTTAGTTCTGCCGCTTCTCGGTAATCCTCTCTGGCCCATTCTGTGACGGTCAGCAGGTAGCTAACGGTCCTGTGTCGGAGGTGACTGAGCCAGTCAGACCCTGGTAGATTTGTAATGTCCAGCCTGAGATACTGAGAGTGATCTAGTTGACTCCACCTTTTCTTAAGAGTCTGGAAGAGAGGGTCCGTAGGGGCCGATGTTTTGCCGAAGATGTTGCTGGCAGCGGCTCTCACCACCAATTCCATGACGTGGTGTCTGCACCCAAGCCTCAACAGCTGTTTTTCCAGCAGCGCCTCCAGATGGACAACCGCACCTTGGACTCGCCCTGTGTTGGACGACGTTGTATCAAAGCACAGTGCCTTGACGTTTGAAGCGCAGCTCCAGTCCTCGATAGCACGAGCTGTTGCGCGTGCCTGGGTCAGGCCAGTGCCGTCCTTCACTGGCAAGACAGCAAGCAGCTTCCCTTCCTCATGGCCGCGCCCTGAGATGAAGATGGCCTGTCGGTGTTCTTCTTCTCCCACGACGTTCTGAAATGAGAAATATAAAAATTCAGACAGATAATGAAGAATTATCAAGGCTGCCTTTTTCTCCAAGCTTTTTGTTAATGATTTGATACATTTCTAACAATATATTACAATAGTCTAGGCTTTGGTAAAATATTAATGTAGTACCTAAACGTGTTCTCACCTTAACCAGCTTACCATCCCAGTGCACCACTGCATGTGGTGGAGGCGTGAAGGCTTCCCTTTGTGCGGCAGCTACCTGACGGCGGTGTGAAGCTCGCGCCCGTCTCGCAGTCTCTCTCGAGATCCGGAACTCAGACAGATCGCCTGGCGGGTTAGCAGAGCGCAGCACTGCTGCGACCACCGAAACTATCTGCGAGCAAAAGCAGGCAAGGGTGTCAGTAGAAAATGTCGACTGTTTAAGTGCTTATCAAATAATTAACAGAAATTTCAAACATTCCAAACAAATTTATGGATGCACTTACTTTGTTATTGGATATCCGAAGACGGTCAGCGAGTTCCTTTAATGCTGGCTCTTGGAGAATGCGACGTGGAAGCTGAACCGTCACATAAGGGTGCTTTGATGTGTACCTGCCAGGTTGTATCGCTGTGTCCTTTTTCTCCATTTCTACTTCCGTTGGGGTGTCAGCCACCACAGAGGTTTGAGGTCTCGAATCACTGCTGCTTGGTTCACAGGCTGCGAACCTTCCCTGTTTCGACCTTTGCTTCTCGACTCGTTCCTCCTGCTTTCTCTTCTTAGCGGCAAAAATCTTATCGTCACCACTCATGAACGCTTTTCTTTCTCCGCGTTGGTCTTGATAGAAGGCGATGTCTTGTTGTTTGTCGGCCGGTGTAAGCAGCCGGTTCTTCTCGATGTCCTCTACGGCGTCCGGTGCTCCGATGTCCCACAACAGGTCAAGTTGAGACTTGAAGTTTTCAACCTTGTCCTTTGCAGCCCTGTCCCGACTTTTTTGTAGACTTCTCCAGTGCTCCCATAACCTTGTCAGCTTCTCCTGGCACCCCTTCTCTGAGATAGTCTTGATGCGAGCTAAATTCCAGAACGTGAGTACGTTTCTCACTGTTTCTTTAAACGTCTCCTGTCTGTCACCAGATTCATTCACTGTGTGAAAGAAGAACTTCAGGACTTGACGCATCGTCGGGAGTTTACTGCCTCTAATTGACGATGCTGGCTGGCCTACTAGATAGATTTCAGTGGCAGAACGGGTAGTGGATGATGCTGGCCTGACAGTCCCCTTAGCATTCTCCCCCGACTGCGACTCACTCTCTTCCATGATTGTATGTATATAAACAGATGAACTCTGTAAGAAAAAAACGTTTTGTAATAAAACAAAATAGGCAAACAAAATAGGGTCACATAAGAGCAATTTAATCACCTGGAGAAAATACAACATAAATAGATATCCATAAATTTACTGCCACACTATATAGCAGATTTGAGTAAATTATAAAATAACACCACAGTACCAACAACAACACAACACATGTCAAAACACTGCAAAGAAGCGCAGGGTTTTAAAGCTGCCAATGTGAACCTAGTGAATTTATAACTCCGTTAACGCAGGTAGGCTACAGCCTTTGACCTGACTTAGAAGGTCAAATAAGAGGTGCATGCAATCGAATTAGGTGTCAATGGAAAGCTGAATAGCTGCTCTAGCCAGCCATTAGGGTTAAGTAGTGAAAAGCAGCGCGATTGCTGATCTATAAGAGAAAAAGCTTGAGTTTTGACGTTTTTTCGCAAAAATTCATTTTTTATATTTGGATTCGCGACCCCTAGAACATGTTTGATTTCATTAATTCTGGCACCAATGAATTCAGGAGTAACAAAATAATGGGAAAAAACACCCCCACCCACAATTTTAAAAAAGTGTGAAAAAATGAGCAACCCTAGTGTACACGACAGGTATCTGTATACACTATACGTATGTGTACACGACAGGTATATGTGTACACTATACATATTTGTACACGACAGGTATGTGTACACGACAGGTATATGTATACACTATTCGTATGTGTACACGACAGGTATATGTATACACTATACGTATGTGTACACGACAGGTATATGTATACACTATACGTATGTGTACACGACAGGTATAGGTATACACTATACGTATGTGTACACGAAAGGTATATGTATACACTATACGTATGTGTACACGAAAGGTATATGTATACACTATACGTATGTGTACACGAAAGGTATATGTATACACTATACGTATGTGTACACGAAAGGTATATGTATACACTATACGTATGTGTACACGACAGGTATATGTATACACTATACGTATGTGTGCAGGACAGGTGTATGTATACACTATACGTATGTGTACACGACAGGTATATGTATACACTATACGTATGTGTACACGAGAGGTATATGTATACACTATACGTATGTGTACACGACAGGTATATGTATACACTATACGTATGTGTACACGACAGGTATATGTATACACTATACGTATGTGTACACGAAAGGTATATGTATACACTATACGTATGTGTACACGAAAGGTATATGTATACACTATACGTATGTGTACACGAAAGGTATATGTATACACTATACGTATGTGTACACGAAAGGTATATGTATACACTATACGTATGTGTACACGAAAGGTATATGTATACACTATACGTATGTGTACACGACAGGTATATGTATACACTATACGTATGTGTGCAGGACAGGTGTATGTATACACTATACGTATGTGTACACGACAGGTATATGTATACACTATACGTATGTGTACACGACAGGTATATGTATACACTATACGTATGTGTACACGACAGGTATATGTATACACTATACGTATGTGTACACGACAGGTATATGTATACACTATACGTATGTGTACACGACAGGTAGAATCATTGGTCTCTACTGTTACCTATTATCTCCCTCTCACTGTTATAAAACAACAAGACTAAGTAATTCTATGAGTGAAATACTCACGTTACAAATCTCTATATAACTTTGACAATAATTCTCTAAATAACTCGCAAAGAAATAATGTATTACTTTACAACTCTCCACATCCCTCCTAGTTCATTAATAACTCTTTACGGAGCTCTTCGGCAGTCAAATAATTACTTTAAAACTCTCTACATTACTCAGACAATTAATTACCATAAAACCTTCTAAATAGCTCTTAAACCCTTAATTAATTATCTTACAAATCAATTACATTAATAGATACAAGTACACAGTAACCTAATTAACTCTCCTCACCTCCAATTAATTAAAATTGACACAGCTCCATTAATTAACTGGACGTAATAAATTAATTCCTTCTCTTAACCTGACCTGGCCTAAACCTAACCTAATTAATCATATTCACAGAAGTCCCAATTTATGAATGGGTGAAACTAAATGACTTTCACCTGTAATTAAATATTCTCATGATGAGGTATTGATAAATTAATTAAAAAATTCTAATAAACTCTTCCTATCTACAGTTAATTATATCCAACGATGACGTATTGATAAATGAGGTCAAGTTATTTAACTGATTGTCTTATTTACAATTAATGGGTCAAAATAATCCACCTAATCCTCACCTCAATGGATTAGTTATATCTAGCTAATTCTCGTCTTAATTATTAATGATCATATAAATCGAGATCATGTAAGTAATTATTCTGACCTCCACTTATTTAAATATACAATTAAAAATAGCCCAATTAATCCACCTCTCATTAATTATTAAAACAAAAAATAAAAATAACAATTAATTCAATACACCTCCAATTATTTACCCCATTTACGAGCGTCTCAAAGTAAAAGGCAATTAATTAAACGGGGCATGTTGCGAGTATTTCTGGGCATTTCTTGGGTACAATCTAGGTATTTTTTTTCTCTGCATATACTAGGTAATTTCTGGTAATTTCTTAAGTATATCCTGGGTATTGGGTCCAAATTCTAAAAGAAAATATATATATATAAAAATAACAAATAAAACTAGTTAAATTTTGCCTCGGGATTAGACACACAAAAATCCTACCCGTCTCATTTCAGCTAAAACACTAAGACAATTTGGAGTCCTTAAATGGTCTCAGGTGTATACAGTGCAGTCAGCAGTTCGCTCCAGTCCCACGCAGGTGATCTGCTAACACTGTATGGGTGAGGCAGATCTGGTAACACTGAATGGGTGAGGCAGGTGATCTGGTAACACTGTATGAGTGAGGCAGGTGATCTGCTAACACTGTATGGGTGAGGCAGATCTGGTAACACTGTATGGGTGAGGCAGGTGATCTGGTAACACTGTATGAGCGAGGCAGATGATCTGCTAACACTGTATGGGTGAGGCAGATCTGGTAACACTGTATGGGTGAGGCAGGTGATCTGGTAACATTGTATGAGCGAGGCAGATGATCTGGTAACACTGTATGAGTGAGGCAGATGATCTGGTAACACTGTATGGGTGAGGCAGGTGATCTGGTAAAACTGTATGGGGAGAGTTGATCTTTTTTAGGTTTCAGGCAAAGAAAACGTGAATGAAGGCAGGAGGGAAGGCACTGAGGTTAATAGAGACAAACTCGTAATGTTAAGACATGTTTTCGTTTGCGTCTAAGTGACATATTATGTAATGATTTCCTGCCGCTTCAAATTTATTGCCGAAAACGTTTATAATGAATGTGTTATTGAGCATAGAAACAATAATGGCAACAATAATATGAATAATGTTTACCCCCAGTCATGAATCATCCTGCACCAATGTTATATATTTTCTCAATAACATTATTTAACACATTGATACTAATTTATAAACACGATAATTAGTGTATTCTTATGTAATCTGGGATCATATATCTTAAATAACACTGGTCAACAGCCAAAATGGTTGTCATATGAGATCATGCTCACACAACTAATTTCATATTGCTGAATTCGAATCTGATATTTGTTTTGTTCTATCAGACCAGGTTTTATAAAAAAATCAATAGGTACAAATATTTAATATTCCATCACGTGTCGTGCAAAAGATGAGATTATCTCATGTGACTGTGCTTTCATGACTAATTTCATATTAATGAATATTAATTGGATGTTTCATTCTACCATCAGACCTACTTTCTTAAAAAATAAAAAAAATAGTAAATATAGTAACATTATCGCGTCATGCAAGATACAATTTTAAACCTATCACAGATAAGCTCATAAAAAATTGTACCAAAAAACATAAGTTCAAATCCTTTATAATGACAAAATATGAAGTTCTAAAAGTGCTTCTGAACTTTGTTCTTTCTCTTCTCGTTGCAGTGTCCAGCAATAGTCGCCCATCATGTTAGGACTGAAATGTCCCTGATATCTGCTCTCCATTATGGCGATATCTTGATGAAATCTTTCGCCGTGTTCATCACTAACGTCTCCAAGGGTACCTGGGAAAAATTCAATATGAGAGTGGAAAAATTGCAATTTCAAGGACATCCTTGCTCCCAATGCATGATAATTCTGAAGCATGGTTGTTACGATTTCTTTGTAGTTGTCAGCACGATAGTTTCCAAGAAAATTCTTGACACATTGACAAATGATTCCCATGCTTTTTTCTCCAGTGGGTTCAATGTTTTGGTGAATTCGCTATCATTAACTAGTATACGAATTTGTGGTCCATTCAAGACACCTGCTTTCAACTTGGCTTCGGAAACCACACCACCTAGTTTCTGAGATAAGTATAGAGTCCCAGCACCGAATTGATCCATAGCTTTGATGAAATTTTTAGCCAAACCGAGCTTTAGAGGCAGTGGAGGCAAAAATATCTTTTCTGGATCTACAAGCGGATTGTGAGCACAGTTAAACCTTCCAGGCGCATCTCTTGGTCTTGTCGGCCAATCCTTTCTCACATAGTGCTCTGCATCAGCTCTGCTGTTCCACAAGCACAAAAAGCACATGTGCTTTGTGTAGCCACTCTGAAGGCCCAGTAGTAAACTGATGACTTTGAGATCGCCACATATCTTCCACTGGTGTTTCTCATACTCTATAGCGGCCAACAGAATTTTCATTGTTTCATAGCTCTCAGTCATTTTTGTTGCGTGTGCTATTGGGACAGATGGAAGCCGATTGCCATTGTGTAAAAGAACAGCTTTCAGAGAGTCTTTTCCTGAGTCTATAAACAGCCTCCAATCCTCTGTCTTGTATGTTTCAGACTTGCAGAGTTGTTGCATGAGAGATACTGCGTCCTCGCAATAACAAAGGTTGTTTGCCATCTTGAAAAATGCAGACAGCTGTCTATGTCGGTAACGCGCTGTAGTGATATGCCCTCCATCTTCTAGCAGGTTACGCTGCGTTAGTCTGGATCCCAAAACTTCAGCCTTTTCTTTTGACAAGTTTAGGTCCCTGATGAGATCATGAAAGGCTTCTTGAGTAAATAGTTTAGGCCTGGTATTTTCAGAGTCATCCTGGTAGTCGTTTTCCATTGAGGTAGAGGTAGAATCGGAATCACTCAATTCTTGTTCAGGCAGTGGATTTGGGACTGGAAGTTCAGCACTGTGAGGTACTGGTCGGATTGCAGAAGCAATATTGGGGTACTGTACCTTGCCTAGTGTCTTGATTTTTATTCCCTTAATATTTGTGAGACAGAAGTAGCAGTCACTACTGTGGTCTTTAGGTTCACGCCATATCATTGGTACAGCAAACGGCATTCCTGAACTTCGTTTACCACACAGCCACTCGCTCAGGTGGTTTACACAAGACTTACAGGCTACATGAGGTGCCCATTTCTTGTCTTGGTCACCCAAATGACATTTGAAGTAACTTTTGTAGTTTCAGTCGAACAGCTTTTGTGATTGGTTTCTTGAGGCTACCAGGAGTGAAGGCAACACATATGTAGCAAAAACTGTCAGCACCGTTCACACACTTGCGACGTTCCATGTTTTGTTAATTTCAGAGTAATTACAAATCATGCAGGTGTAGATATGCAATATCATGAATCAGCAAACTGAAACCAACAAAAAAGCACAAATCAGGACAAAATAATTGCATAAGTGGAGCCAATGAGCATATAAATTACTGTATGAATAGCATGGTACACTAAATATATAGATATGCTGGTTCTGGAAAACTGAGCCTGATACATCTATACGAATGTCATAATTTTGAGTTCAGCACATACAATTACACTAGAATCAGACTGTTTTGATCCAGAACCATGAGATTTTTTTTTTATGTTGACCAGTGAATTAGCCATATAAAGCATATGTCAACTCTTCCCCATTCAGTGTTACCAGATCACCTGCCTCACCCATACAGTGTTACCACATCACCTGCCTCACCCATACAGTGTTACCACATCACCTGCCTCACCCATACAGTGTTACCACATCACCTGCCTCACCCAAACTGTGTTACCACATCACCTGCCTCACCCATACAGTGTTACCACATCACCTGCCTCACCCATACAGTGTTACCACATCACCTGCCTCACCCATACTGTGTTACCACATCACCTGCCTCACCCATACTGTGTTACCACATCACCTGCCTCACCCATACAGTGTTACCACATCACCTGCCTCACCCATACAGTGTTACCAGATCACCTGCCTCACCCATACTGTGTTACCACATCACCTGCCTCACCCTTACTGTGTTACCACATCACCTGTCTCACCCATACAGTGTTACCACATCACCTGCCTCACCCATACAGTGTTACCACATCACCTGCCTCACCCATACAGTGTTACCAGATCACCTGCCTCACCCATACAGTGTTACCACATCACCTGCCTCACCCTTACTGTGTTACCACATCACCTGTCTCACCCATACAGTGTTACCACATCACCTGCCTCACCCATACAGTGTTACCACATCACCTGCCTCACCCATACAGTGTTACCAGATCACCTGCCTCACCCATACAGTGTTACCAGATCACCTGCCTCACCCATACAGTGTTACCAGATCACCTGCCTCACCCATACAGTGTTATCACATCACCTGCCTCACCCATACAGTGTTACCACATCACCTGCCTCACCCATACAGTGTTACCACATCACCTGCCTCACCCATACAGTGTTACCACATCACCTGCCTAACCCATACAGTGTTACCACATCACCTGCCTCACCCATACAGTGTTACCACATCACCTGCCTCACCCATACTGTGTTACCACATCACCTGCCTCACCCATACAGTGTTACCAGATCACCTGCCTCACCCATACTGTGTTACCACATCACCTGCCTCACCCATACTGTGTTACCACATCACCTGCCTCACCCATACAGTGTTACCACATCACCTGCCTCACCCATACAGTGTTACCACATCACCTGCCTCACCCATACAGTGTTACCACATCACCTGCCTCACCCATACAGTGCTACCACATCACCTGTCTCACCCATACAGTGTTACCACATCACCTGCCTCACCCATACAGTGTTACCACATCACCTGCCTCACCCATACAGTGTTACCACATCACCTGCCTCACCCATACAGTGTTACCAGATCACCTGCCTCACCCATACTGTGTTACCACATCAACTGCCTCACCCATAAAGTGTTACCACATCACCTGCCTCACCCATGCAGTGTTACCACATCACCTGCCTCACCCATACAGTGTTACCAGATCACCTGCCTCACCCATACAGTGTTACCACATCACCTGCCTCACCCATACAGTGTTACCGCATCACCTGCCCCACCCATACAGTGTTACCACATCACCTGCCCCACCCATACTGTGTTACCACATCACCTGCCTCACCCATACAGTGTTACCACATCACCTGCCTCACCCATACAGTGCTACCACATCACCTGCCTCACCCATACTGTGTTACCACATCACCTGCCTCACCCATACAGTGTTACCACATCACCTGCCTCACCCATACAGTGTTACCACATCACCTGCCTCACCCATGCAGTGTTACCATATCACCTGCCTCATCCATACAGTGTTACCAGATCACCTGCCTCACCCATACAGTGTTACCAGATCACCTGCCTCACCCATACAGTGTTACCAGATCACCTGCCTCACCCATACAGTGTTACCAGATCACCTGCCTCACCCATACAGTGCTACCAGATCACCTGCCTCACCCATACAGTGTTACCACATCACCTGCCTCACCCATACAGTGTTACCACATCACCTGCCTCACCCATACAGTGTTACCACATCACCTGCCTCACCCATACAGTGTTACCAGATCACCTGCCTCACCCATACTGTGCTACCACATCACCTGCCTCACCCATACTGTGTTACCACATCACCTGCCTCACCCATACTGTGTTACCACATCACCTGTCTCACCCATACAGTGCTACCACATCACCTGCCTCACCCATACAGTGTTACCACATCACCTGCCTCACCCATACAGTGTTACCACATCACCTGCCTCACCCATACAGTGTTACCAGATCACCTGCCTCACCCATACTGTGTTACCACATCACCTGCCTCACCCATACTGTGTTACCACATCACCTGTCTCACCCATACAGTGTTACCACATCACCTGCCTCACCCATACAGTGTTACCACATCACCTGCCTCACCCATACAGTGTTACCAGATCACCTGCCTCACCCATACTGTGTTACCACATCACCTGCCTCACCCATACAGTGTTACCACATCACCTGCCTCACCCATACTGTGTTACCACATCACCTGTCTCACCCATACAGTGTTACCACATCACCTGCCTCACCCATACAGTGTTACCACATCACCTGCCTCACCCATGCAGTGTTACCACATCACCTGCCTCACCCATGCAGTGTTACCAGATCATCTGCCTCACCCATACAGTGTTACCAGATCACCTGCCTCACCCATACAGTGTTACCACATCAACTGCCTCACCCATACAGTGTTACCAGATCACCTGCCTCACCCATACAGTGTTACCACATCACCTGCCTCACCCATACAGTGTTACCAGATCACCTGCCTCACCCATACAGTGTTACCACATCACCTGCCTCACCCATACAGTGTTACCACATCACCTGCCTCACCCATACAGCGTTACCACATCACCTGCCTAACCCATACAGCGTTACCACATCACCTGCCTCACCCATACAGTGTTACCACATCACCTGCCTAACCCATACAGTGTTACCACATCACCTGCCTCACCCATACAGTGTTACCACATCACCTGCCTCACCCATACAGTGTTACCACATCAACTGCCTCACCCATACAGTGTTACCAGATCACCTGCCTCACCCATACAGTGTTACCACATCACCTGCCTCACCCATACAGTGTTACCACATCACCTGCCTCACCCATACAGTGTTACCAGATCACCTGCCTCACCCATACAGTGTTACCACATCACCTGCCTCACCCATAGTGTGACCAGATCACCTGCCTCACCCATACAGTGTTACCACATCACCTGCCTAACCCATACAGTGTTACCACATCACCTGCCTCACCCATACAGTGTTACCACATCACCTGCCTCACCCATACAGTGTTACCACATCACCTGCCTAACCCATACAGTGTTACCACATCACCTGCCTCACCCATAGTGTTACCACATCACCTGCCTCACCCATAGTGTTACCACATCACCTGCCTCATATACACGTGGGGTTGGATCGAACTTATGCTGTTGACTCTACCTTAACTGATTACTTCGCTCAGCCTTCTATCTTTCCTGATCTGACCGATGGATGTTGTACGAGCGTGAAGGATGTTTTTTGTCATGTAAGGCCTAATGTACAATCCCCTTCACTAGCGCGTTTACAAGGGCTCGTCATATAATCATTACATAAATCATTATCTTTGAGATATTTGTTTTAATATTGTTTTAATTTGATTTCACAGTATGTTTACTCTTATGAGTTTACTTCTGTCGAATGTAAACAAACACAGAGCTGCCACACTACACAAAACCTGACGAGCCCTTGTAAACGCACTAGTGAAGAGGACTGTACATTTAGTGTGCAAGTCCTTGAGTTCGGCAATCAGAATGAACCGCTGGAGAGAGCCCTGTGAGTCCTCTGGTTCAGTTTTGATTAACAACCCATAGATGGAGCTTCTTACAGCACGAGTTACACAACACGGCGCCTGGTATAGTTATCGGGAGTGTCCCAACAGGTGGAGCTATTCACAACTGGTGACTTTATACACAAATAACTAATGTGAGAACAAGATTATATTATAATAAAATAAATATTATGAGACTAATACTGAAATAAACAATATTTGGTTACTGTACTGTAGTCCCTTATCGTGAATGTATAGAGAAACGGTACCAGGCAAGTTTCCACCTATGTTGGGTCATTGTTTGTTGTTACATATTGATTGTAGCTTCTTTTTTACATGTCAGACCTGTCATTAATGTTATGGTGTAATGTATCAACATTTTTATATTTTACATTATTAATATTAAGTGAGCAAAACCTGATAACTATCGTAGCTTTAAGTTCATAACTTGGGAACTAACAATTATGAAAGGTTAACCTAACAATGATCAGGCTAAAATTATTTACATTGAGTCTTTCACAACTTGAGGTGTTATGATGCTTCATTATCTGGTGACGTTAACAGCGAAAGGGTTGACGTTAAGCTACAACAGTGTATGGGACCCCACCACTGTTGGCCTCGAGGGTATACCGACTTTCATCCAGGATTTACTCTATAATTACCAGCCCCTTCCTTTCCTACAGTGGTGAGCAAACTATCATACACACACACACACTTATGCAGCAGAGAAACCGCCTTTTTTCTCTATAACAACAACCATTACAGGGTCATTCTCAACCAAATCATCCATGAAATACACGATGCAAAGAAGTCTAACTACCCAACACCGGTACCAGTACATCCGTTAATGGTAAGCTTAAAGAACTCTGTGGACTAAACAATAAGATACAACCCCTCCCCTTCCTTAGCCACCTTACTAATGGCGACGCAGCTGAGCAAACTAAAAAAACATTTCACACTATATACCAGACGCTCCCCCAGCTTACTTACCAGCCCCCATACCCACTGACTTAGCCAAACAATTTGAAGTAGCAAAACGTTTGGACAAGCTGAAGCCCCCCCCCCCTCCCCCCAACTGACTTTACAGTGAAACTCTACAATGAGTTCTCCCCGGAACTAGCTAAAACCCTCTGCTCCATCATCAGTGCTTCCCTCAGCCAAGCAAGAAGCCCAGCTGACTGGAAGACCTCATATGTTTCACCACTGCCCTAGTCAACGACGCCAATACCCAGCTCAATCTGCGAAAGTTTCGTGTTTGACTGGGCTAATGCTGATATTGCAGGCACCATAGATCTTCAAAAATAAGAAAACTTCCTCCACCACTCATTGTCTTGTCAGCTTTCTTGACAACAAAATTATACCGCCATCTGGAAAAGCGAAAGACGTCTGTGGCTGTCGCTTTCATTGACTTCACCAAAACATTTGACCAAGTCGACCACAATATAATCATCAACAAAACTATCGACCTCGGGTTTCGGAGAAGTCTTATACCATGGCTTACAGACTTCCTTAGTGACCAACGTTAAGCCGTACGTTTCACAGGGGCTGTCTCTACCTTTTAGTCACTCACCTGTGGCGTCCCCCAAGGCACCAAGATGGGACCGCACTGGTGTCCCCTGTAGGTTATGTATATAAGCTACTGTGCCGAGTAGCATCTATGTATATAATTACGTGGCATCACTGCACGTGTTATGTGGCAACATTGCCCCGACGCTGCCATATGGCAAGGCAGTCTCAGTCTGACTCTGTGGGCCGTGCATGGCACACGCTAGTCACCACTTGTATTTCTCCTATCCTTTAATAAATGGACTTCAGTGTTACCCGGTGTTTCCCTACCCATCACTGCATTCTTAAGGGAACACTTGGAACCTTCATGGCGCAGTGAGTAGGATCTGTGGTACTTACAAGTATGTGAACAATGGACAGTTAGCCGGCGATGTGCGACTGCCGGCGATGTGCGTGTCGACTCTGAGTGTGTTGTGTTGCGTTGTGTTTCGCCGCGACGTGCAATGTTGCGCCGTCACAGTGCTTTTTAGTGACGGTGGCAGTGTTAGTGTCAGTGCATTAGTGTGTCTAGAGCTAAGAGTTGAGCATTGGCCTGTTTTTTGTGGTACCCACGGAGCACGCAGGCGTACACCCTTCTCGCGTGACATCTGGGGAGACACTGACGCTCTTGCCTCCGCGGCGGCTCCAGCCTAAGGCCACCTCATCTGCTGTCTCAGACACACACACACCCACACACACACACACACACACACACACACACACAGAACAGTGGACTCTATGCTTTATTTCTGCGCTGTTTATGTCATATATATATGTGGTTCGAGCTGATGAGGCGCCACTTTATATACTAAACAGCGCAGTTCAAGCATACTAAGATGGGCGGTAAGAAGGGACAACGTCAAGATGGGAGACACGACTCCCCACCGCCTTCTCCTCTACCAAGCACAGATGGAGCTTCTGCGCACACCGCCCCTCATCCTTCACCTACAGCGACGGACATTGCCACAATTCTGAGGTGGATGGACTTCAGAGACGAGCGACGCAGAGAGATGGAATTTCAGAGGGAGGAGACACGAAGAGAGGAGGAAAAGGCGCGCCTTGATGCAATATTGGCGACCCTCCCTCACTCGCGCACCAAGGCGCCAGTACCCTCCCTCCTCCACCACACCAGCGTCCTCCAGGTACTCTTGCTACTCCAACAGCTCCCAAGGCATGTGTTCAACCCCCACCCGCCCTCTCACCAGACGTCACGTTTCAGCTTTTTCCTGAGTGGAGGCGATGGTGGACCTTGAAAGCATGCCTCCAAACAAACAGCTCATCCAACTGCGGATGTGTTTGTCGCTGGAGACCCAGAGAGTTTTGGAGCACACGTTGCAAGTGCCTCCCAATTCTACATCTTCAGTGACGGATGTGCTCGACCTTTTACAGGAGCACGTTAAGGGTCGGAATAACGAGGCTTTGCATCGCCGCGCCTTCACCAGCTGCAAGCAGGTGGAGAATGAATCCTTTGACGACTTTTTTGTATGCTTGAAGAGTTTGTCGGAGGAGATCGACGTCTGCAAGGCGCAGAGCCGGGAATGTGAGGAAGCCTGGATCAAGCAAGGGATCTTGACAGGTGTCAGGCAAGAAGAGTTGGTGCAGCGACTCATCCCCCTGGACGCTTCCTCCACACTCCAGGTGGTAGTGACTGAATGTCGGTCATACTAGGCCACCAAGTCCGCCACCTCTGCCTTACGGGCCCCACCTGCTGTGAGAGCTATCTCACAGTACAAGAAGGGTAAGAAGGCGGCCAACAACGTGAAGGCTGCCGCACGTTCTTCCACGCCTCCGCCTAGTGATTCCTGTGGCAGCTGTGGAAAGCAGCATGGCCCCAAGACATGCCCGGCCGCCGACACACTGTGTCGTGGATGTGACCATAAGGGCCACTGGTCTAACACAGACAGGTGCCCTGCACGAGGCCGCAAGTGTCAGGCCTGCGGTCGCTATGGACACTACAACAAGTGCTGCCGCCAACCCAAGCCCAAAAGCCCGAGACGAGGAGGAAAGCAGCGCACTTCCCTCGGGGTGGTTCGCACGCAGCCCCCTTTAGATGGCCCACGCAGCCCCAAGCAGCAACTGAGTCACAACAGTAGGGTGGAATCGACCACACGCCCCAGGACTACCCCTTCCCCTACCATCCGCGTCGCCGTCACACACGGTGATGTGTCGGGTCACATCGAGGTGATACCGAACACTGGCGCTGATACTACGGTGATAGGCTTGAAGCACCTCCAGAAACTGGGCCTCACCAAACGCGGCCTGGGACCACCGCCGCAGCTGCAGTACTACAATGCGGACGGTTCCCAGATGCCGGACGCTGTGGGCTCCTTTCAAGCGGAGATCACTTACGGCGACAGGTCGTGTCACGGATGGATCGACGTGCAGCCTACTCTCGCTACACCCTTGTTGTCGTGGGAGCACTGCAAGGAGTTAGGCGTGGTGCCCAGAGACTTTCCTGAGCAGATCCCAGCTGCTCGGTACACCGCCAGCAGGGTGCGTGAATCAACGAGCGATGCGCCTGGCGCTGCCACACAGAGCTGCCCAGAACCCGCGTCCACTCCCGCCCCGCCTCCATCCAAGTCACGGCTGCTTCCTCTTCACAGCGAGACGTCTCCTTCAGCCACAAGGGCCTACTTCCTGAAGGAGTACTCGGATGTGCTGTTGACGAAGGAGGCCCTACGGACCGCGCCACTGAAGGCTATGGCGGGTCCGCCTATGAGGATACACCTGCGGGAAGATGCACAGCCGTTTGCCATACACACTCCCCGGTTGATCCCTCTCGCCTTCAGGGATTCAGTCAAGAAGGAACTGGATTCCATGGTGGCCCAGGGTGTCATCGTACCCGTTGGTGATGACCCGTCCCCTTGGTGCCACCCTCTAGTCGCTGTGGCTAAGACTAACGGTGGAGTGCGGATTACTACCGACTTGTCTAAGCTTAACAGCCAGGTCCCGTCCCGCCCACCCTTCACCCACACCTTTTGCAGCTATACGGAGTGTGGACCCGAAGGTACGGCACTTCTCGACAATGGACGCCCTCTGTGGTTACTGGCAGATCCCACTGAAGGAGGATCAGCCACTGACCACTTTCATCAAGCCTTACGGACGCTTCCGCTACTGCCGTGGCCCTATGGGATTCGCTGCTACGGGGGACGCCTTCTGTCTCCGTGGTGACATGGGACTTCAAGGCGTGACCAACTGCGTGAAGGTAGTGGATGACGTCCTCCTTTACGATGAGGACTACCTGATGCATCTTCGCCGCATTGACGAGGTACTGACCAGGTGTAGGACGCACGGCATCACTCTGAATGCCGAGAAATTCGTCTTGGCCGCACCTGCAGTGTCTTTCTGCGGCTACCGACTATCAAGGGATGGCAGTTGCTGCGGACCCAGAGAAAGTTCGCGCCATAGCGGACTTTGCAAAACCTGCCAACCTTACGGATCTCAGGTCTTTCATGGGCCTGGTGAACCAGCTGGCAGAATTTTCTCCTGAAGTCTCCGCTGCTGCCGGGCCTCTCCACCCCCTGATGAGCCCCAAGAGGACTTTCACGTGGACCCCTGACCACGACCTCGCCTTTCATAAGGTGAAGGAGGCCCTGTCAAGTCCACCTATCCTCGCTACTTTCGACCCAGCGCTCCCCACCGTCCTCCAGACAGACGCCTCGCGCCTGTACAGGGTTGGTTACGCCCTTCTCCAGGATCACGGTGGAGGAAAATACCGGCTCGTACAGTGTGGCTCTCGCTTCCTCACCGATGCTGAGTCTCGCTACGCTACCATCGAGCTGGAGCTGCTGGCAGTGGTATGGGCCTTATCGAAGTGCAAATTTTACTTAATTGGCCTACAGCACTTCGACCTCATCACAGACCACAGGCCCTTGGTCCCCATTCTTAATCACTATTCGCTGGACGCCATCGAGAATCCCCGCCTCCAGCGCCTGAAGGAGAAGATTTTGGCCTTCGTCTTCACCGCGGCTTGGCGCGCAGGTAAGGAATTGTGTATCCCGGATGCCCTCTCCCGCTCCCCAGTCAGCCGCCCTACACCTGAAGACGAGATGCTCAGCACCGAGGCCGGTTTCTCCATCAGCAACATCGTCACTTTGCAGGCCGTACAGTCCCTCGCCAGCACCCAGGCTTCAGTGTCGCCACCCAACAGCGATCTGGCCCTTGAGGAACTACGGACCGCGGCACGCGACGACCCCTCCTACACTCAGCTCTTGGAGAGTGTAAGGACTGGGTTCCCTCGCGACCGTTTTGACCTCCACAACGCCCTACGCCCGTATTGGAAGATACGTGAGGACCTCTACGCAGATGGGGACCTCGTCCTGTACGGTGCCCGTGTGGTCGTCCCTGCAGCTCTCCGTCGTCGCGTTCTGGCCCGCTTACACGACAGCCATCGTGGAGCAGAGGCCACCAAGCGCCGCGCAAGGCAGGCTGTGTACTGGCCCGGCATTGACGCGGATATCGTCAATACGGTCCGTGCCTGTGAGCCGTGCCAGATCATGCAGCCCAGTCAACAACAGGAGCCCCTCTTGTGCGACGACGAACCCACCAGGCCCTTTGAGTCCGTGTCGGCTGATTTCTTCAGCACAGCTGGGAAACATTTCCTAGTTGTCGCCGACCGACTCTCTGGTTAGCCTGTGGTGGTAATCTGTGGCTCGGACACGACGTCCGCGGCCACCATTCGCCACTTCCGGCACCTCTTTCGTGACCTGGGCGTCCCCGTACGTCTGCGGACGGACGGTGGGCCACAGTTCACCAGCCGGGACTTCGCAGGATTCCTGGAGCGTTGGGGAGTCCGCCACATCGTGTCAACACCCCACTACCCACAGTCAAACGGCCATGCTGAGGCTGCGGTCAAGACAGTCAAGCACCTCATCCTCAAGGTGGCCCCTTCAGGCAACATAGACTGTGAGGCGTTTGACAAAGGACTCCTGGAGTTACGTAATACTCCCACCCACACAGGGCGCTTCCCTGCCCAGATCCTGTATGGTCACCCTCTCCGCTCTTGCGTTCCTGCACACGCCAAGGCCTTTGCGAAGGAGTGGCAGACCAGAGCCGAGAGCTGCGACCGCCGCGCCGCTTCACGTGCCCAGGACGCCAAGGCTCGGTATGACGACCGTGCCCGCCCTCTTCAGCCACTGGAGATTGGTGCCCTTGTCCGCGTCCAGGACCCGACGACGACACGTTGGGACAAGGTGGGCATAGTGATGGGCGTCGGCCGGTAGCGGGACTACAAGGTCAGGATGCCGAGCGGCCGTGTCTGATTGAGGAACCGCCACTTCCTCCGGCCAGTCCCACCCCCTGCTGCTGGCCCCCTGACCGAGGACGAGTCTCCTACACCTCACGAGGATCCGCCCCACAGTGCACCTCGACGCTCGGAGCGACTCAGGACTAAGAAGTCCGCTCAAGACAAAGACTATGAGCGTGAGGGGGGGGAGGGAGATGTAGGTTATGTATATAAGCTACTGTGCCGAGTAGCATCTATGTATATAATTACGTGGCAAAACTGCACGTGTTATGTGGCAACATTGCCCCGAGGCTGCCATATGGCAAGGCAGTCTCAGTCTGACTGTGGGCCGTGCATGGCACACGCTAGTCACCACTTGTATTTCTCAAATCCTTTAATAAATGGGTTCAGTGTTACCCGGTGTTTCCCTACCCATCACTGCATTCTTCAGGGAACACTTGGAACCTTCATCCCCCAAGGCACCAAGATGGGACCGCTCTGCTTCCTTATGCCTTGAGAGAAACTAGCACTTGTTTGAAATATGTCGACGATTCCACCATTAGGATCAGTGTGAGCAGCTCGGCTCCCAACTACAGCGTCCTCGAGAATATATTGAACAGTCTCAAAAATTGGTCCACTAACAACCAAGTCACCATCAACCATACCAAAACCATGGTTATGCACACCATCTTCTCCTGTGACCCTGTCCCACCCCCTTCCATTACTTTAGGCCCCAACACACTCCAAGTTGTAGCCTCCACTAAGCTCCTCTGCGTCACTATAGATAAACTAAACTGGAAAACACAAGTCCGTACAATTGTCAAATCCTCCACTTTTCGTCTCCACCTCCTCCGCTGACTCAAGTCCCTTGGAATTCCCGCGTTCGAGCTCCTCAGTGCTTACTCAACCTTCCAACTTCTCAAGCTCACCTATGCCTCCCCTGCCTGGTCTTCCTCCCTAAATACCACACAACGTAAAGTTTTAGAAAAGGTGCAGAAGGCATGCAAATTATTCTCTCCCCTTCCTACTTCACATATCAAGAAACGTTCAACACAATGACGCTCTCGGCTTCCACTGATCATCACCATGACCTCATCTGCAAATTTGGAAGAAGCTTCTGCAACATCCTTGACAACCGTCTCCTGCTTCCGCGCGTTGCTGTTCGACACCACAACCGCATCCGTCCCGTAAGAGCACGTACTGATCGCTCTAAGAACAGCCCAATCCCAACCATTGTAAAAACTATCAACAACTCGTAGTTAATCAGTGTGTTCACTCCCACCCAGACTTACTTTTGCACTCTTACTATGTAGAAGTTCCCTGTAGTAAGACCTTCACCCCACCTTTGTTATTATATATCAAATTTGCACCACTTATGTTACTTGTACTGTACAGTATATTATTTGTCAATCAAGTGACCCAGTCCCTAATTATGTAACGATATATTTTGAGCCTTTTGGCTCGCGGACCTCAATATACAAATAATGCCTCACTAGTCAGGAGTCGAAACCACCAGGACCTCCAAGTGAAACCTGACTTTCTTGGTTTTGCACAAAATCTGCTCCTTCATCTTACAAGGCAACGTTTGTGAAATCTTATTTAGTTCATTAACTGGGTAATTTGTGTGAATGAAACGGTAAATAAAATTCACGTTGGTAAAAATCACTTTTGCTTTACATTCACAAGAAACGGAAGAGATTCGGAAAAGGTCGACCACAAAAATAGTCGACTAACAAAAATAGTTGTTTCAAGCGAATCTAACCTTCAAGTTTCCGTCGCAAATAAGCCGTTATAAAGATATGACCACCCCCCACAGTTACCAACAATATTGGTTGCGCAAAGTGGGCAGGACTTTGAAGTAGAGGGAAAGTGTGGGGTAAAAACACGAAACAAATGACGAAGCGAAACCTAACGAAACCTCCTAACCAGAGAAACCAAAAGGAACTGACCTATCTTTCTAGCCCTCCCGTGTAAAAAAACTTACCTTATTAACAGATGCTGGAGGATAAAGTGATGCTCCTTGCAGCAGGAAGTGGTGGAGTATGGTCCTGTGATCGTTGTACTCGGCCTGGAACATGTTCAGTTCAGAGCAAAATATTGTCGGTAATATTCCTTCTTATTGCCGGAACGAATCACCCAACTCTTCATATCCTTCCACAATCGCTCTATACTTTACAAATTTACGACTGTAGCACTTCACAATGGTTGGCAGAATACCCTGACCCTTAAAAATGACAATGGCAGCAGTTTCATTTTCAAATACGCTATGAATGATTTGCCAAGCTGCGATAGAACACCAGTCCAGTGCAGTGCTGACAAGCTAATTTGAAACTCTGAGTCTCACAGCCTGAGGCTGAGCTGAGCTGAGCATGCACAGGAGTATCACGTGACACCGAGAGTAATGCTGATTGGCTGAAAAGTCACACGCCACCGAGACTTAAGGTGATTGGCGCGTGAGTCAGAAGGAAACAGTCTCCCGCCAAAATGGAACTTCTTGAGTGAAATTGAAGTCCAAAATACACGAAAAATATAAATTTGCGACGGAAACGTAATACAATAGTTTTTCCTCCCTCTCCCTATATAAACACAAATACGAAGTTCCGTGGTCGACCTTTTTCCGAATCTTAACCCAAATATCAGTATGATGCCCACATGGAGAATTCTTAGCAACGTTTTCACATGATTTATGGCTATGACATGCACTGTTGCAGCGAAGGCCGACAGGTACTCCGTGTGGGAACAATTATTCCACTTTTTTGGTCTACCTTGTAAGCATTTTCTTCCTTAGAAAGCACAACTGGTAAGGTCCAGTCCAAAGACGCTATACGAAAGATAAATGAAGCTCGAGTTTTCTGGTGTGCGTGTAGTAAGGGCCTCTGAGGCAGATGGCGTTTGTATCGGTGAGAACGTCGTCTGTTTGTTTACCGACTACGTTAACTTGGGAGGCGCCAAGTTTGTAAACAGCAGCCATGCCTCACCCGTGTTTCCTGTGCGGAAAATCCAAAGAAATTCATCCTACTTTAGTCTTTGGTCTAGTCCTCAGGTTTGGCCGCCCAGTGCGCCTCTCACTACACCGAGGTTGATGGCATGGCCGGGTCGCTATAGTTTGGGTAACCGCTCATTAGCGCTCGTTTCGGACGAGCTGTGTGCACTGCACTGAGCCCCCGCACCTGCGACTCCTGTGCTGGTTCAGACCACCACACTAAAATGTGTAAATTCATATTAAAACAAGTGATCCAATCTTTAAAAAAAAATACGGCGTTAAACAGTTCTATACATTCCCGCTACGGACAATGACCTACTTGAAAAAAAAAATCACACAAACGAGAAATTTGCTATATTGAAAATTTTTAAATTCGAAGATATTAACAACTACTGCTGTGCCCTCTTTGTTTACAAATCTATCAATCACTTGCTTGACAATAATTATTTCCAGTTCCGGAATAATCAGAGATACAACTTAAGGCACCCAGAGCTACTAAGACCACCCCCCATGCGCTCCTCTCAGTCCCAGACCGTCATAAAATATCACGGTGTGAAGGTGTGGAACAACTTATCCCCACCCATCCGAACAAAGACTACGCTCCCTTCCTTTAAATCATCTCACAAAAAATATCTATTGTCTAAGTATTAATATTTCTTGAAACACCTACTATATTTACGGTACCTGTTTTTTTTTTTTTTTTTTTTTTTGGAGCATCAAAACCGTTTTATCGGAAATTATCATGTAAATGTATAAGTAATTACCATTGCAATAAACATATTTGCCAACTAGTCATAATTCTGACAGCTCTGTCCTCTTGTTCAACCTTATTACTGTACAACCCAGGTTGAACTGCTCCCCCATTATTCTTATGTTTTTCAATTCCACTGTAATGTATGTATAAAAAACTAAAAAAAAATAAAAAAATAAAAAAAATGAAAAAAAAATATTGAAGTGATAACCGTGGTAACATGTACTTATTACTACCCTGCTATTGTACTATTCCAGATGATACTAAATGTTACATAATACTTCCTTGAGATAAATGTATAGTATATATCAGGTGCCTAAAAGAGAGCTCAGGTTCTCAACTGGCTCAGCCATGTTAATATTGTTATTATTATCCACTCTGTATCTGTGTTTTTCTGGCTAAATAAACTGTTTCAATTCAATTCAATTCAATTCCACTGGGAGAGATTGAGCTGCTGGTGGTCGCATTTACTTTAACTATATATTACAATAATTGTATGTTGTAGGTACAGGTTGAAAGGGGGAAGTGAAGAATGTTAGAGGAAATGTGTATAACATCCTCAGGTAAGGGACATTATAACCAAGAATACTCACAGGTGTGTAGTTCAGGATCCCAACACTTCCAGCGCTGCATTATTTACTATACTGACTCGTTCTGAAAGAGACGCTGACTTTCTGAAGTGACTGGGCGTAGCTAAGAGTCAGTTATTGGTAATTCTTGCTCAATTATCGCCTTTACTGATTGGCTGACTGACTGGCTGACTCTCTGACTAAGTGCATGACTCCCTGACTGAATGACTGACTGCCTCACTGACTAACTGGGTCATGACTCATGACACACAGACACACACACACATAGATAGATAGATAGATAGATAGATAGACAGATAGATATTTTATTGACCACAATTATAAATACGGAGTTTACACTACAAATTGTACATAAAAGGGTCCAAATATTTTAAAACACCAAACATTAATAAAAGTTCAATGCTTCAACCAGTAACACAAAACATAGAGGAAAACCACGAGTAAATAAAGTACAAAAACAACTACAAGTAAAATAAAGTAAAACATATAAAATGGTTGTGGGTAATGGTGTGTCCTTGTAACTATATACAGGAAGTATTCGATGACCTACACGACAAACAGTTTCATAATCCGTTCTTTCAGACAGCAAATTTACAAAAGGTGAAACACACACACACACACACACACACTCGTTACTTGTGAGAACCAAAAGTTTACCACGACACACCCGCATGTAACAGCATCCACACCCCATCCCCTCCACCCCCTCCCCACCGCCCCCTCCCTCAGGTGCCGGAACTGATGGCCGGGTCACGTGTGTTCAGGTATACCTAGTAATTAACGAGCCTATTACCTCATTATGTCAGGATGTTGGCGTTTACACCCGTTTAGAGGGGCGGGTGGCGGTGACGGGTGGTAGTGACGGGTGGTGGTGACGGGTGGTAGTGGTGGTGGTGACGGGTGGTAGTGATGGTGGTGACGGGTGGTAGTGGTGGTAGTGACGGGTGGTGGTGACGGGTGGTAGTGGTGGGTGGTGGTGACGGGTGGTAGTGGTAGGTGGTGGTGGTGACGGGTGGTAGTGATGGTGGTGACGGGTGGTAGTGGTGGTAGTGACGGGTGGTGGTGACGGGTGGTAGTGGTGGTGGTGACGGGTGGTAGTGGTGGGTGGTGGTGGAAATGGTGATGACGACAGGTGGTGGTGGTAGTGATGGTACACATCACAACTGAGAGTGCCTCGAGTAGTAGTAGTAGTAGTAGTAGTAGTAGTAGTAATAGTAGTAGTAGTAGGAACCATCGCCTCTTAAGACAGGTGAGCGCTGTATACACTCGGCCACCGTCCCCATAAAGAACTCTTAACAACAATTACAAAATATCTGAGAAGAATTACAGTAATTTCACACCACATACAAATACAGAACTAATGAAATGACGACAAGTGTATGATCAGAGGTAGTAATTCCTTCACACACACACACACACACACACACACACTGTTTTAATGCACTGTAATAATTATGAAATATAATGTGTAGTGTTGTTCGTGTACCTGCAGCTGTATCTTAACCTGTACATGTGTATACCTGTTTGTACCTGTAGTTTAGCAGTACCTGTACCTGTAGTTTACCTATATCTGTACCTGTAGATGTTCTAGGTTTAGTGAACTGACGTGATGAAATACGAGAGAGAGAGAGAGAGAGAGAGACCGGGGTGGGACAGGTCACTATTGTTATTCGTTAATGAAGCTTCACTCGAGAGCAAATCCCCCTCCCCCTCATACCCATTCTGGTCAACCACGCCCCCTTCCTCCCTCCACCTGGCATCACCTCCCCCCCCCACCCTCCCTCTCTGTAACATCAATACACCTTCCTCCCCTCCTCACCATCAATACCCCTTCTCCTCCACCCACATCAATACCCCTCCCTCCCCTCCCCTCCCATAAAATACATCATTTGTGCAACGATGTGTCTGTCTGTCTGTCTGTCTGTCTGTCTGTTTATGTTACTCTCTCTCTCTCTCTCTCTCTCTCTCTCTCTCTCTCTCTCTCTCTCTCTCTCACACACACTACTAATGTAGGCAAGACTTTAACATTCTTTTACCAATAATTACTACTCAATACTCCCTGCCCCCTCCTCCTTCCTTCACCTCCCCCCCCCCCTCCTCCCTCCTTCACCTCCCCCCCTCCTCCCTCCTTCACCTCCCCACCCCCCCTCCTCCCTCTTTCACCTCCCGCAAGACTCTTTAAGAAAATGGAAAACAATACAGTAGAGATAATGTGTGTGTGTGTGTGTGTGTGTGTGGATAGATAAAAAAACAAACAATTAAACAAATATATAGACACACAGATGATTAGATAGATAGAAATGTAGACGAACGGGAAGAGAGAGAGAGAGAGAGAGAGAGAGAGAGAGAGAGAGAGAGAGAGAGAGAGAGTTGATCGTATATAAAAGTCAATAAAAATACTTCTCAAAATATCTCCCAAAAATATAAAAAATCGGACAAAAAATAATTAAAATTAGATAATATAAACAGTGTTGCCTAAAAATATACTGTACATACACCCCACATACACTCTCTTACACCCACTACACCCTCACACAGCCCTACACCCTCACACACCCCTACACCCTCACACAGCCCAACACCCTCACACACCCCTACACCCTCACACACCCCTACACCCTCACACACCCCTACACCCTCACACACCCTTACACCCTCACACAGCCCTACACCCTCACACACCCCTACACCCTCACACAGCCCTACACCCTCACACACCCCTACACCCTCACACACCCTTACACCCTCACACAGCCCTACACCCTCACACACCCCTACACCCTCACACACCCTTACACCCTCACACACCCCTACACCCTCACACACCCCTACACCCTCACACAACCCCTACACCCTCACACACCCCCTACACCCTCACACACCCCTACACCCTCACACACCCCTACACCCTCACACAACCCCTACACCCTCACACACCCCCTACACCCTCACACACCCTTACACCCTCACACACCCCTACACCCTCACACAACCCCTACACCCTCACACAACCCCTACACCCTCACACACCCCTACACCCTCACACACCCCTACACCCTCACACACCCCTACACCCTCACACAACCCCTACACCCTCACACACCCCCTACACCCTCACACACCCTTACACCCTCACACACCCCTACACCCTCACACAACCCCTACACCCTCACACAACCCCTACACCCTCACACACCCCTACACACCCTACACCCTCACACCCCTACACCCTCACACACCCCTACACCCTCACACACCCCTACACCCTCACACACCCTTACACCCTCACACACCCCTACACCCTCACACACCCCTACACCCTCACACAACCCCTACACCCTCACACACCCCCTACACCCTCACACACCCCTACACCCTCACACACCCCTACACCCTCACACAACCCCTACACCCTCACACACCCCTACACCCTTACACACCCCTACACCCTCACACAGCCCTACACCCTCACACACCCCTACACCCTCACACACCCCTACACCCTCACACACCCCTACACCCTCACACAACTCCTACACCCTCACACACCCCTACACCCTCACACACCCCTACACCCTCACACAACCCCTACACCCTCACACAACCCCTACACCCTCACACACCCCTACACTCTCACACACCCCTACACCCTCACACACCCTTACACCCTCACACACCCCTACACCCTCACACACCCCTACACCCTCACACACCCCCTACACCCTCACACACCCCTACACCCTCACACACCCCTACACCCTCACACACCCCTACACCCTCACACACCCCTACACCCTCACACACCCCCTACACCCTCACACACCCCTACACCCTCACACACCCCTACACCATCACACACCCCTATACCCTCACACACCCCTACACCCTCACACACCCCTACGCCCTCACACACCCCTACACCCTCACACACCCCCTACACCCTCACACACCCCTACACCCTACCTGATCACCCATGACAATACCCCGGACACTAAACCCGAACAAAGGGAACGAGAGAAAAAAATATAAAATATGGGTAAACAACAAAAAAGAAAAAAACACGTGATGGGCAGTGATGAGCTAACTGGCAACTGCTCTCACCTGCCTCCTCTCTGTCCACTCTCCATCATCCACTTCTGAATATATTTCGTCCTTGCACCGATGTCATCTTCCTTGCTAGCGTTGCTTAACATGTCATTATCATTCTCTATGGCAGTCTCATAAAAAACACACATTTTCTGCGTATTGATTAATGTAATGAGCGTATGAGGTGATTAAGTAGTTTAGAATGGAATCCAAAGAAGAGTGTGAACGATATATTTGGGAGGTGACGAATACAAGTGGACACACGCCATTAGGAAGGTTACCTGGAGTTGAATGCATTAATTATGCCACACAATGGGTCAATTATTTAATCGAAACTTTGTCCAAAAGCCATGTAAAGGCACAAAGTAAATTAGGGTGAATTAAACTGATGATCTCACGGCAGAGAAAGACAAAAATGACGTCTATTTTGGGATGAACAAACTAGATGGTGTTGTTGTCATTGTGCGAGTGTGTGTGTGTGTGTCTTATGTATTTCCACATTTTATAGAGAACTGAAATTTGGTAGGGAGGTGCGGGGTGACCTTAGGGTATGATGGTCACGCAACAAGTTATGTCTATTACTGAAATACTGTTAAGGTGTATAGTGTAAATACCTGATGTATATTACCCATTGTACTCTACCTACTACTGTCTCTCTCTCTCTCTCTCATTCCTTCATAATATATTAACTTATCCACACCTGCCAACGTCGTTTTTATCCATGAACGTTTTTACTCATGAACGTTTTTACTCATGAACGTTTTTACTCATGAACATTTTTACTCATGAAAGTTTTACTCACATGAACGTTTTTACTCCCATGAACGTTTTTACTCACATGAACATTTTTACCCATGAACGTTTTTACTCACATGAACGTTTTTACCCTTGAACGTTTTTATTCACATAAACGTTCTTACTCCCATGAACGTTTTACTCACATGAACGTTTTTACTCCCATGAACGTTTTTTTTCACATGAACGTTTTTACTCATGAACTTTTTTACTCACATGAACGTTTTTTACTCCCATGAACGTTTTTACTCTCATGTATGTTTTACTCCCATGAACGTTCTTACTCACATGAACGTTTTTACTCATGAACTTTTTTACTCACATGAACGTTTTTAGTCCCATGAACGTTTTTACTCTCGTGTACGTTTTTACTCACATGAACGTTTATACTCACATGAACGTGTTTACTCCCATGAACGTTTTTACTCATAAACGTTTTTACTCATGAACGTTTTACTCATGAAAGTTTTTACTCACATGAACGTTTTTACTCATGAACGTTTTTAGTCATGAGCGTTTTTACTCATGAACGTTTTTATTCATGAACGTTTTTACTCCCATGAACGTTTTTACTCATAAACGTTTTTACTCATGAACGTTTTACTCATGAAAGTTTTTACTCACATGAACGTTTTTACTCATGAACGTTTTTAGTCATGAGCGTTTTTACTCATGAACGTTTTTATTCATGAACGTTTTTACTCCCATGAACGTTTTTACTCATGAACGTTTTTACTCACATGAACGTTCTTATTCCCATGAACGTTTTTACTCACATGAACGTTTTTACTCCCATGAACATTTACTCATGAACTCTTTTACTCACATGAACGTTTTTAATCCCATGAACGTTTTTACTACCATGAACGTTTTTACTCCCATGAACGTTTTTACTCTCATGTACGTTTTTACTCACATGAACGTTTATACCCACATGAACGTTTTTAATCCCATGAACGTTTTTACTCTCATGAACGTTTTTCTCTCATGAACGTTTTCACTCCCATAAACGTTTTTACTCTCATGAAAGTTTTTACTCTCATGATTTTTTTACTCCTATGAACGTTTTATTCCCATGAACGTTTTTATCTCGTACGTTTTTACTCCCATGAATGTTTTTACTCACATGAACGTTTTTACTCCCACGAACGTTTTTTTACTCCTATGAACGTTTTATTCCCATGAACGTTTTTACTCTCATGTACGTTTTTACTCCTATGAACGTTTTTAATCCCATGAACGATTTTTTACTCCCATGAACGTTTTATTTCTAAGAACGTTTTTCTCTCATGTACGCTTCTACTCCCATGAATGTTTTTACTCACATGAATGTTTTTACTCACATGAATGATTTTACTCACATGAACGTTTTTACTCCCATGAAGGTTTTTTTTACTCCCATGAACGTTTAATTCCCATGAACGTTTTTACTCTCATGTACGATTTTACTCCCATGGACGTTTTTACTCCTATGAACGTTTTTACTCAGCTGAACGTTTTTAATCCCATGAACGTTTCAGCTCTCACAAACGTCTTAGCGCCAGGAGCATTTTAGCTTCAAGGAAACGTTTCAGTTCCCAGTAAACTCTTCAGTTCCAATGAAAAGTTTAAGCTCTCAGGTAACGTTTTAGTTCATAGGAAAGGTTTCACCTCCAAGGAAACGTTTTAGCTCTCAGGAAACGTTTTAAAACCCAGGACTCAAATTCGCCAAACGTTTTAGTGTCTTGAAGCGAAATGGATTAGGTAATGTTCTTGATAACTGAGGACCATTTATTATGAGTGGTGGAGAGAGAGAGAGAGAGAGAGAGAGAGAGAGAGAGAGAGAGAGAGATGATAACAATTCTCTCAAACCTCACAGACAGCCACAGAGAAGCACCTCAAACTTACAGACTCGACCAGACAACCCCACACAGACAAACACATCAAACAAAAGTTATAACAAAACAATTCCACAAACAGACATGGGTAACAGACAGACACAGCTAACAAACAGACATGGGTAACAGACATACACAGCAAACAAACAGACATGGGTAAGAGACAGACACAGCCCATACACAGACAGACAGACAGACACACCCTAGTTTGCATCCCGGGGTGAATCAATAGAAGGGTAACACACACACCAAAAAAATACGATAATTGACAGGTCAGAAGGCAAGATTAATGTGGCGACAATCAGCGTGTTGGTGAGTCCATAAATTAGTGTTTACCTGTGACGGCCGCCCACTCACCTGAGGCGAGGGAGGACCTGGATAATGATCCAGGGAAGGACGTCATGGGGTGTGAGGGGTTTGGGGGGGGGGGGGGCTGGAGGAGGGGTGGTGTTAGGGTGGAGTTAGAACTCCTGAGGTCATGGTGTGTATGCTGGGGAGGGAGGTGGTGTTACGGTGTGGGGGAGCTAGGGGTGCTAGGAAAGAGGGTCACAGGATGTGGTGGAGGATAGTGCTAGGGTGCTGGGGCCTCCCGGAAGTCTCTTGAAGAACACCTGGGAAGCTGCAACACCCCAGAGGTACTGTATCCTGGGGGAGGCACACAGAGTCCCGCGGTGTTCTGGAGAGACGCCCATAAATCTCGAGGACACTGTATAGTGAGGGATCTTAAAGGTCCTGGAGAGTCCTTAAGACGATCATCGAGATTTAGAAAAAGTCCGTAAGAGATCCTTAGAGTCCTTTAGATTCTAAGTGCTTTGAAGAGTCTTTGAGGAGTTATGGAAAGTCCTTAAGGATTATGTGACTTTTGGGAAATACTTAAGATATCCTGTGAGTCCTGTAAAGTCACCAAGAAATCCTGAACGTCTTGCAGAGTCCTGGAGAAGATCATGTGAGTCCTGAAGGAGGCACAGGAGTGAAGGCGCGTCCACAGGGCGTTATAAAGATCTCGAGGCCTGCAGGAGAGTACCCGGGGACCACCTTGAGACTTCTGTGGGTCGTGGAGGGGGGTGGGGCACTGTGGGCGTGGGGAGGAGGATGGGCGGTGAGGTTAGGTGACTAAAGAACTAGGATAGGGTTGAGGGAAGGATAGGTGGGAGAAGATGGGTAGGGTCGCCGTGTGGGTGGGCAGGGTGCGCATCAGGGTAGAGTGGAATAGGCATGAGGGTGGGCAGTAGGGTGTGTCAATTTAGGGGGTGAACTGGCTAAATTGAAAATCGAGTAATTTGGTAGCAATTTATTGTATTCTTTAAGCATGCAAAACAATATTCTGGCATAAATTTTTTTTTATAATAAGTCCTACCTACATCAAATGGATTTTTAAATGTACATATTTGTGAATTTATAACATAACCAGCGTTTGCACACATGTTACTGTTTCAAGTTTCAAATTATTATATTTTATTATCCGTAGTCTATTTGAAAGTAACCACTGCCTTCATACTCTCTTTGCTTTGGCTTCTTGACATCAGTAGTCTGCTTGCTATTTGTGCTTTGATGTAACCTTCTCGCCTCTCGTGGCTGTAAACATGGCCCGCTGCTTCTGTGACCATTTTCACACATCTCTCCACACTTTGAGTGTGGGAAGGCCACTTCGGCACCTGCATTGGAGTCTCTTTAAGGTTTCTCAATTCTTGGCTAGTTAGACTTGTTGTCAATGGTGGCTCTAAGACTTCCAAACTCAAGTCAACCAATTCTGACAATTTGGTGGCATTGACGTTTATTGGGGGAACTTTTCTTGAATGAAACGAACAGTCTCCCAACTGGTCGTCATCTATTAGCGTTCCTCTAATCTTTAGAATGACTTCTACAGCCTCGATTCGGAGATTGGTACATTGACTGCAAAGCATTGCTTGCAAAACTGCTTCTGATCGAGCATACCAAGCGGACCTTCTTGCCACAGGTAACACGATGTCCCTCACTACCTTCCTCTGTGTTCTTACTAGCTGCAATTGAAACAAAAGGTGATTGGGCCCATCCACCCACATAGGATTAAGTTTCACACTAAACCACTGGGGAAGATAAACTCCAATAATAAATTCAACAATTAACCTCAAATTCTTCAGCACTTTGCCCTTCAATTCGTGTTTGGAAATCCAAATCCTGCAGAAACGAAGAGCTGTAGTTAACCAACGGCTGTGACTGACAGGTCCAATCTCCAAGAGAGCCAATGGCTGAGGCACTTCTCCTGATCTTATTGCTTGGGCAATACGATAAGCATAGGATTGATCTGTGCTGAGATCTTTGATGACTCCTTCAGACAACGCCGGAAGGGGAGGGCCAACTTCGACCTTTGGAAAGGTTGTATTTATTTCTAGTTGTGTTGCTTCATCCAGCATGATGCCAAGGGGACCTGACCACTTGTTGTTGCTCTTTGTAGGACCATCAAGTTCCTGGATGAGATGACGAAGAGGTAGCTCGCCTGTATGTAAATCACATACAATCCAAACAAGTCTTCTTCCTAGTTTTTTCTCTAAATGCGTCATTACACCCCCCTGCCATCCGGTGTTCACTGCAGTTGAATCTCCACCAACAGCCTGCAGTGAACTGCCAAGTCCTCTCTCCTGAACCCAACATAAAATATGATCAGCAATGACCTCTGCATGTTTCTTCCCTTCTACTTCAGTTTCGGGAGCAAAGTGAAACAAAAACCGACCACCAGGCTCAGAACAGACAGAGTAGTGTTCTTCTTTGATGAGACCTGGAAACTTTCTGTTCACTCCCTCTACTTCTAGCAAAACTTTTGTGCCATCTATTCTTCCATCAAACAAAAGACAGGAGAGCCCTCCCTCGCTTAAATCTTTTTCATGCTGATCAGATATTTCCTTCATTATTTTTTCTTGTGCTCTTCTAATTTTATTATGATCTATCACCAAAGATACATCCTCTCGGCTGATGAGGCCTGCATCTATCCAAGCGGCAGTTGCAATTTCTGCAGCCTCACGAAGTCCAGCATGGTGGCGAATACTAGCTAAAGCAATGTTTGAAATACTTCTTGTGTTGTATTTCATTTTCTTTGGTAAAGGTTCAGATGGCTCTTTGGAACTATCATCTGATGTTGCTTCCTGTTCATCAGAAGAACTATCAAAGAAGTGATAAACATCTTGACACAGCTCTTCCTCTCTTTGGATGGCTTCTTCACTCTTCATTTTCTTCTTTTGTTCCCTCTCTCGGATTTGTTCTCTCTTCTTGGCATTAGCAATCTGCTTCTTTGTTTCTGAATAATCTATTGAACCCATTTGCATACTTCCTTGGCCTTCTGCCTTTGTCCTCTGTGCCTTTATAAATTCAAGCTCTAAAACAGGGATCTTCTTTTCACGAGGACAACCACAATCAATGTGGGAATTATTTTCTCTCTTACCTGAGTGAGAACAGTTGGATTCAGAACATAATTGTATGGAGCACTTGCAGGTCAAAATGTCAAACAGAGTATCAAGTGTGTGCAGAAATTCATTTTTCCTGGCCAAGTTTCCTTTACCAAGTGATGTTTCAACTGCTTTGTGCCATAATTTCGTTAGTTTTAGCTCAATAGTTCGACACTGATTAATCACAGGTGGTTTGAATAGTGCATTAGTTTTTGTCCATTGATGCAGAAGAGGGACTATCATGTCATTTATGAGTTCTTTATCTGTATAGTTCCTTCTGTCCTTGGCATTTTTTTCTCAAAGGAGTAACCCTAATCTTAGCACTGTTGGAAGTTCTGATACAGGAAGCTCCTTCCCTTTACCAACTAGCAGGCTCAAGTGGGTTGACAACTGACTTCTTGTCTTCAATTTTGACATCTTCACACTATCTGACAAATAGAAAAATATTTCAATGTTTCATAATTCAATTGTTGTTTCAAAAAATATCAATTTGTTTATCAAAAATGCTGTAACAGAAATAACATAATAATTTCTTAGAACATAATGTTTTATACAATGATATAAGTAACTGCGACAATCAATATGCCCTACTTACAATAATTAAAATGTAGAATTCGTCTGGTAGAGTAGGTGCAAGTGCAATGAGAGCAAACCACCGTCTATGATATCTAGAAGGAGAGTGAGCCGGGCGCCTTATCCTCACGCTTGGTACAAGTCAAAACAAGAATTAAACTGTCCCACACGGAGAGCCTGTTCATGTTCATGTTCTGACATGCATATTGTACACAAGCTATAGAACCATAAAATACTCCATAATCCATATGCTTACATGAGATTAGTTAATATCAAGTGAATAATTCTAATCAAGTCTCATTAATTTGTTGAAATACTGATATTTGAAACTTTAAGGTATAATTGATGTAGGTGAGGGTTATTTCAATTCATTTTTGTTTGCTAATCTCAAGTTTAGACATAAAGAGGCACAATATTTTGACTACCAAATTTGATTTTTAACATGTTGACAAAATTGACACACCCTAGTGGGCAGGGTGCTCGTGAGGGGAGAGTGGGTGGGCAAGGTGGGGATGTGGGTGGAGAGGGTGGGTGTATTGGTAGAGGGAAAAGAAGTGACTGTTTGTCGCTCCCCAAGTGACACGTCAGGTGAGAGAGAGAGAGAGAGAGAGAGAGAGAGAGAGAGAGAGAGAGAGAGAGAGAGAGAGAGAGAGAGAGAGAGCCTCTCACACTGGTCCAGACAACTGACACACCAACCGAGGAAGACGTTTGTCTCTCTCTTTCGTCTTCCTATTGCACGCACACGCACACACACACACACACACACACACACACCTTGATGGTACTGTGAGGGTGTTGCTGTGTGGGTGTTGCTGTGCGTGTGTTGCTGTGAGGGTGTTGCTGTGAGGGTGTTGCTGTGGGAGTGTTGCTGTGGGGGTGTTGCTGTGAGGGTGTTTGCTGTGTGGGTGTTGCTGTGAGGGTGTTGTTGTGAGGGTGTTGCTGTGGGAGTGTTGCTGTGAGTGTGTTGCTGTGGGGGTGTTGCTGTAAGGATGTTGCTGTAAGGGTGTTGCTCTGGGGGTGTTGCTGTGGGGGTGTTGCTGTGGGGGAGTTGCTGTGAGGGTGTTGCTGTGGAAGTGTTGCTGTAAGGATGTTGCTGTAAGGGTGTTGCTGTGGGGGTGTTGCTGTGGGGGTGTTGCTGTGGAAGTGTTGCTGTAAGGATGTTGCTGTAAGGGTGTTGCTGTGGGAGTGTTGCTGTGAGGGTGTTGCTGTAAGGGTGTTGCTGTGGGGGTGTTGCTTTGGGGGTGTTGTTGTGAGGGTGTTGCTGTGGGAGTGTTGCTGTGAGTGTGTTGCTGTGAGGATGTTGCTGTAAGGGTGTTGCTGTGGGAGTGTTGCTGTGAGGGTGTTGTTGTGAGGGTGTTGCTGTGGGAGTGTTGCTGTGAGTGTGTTGCTGTGAGGATGTTGCTGTGAGGGTGTTGCTGTGGGGGTGTTGCTGTGAGGGTGTTGCTGTGGGAGTGTTGCTGTGGGGGTGTTGTTTTGGGGATGTTGCTGTGGGGGAGTTGCTGTGAGGGTGTTGCCGTGAGGGTGTTGCTGTGGGGGTGTTGCTGTGGGGGTGATGCTGTGGGGGTGATGCTGTGGGAGTGAGCTGGGGGTGTTGCTGTGAGGTGTTGCTGTGGGGGTGATGCTGTGGGAGTGTTGCTGTGAGGGTGTTGCTGTGGGTGTGTTGCTGGGGGGTGATGCTGTGGAGTGATGCTGGGGGGTGTTGCTGTGAGGGTGTGCTGTGGGGGTTGCTATGGGGTGATACTGGGAGTGTGCTGTGGGGTGTGCTGTGTGGGCGTTGCTCTGGGCGGGTGTTGCTGTGAGGGTGTTGCTGTAAGGGTGTTGCTGTGGGGTGTTGCTTGGGGTGTTGTTGTGAGGGTGTTGCTGTGGAGTGTGCGGAGTGTGTTGCTGTGAGGATGTTGCTGTAAGGGTGTTGCTGTGGGAGTGTTGCTGTGAGGGTGTTGTTGTGAGGGTGTTGCTGTGGGAGTGTTGCTGTGAGTGTGTTGCTGTGAGGATGTTGCTGTGAGGGTGTTGCTGTGGGGGTGTTGCTGTGAGGGTGTTGCTGTGGGAGTGTTGCTGTGGGGGTGTTGTTTTGGGGATGTTGCTGTGGGGGAGTTGCTGTGAGGGTGTTGCCGTGAGGGTGTTGCTGTGGGGGTGTTGCTGTGGGGGTGATGCTGTGGGGGTGATGCTGTGGGAGTGATGCTGTGGGGGTGTTGCTGTGAGGGTGTTGCTGTGGGGGTGATGCTGTGGGAGTGATGCTGTGGGGGTGTTGCTGTGAGGGTGTTGCTGTGGGGAGTGTTGCTGTGGGGGTGATGCTGTGGGAGTGATGCTGTGGGGGTGTTGCTGTGAGGGTGTTGCTGTGGGGAGTGTTGCTATGGGGGTGATACTGTGGGAGTGATGCTGTGGGGGTGTTGCTGTGAGGGTGTTGCTGTGGGGGGGTGTTGCTGTGAGGGTTTTTCTGTGGGGGTGTTGCTGTGGGGGTGATGCTGTGGAAGTGATGCTGTGGGGGTGATGCTGTGAGGGTAGAGCAAAATCCCCAACAATATTATCGGTGTATTTGTAAAATCTCCAAACTGGTGAGAATTACGATCACTCAGCCTTTAAAGTACCTTCTTCATCTGTCTCATGACTTGGCATCACACCACCCTAGAGTAGCCAATCCCGAGGCAGTAGTGAGGTGACCTGAGCTACACCAGGGTAAGCACTCGTGCCTCAGCTGGTAGTGATGATACAGGGATGATCGGCAGGTATTATAACAACAGACTTTACAAATACACCGACAATACTGTTGGTGATTCTGTAAAGTGGCCGAGGTTTGTGTTTTTGTAAAATGATCAAACATTTACGGTCAAGACACAAGAAGAGTAAACAAAGTAAACAAACAAACAAGGTCAAGACACAAGAAGAGTAAACAAAGTAAACAAACAAACAAGGTCAAGACACAAGAAGAGTAAACAAAGAGAACAAACAAACAAGGTCATGACACAAGAAGAGTAAACAAAGAGAACAAACAAACAAGGTCATGACACAAGAAGAGTAAACAAAGAGAACAAACAAACAAGGTCAAGACACAAGAAGAGTAAACAAAGAGAACAAACAAACAAGGTCATGACACAAGAAGAGTAAACAAAGAGAACAAACAAACAAGGTCATGACACAAGAAGAGTAAACAAAGAGAACAAACAAACAAGGTCATGACACAAGAAGAGTAAACAAAGAGAACAAACAAACAAGGTCAAGGCACAAGAAGAGTAAACAAAGAGAACAAACAAACAAGGTCATGACAAAAGAAGAGTAAACAAAGAATAAACAAACAAGGTCAAGGCACAAGAAGAGTAAACAAAGAGAACAAACAAACAAGGTCATGACAAAAGAAGAGTAAACAAAGAATAAACAAACAAGGTCAAGGCACAAGAAGAGTAAACAAACAAATACAGGTCAAGTTTTAATCAAACAAGTGAAACAAAAAAACATATAGGCTCAAGAAACACACAAAGTAAACGAGCAAAGCAAACAAACAAACAAGGTAAACAATAACAAAGATAAACAAGGTAAACAAAGGTCAAGAAACAAACAAGTGGTCGTGGATGACTTTGGCCATAACAAGCAGCAGCCGGTCTGGGTCTAACAGATGGCCAACCGCCCCCCCCCCCCTCCCTCACCCACCCAATCACCCACCCACCCACCCTACCCCGCCCACTACCACCCACCCTTCACCCTCACTCATACATTCACTCATACACTCATCTTTATTCATCCTTTGACTCACACATACACACACGCACACATACACACACACACACACACATAGACATACACACACAGACACATTTTTTCACCCTTATTCATACCCATACATACATACATACATACATACATAAAAACATACATACATACACACATATATCTATCCACCCGATCTCATACCCGTTCAGCCTCGTTAGGGTAGGGTTAGGTTAAGTTGGTTCGTTTAGGTTAGGTTCGGTTAGGGTAGTTCAGGTTAGGTTCGGTTAGGGTAGTTTAGGTTAGGTTCGGTTAGTTTAGGTTAGGTTCGGTTCGGTTAGGGTAGTTTAGGTTAGGTTCGGTTAGGTTAGGTTCGGTTAGGTTAGTTTAGGTTAGGTTCGGTTAGGTTAGGTAAGGTTCGGTTAGGGTAGTTTAGGTTAGGTTCGGTTAGGGTAGTTTAGGTTAGGTTCGGTTAGGTTAGTTTAGGTTAGGTTCGGTTAGGTTAGTTTAGGTTAGGTTCGGTTAGGTTAGGTTAGGTTAGGTTCGGTTAGGTTAGTTTAGGTTAGGTTCGGTTAGGTTAGTTTAGGTTAGGTTAGGTTCGGTTAGGTTAGTTTATGTTAGGTTCGGTTAGGTTAGGTTAGGTTAGGTTCGGTTAGGTTAGTTTAGGTTAGGTTCGGTTAGGTTAGGTTAGGTTAGGTTCGGTTAGGTTAGTTTAGGTTAGGTTCGGTTAGGTTAGTTTAGGTTAGGTTCGGTTAGGTTAGTTTAGGTTAGGTTCCGTTAGGTTAGTTTAGGTTAGGTTCGGTTAGGTTAGGTTAGGTTAGGTTCGGTTAGGCTAGGTTAGGTTAGGTTCGGTTAGGTTAGTTTAGGTTAGGTTCCGTTAGGTTAGTTTAGGTTAGGTTCGGTTAGGTTTGGTTAGATTAGTTTAGGTTAGGTTCGGTTAGGGTAGTTTAGGTTAGGTTCGGTTAGGTTAGGTTCGGTTAGGTTAGTTTAGGTTAGGTTCGGTTAGGTTAGTTTATGTTAGGTTCGGTTAGGTTAGGTTAGGTTAGGTTCGGTTAGGTTAGTTTAGGTTAGGTTCGGTTAGGTTAGTTTAGGTTAGGTTAGGTTAGGGTAGGGTAGGGTAGGTTAGGTTCGGTTAGGTTAGGTTAGGGTAGTTTAGGTTAGGTTCGGTAAGGGTAGTTTAGGTTTCCTTATTTAACTACTATTCTCTCTTATTTAGCTACCATCTCAATATATAAGAAACGGTATTATCAACCTTATTGTATCAGTACATAATGGTTACTTTAGTCTTATGTAAATGCTACACGATCGTAATGAATTTATGGGACTTTCACCTCTACTGTAATAAACCATTAGGGTTATTCTCACCCAACATGGCAGGCTTCAGTATGTGACATGACACGGTGACGTAAACATCTTCCGTCACATCCACATAAACAATACAGTGGCGGGTATAGCGTATATAAAGTTACGATAGAGATGTATGGTTAAAACTGATAGGGGGCTCTCTCTCTCTCTCTCTCTCTCTCTCTCCTGATCTTCATTGTTATATGATCATGGGAAACATTGATTCCTAACCCGACCCTAACCACGCTACCACGACACCCCAAACCCCGACCCTAGCCACCAAACCGCTACTGTACATCCTCCATATATCCCACCCCCTAGCCCGACCCTAAATACGTCCCCCGTCCCCCTAGCCCTACCCTATCCACGTTACCACGGCCCCTCCGTCACCAGCACACAAGGGTGAGAGGGGTGTCAGCAGGCAGGGGTGACTCTCATGCTTGATCTAATGGGATAATGAACTGAAATGGGCCAAGTTATCCATCTGGCGACCACTGACTCACTCACTCACTTGAGCCGATATTTACCTACCTACTTAACCTACCTACCTACCTACCTACCTACCTACCTACCTACCTACCTACCTATCTACCTACCTACCTACCTACCTACTTAACCTACCTACCTACCTACCTACTTAACCTACCTACCTATCTACCTACCTACCTACCTACCTACTTAACCTACCTACCTACCTACCTACCTACCTACCTACTTAACCTACCTACCTACCTACCTACCTACCTATCTACCTACCTACCTACTTAACCTACCTATCTACCTACCTACCTACCTACCTACCTACTTAACCTACCTACCTACCTACCTATCTACCTACCTACCTACCTACCTACTTAACCTACCTACCTACCTACCTACTTAACCTACCTACCTACCTACCTACCTACCTACCTACCTACTTAACCTACCTACCTACCTACCTATCTACCTACCTACCTACCTACCTACTTAACCTACCTACTTAACTTACCTACCTACCTACCTATCTACCTACCTACCTACCTATCTACCTACCTACCTACCTACCTACTTAACCTACCTACTTAACTTACCTACCTACCTACCTATCTACCTACCTACCTACTTAACCTACCTACCTACCTACCTACTTAACCTACCTACTTAACTTACCTACCTATCTACCTACCTACCTACCTACCTACTTAACCTACCTACTTAACTTACCTACCTACCTACCTATCTACCTACCTACCTACCTATCTACCTACCTACCTACCTACCTACTTAACCTACCTACTTAACTTACCTACCTACCTACCTACCTACCTACTTAACCTACCTACCTACCTACCTACCTACCTACCTACCTAACCTACCTATGTACCTATCTACCCCTTTATTACAAATCCTGGCACTGTGCTATTCTTCTTCTTCTCCCTGTTCTTCTTACCCTTCCTCCTCCTTCTCCTTCTTCTTCTTCTTCTTCTTCTTCTTCTTCCTTCTCTTCTTCCTGTTCTTTCTTCTCCTCTTCTGTCTCCTCTTCCTCTCTCACTTTTACTCGCCCTTTCACTTGCGTTCACTATTCATCTTGCTCTTTCTTATTCTTTATTTTTCATTCTCTCTTTTATTCTCACTATTTCCTTCTCTTCCTCCACCCTACTTCCTTCATCAATCTCCCTTTCTCCTCCCCTCACTCTCTCCTGCCCCTCCCCCCCCCCCCCCCCCCGCCTGCTGCTGGGGATAGAATAAGGGATTGTGGACGGATTTGACTCACCATTTGACAACAATGCTAATGAATAGTATTAGCGCTGGTGTCTTAAGCGACCAGAAGAACTCCACTGTACCATTCATGTGTGTGTGAGAGTTTGTGTTTATAGTTCCCTGATGTTTGTGTTTATAGTTCCCTGGTGTTTGTGTTTATAGTTCCGTGATGTTTGTGTTTATAGTTTCGTGATGTTTGTGTTTATAGTTCCGTGATGTTTGTGTTTATAGTTCCCTGGTGTTTGTGTTTACAGTTCCGTGATGTTTGTGTTTATAGTTCCCTGGTGTTTGTGTTTATAGTTCCGTGATGTTTGTGTTTATAGTTCCCTGGTGTTTGTGTTTACAGTTCCGTGATGTTTGTGTTTATAGTTCCCTGGTGTTTGTGTTTACAGTTCCGTGATGTTTGTGTTTATAGTTCCCTGATGTTTGTGTTTATAGTTCCCTGGTGTTTGTGTTTACAGTTCCGTGATGTTTGTGTTTATAGTTCCCTGGTGTTTGTGTTTATAGTTCCGTGATGTTTGTGTTTACAGTTCTGTGATGTTTGTATTTATAGTTCCCTGGTGTTTGCGTTTACAGTTCCGTGATGTTTGTGTTTATAGTTCCGTGATGTTTGTGTTTATAGTTCCGTGATGTTTGTGATTATAGTTCCCTGGTGTTTGTGTTTACAGTTCCGTGATGTTTGTGTTTATAGTTCCCTGGTGTTTGTGTTTACAGTTCTGTGATGTTTGTGTTTATAGTTCCCTGGTGTTTGTGTTTACAGTTCCGTGATGTTTGTGTTTATAGTTCCGAGATGTTTGTGTTTATAGTTCCGTGATGTTTGTGTTTATAGTTCCGAGATGTTTGCGTTTATAGTTCCCTGGTGTTAGTGTTTATAGTTCCGTGATGTTTGTGTTTACAGTTCCGTGATGTTTGTGTTTATAGTTCCGTGATGTTTGTGTTTATATGTCCGTGATGTTTGTGTCTATAGTTTCGTGATGTTTGTTTTTACGGTTCCGTGATGTTTGTGTTTATAGTTCCCTGGTGTTTGTGTTTATAGTTCCGTGATGTTTGTGTTTACAGGTCCGTGATGTTTGTGTTTATAGTTTCGTGATGTTTGTGTTTACAGTTCCTTGATGTTTGTGTTTACTGTTCCGTGATGTTTGGGTTTACAGTTCCGTGATGTTTGTGTTTACTGTTCCGTGATGTTTGTGTTTACTGTTCCGTGATGTTTGGGTTTACTGATCCCTGATGTTTGTGTTTACAGTTCCGCGATGTTTGTATTTATAGTTCCGTGATGTTTGTGTTTATAGTTCCTTGATGTTTGTGTTTATAGTTCCCTGGTGTTTGTGTTTATAGTTCCGTGATGTTTGTGTTTATAGTTCCGTGATGTTTGTGTTTATAGTTCCGTGATGATTGTGTTTACAGTTCCGTGATGTTTGTGTTTATAGTTCCGTGATGTTTGTGTTTACAGTTCCGTGATGTTTGTGCTTATAGTTCCGTGATGTTTGTGTTTATAGTTCCGTGATGATTGTGTTTACAGTTCCGTGATGTTTGTGTTTATAGTTTCGTGATGTTTGTGTTTACAGTTCCGTGATGTTTGTGCTTATAGTTCCGTGATGTTTGTGTTTATAGTTCCGTGATGATTGTGTTTACAGTTCCGTGATGTTTGTGTTTATAGTTCCGTGATGTTTGTGTTTACAGTTCCGTGATGTTTGTGTTTATAGTTCCGTGATGTTTGTGTTTACAGTTCCGTGATGTTTGTGTTTACAGTTCCTTGATGTTTGTGTTTACGGTTCCGTGATGTTTGTGTTTAAAGTTCCGTGATGTTTGTGTTTATAGTTCCGTGATGTTTGTGTTTACAGTTCCGTGATGTTTGTGTTTATAGTTTCGTGATGTTTGTGTTTACGGTTCCGTGATGTTTGTGTTTATAGTTCCGTGATGTTTGTGTTTACAGTTCCTTGATGTTTCTGTTTACTGTTCCGTGATGTTTGGGTTTACAGTTCCGTGATGTTTGTGTTTACTGTTCCGTGGTGTTTGTGTTTACTGTTCCGTGATGTTTGGGTTTACTGATCCCTGATGTTTGTGTTTACTGTTCCGTGATGTTTGGGTTTTCAGTTCCGCGATGTTTGTGTTTACTGTTCCGTGATGTTTGGGTTTACTGATCCCTGATGTTTGTGTTTATAGTTCCGTGATGTTTGTGTTTATAGTTCCGTGATGTTTGTGTTTATAGTTCCGTGATGTTTGTGTTTACAGTTCCTTGATGTTTGTGTTTACTGTTCCGTGATGTTTGGGTTTACAGTTTCGTGGTGTTTGTGTTTACTGTTCCGTGATGTTTGTGTTTACAGTTTCGTGATGTTTGTGTTAACTGTTCCGTGATGTTTCTGTTTACAGTTCCGTGATGTTTGTGTTTACTGATCCCTGATGTTTGTGTTTACTGTTCCGTGATGTTTGGGTTTACAGTTCCGTGATGTTTGTGTTTACTGTTCCGTGATGTTTGTGTTTACTGTTCCGTGATGTTTGTGATGTGAAACCATAAATGCTGTCAGGTTCTACACACACACATACACACACACCTCTCCACACCACACTCACACATACGCACACAACTCTCTCTCTCTCTGCACACACACGCACACAACTGTCTACACCACACTCGCACACAACTCTACACAGGCACACACACAACTCTCTACACACGCACACACACGAAGGGGAGAGGGGACTGCCCTTCTATCTAATTGAATTACATGACTCGCCATTGTGACGTTTATTACAATTTATTCCCGGGCTGTGTGGAGTCAATGGTTTTTGCTTGTGTTGTTTACGGTATTATACGGCTGGCAGCAGGTCTGGCACAACACACGCGTACGGGGGCATGAGGTGCACTGAATGGCTGGTGCCCGCTGTCATGTGTGCGGTTGTATTGTAATTTCTGCTGTCTTTTCACTCATATTACGTAATAGAGTAAGATAACCTAATTTGAATCTAACCTAACTTAACCTATCCTAATCTAACATAACCTATCCTAACCTAACATAACCTATCCTAACCTAACTTAACCTATCCTAACCTAACCTAACCTATATGAGAATAGTTTCTAACTGATATATTCTACTGTAGAAAGAGACAAACTAATTCATATCACTTTCCTCGACCTATTTGTTTTATTGCAATACTCGTGTTGTAATCATGGCGAGGTGCTTGTGTACAACACCTATTTATATAGAGTGTGTGTAGCCTCTCAAGCACCTGTCATCACGTTAATTAGTCAGGTATTGATATTACTGAACGTGTAAGTAATAACAATGTCTGCAGTGTTGTATTGGTGGATAGATAGACAGATAGATAGATAGATAGATAGATAGATATATACACACATACTACACAGATAGACAGAGAAATACATAAATTGAATACAAAAGAATACAGTGGCAACAAGTGTAAACATAGAGAAAATATACACAACGTATAGATTACAACATAAACTTTTGACGAGCGTATAAGAGGACACAATAAGCAGCGGCTATAGAGAAACAGGTTTATATCCCGAGAGTACCAAGGGAGGGAGAGCCAGCCCCTCCTCCATCTCTGAGAGGCAGGGTGGGTGATCCGACACGGGCAGGACCGCGACACTCACCCGTACTGTACTAAGTGGCGGCACGAGATAATCCGGTTATTTATTCATGGCGAAGCAGGGAGCGGCGGCCGGGTAAAGAAAGCCAAGTGATGCCTGTCCATTATTATCCAGTTAGACTCTCATTTGTTTCTCTCCGCCGCCCGCTCAAAAGCTAAATAATGAGCACGGAGATGGACTCTTGCCGAGGCCCGCCAAGTCCCTCTGTCACCCGTGGCCACGTCTCTGAGCTGATGGGAATTTGTTTTCGTGTTTGTTTTGCAGTTTGTTGGGACGATTCTCAGTCGTCTTCGTGCTGCACATTTCTACCTTAAGTTTTTATATATTGCACATGTTTTTTATCAAGATGCAACGTTATTTTATGAAGTTTTTAACAGATAAATATTTTTTCTTCCCCAAAACACAAAGCTTCGTAAACGTCTTCACACTAACGCGATGCTCTTTTGTTCTTAGGCGTCGATGATGCCTTTGTTATGGAATTCTCGCTTTAAGAAATCTATTTGGAAGTCTTCAAAGTTGATAAAATAGTTTCAACGTATTTCTGAAACAAAAAAAATTCGATTTCGGATGGTATTCTGTAATTTTCCAAGCTGGAGTGCATATCCACGCTTTTCAGAAACAAAAAAATTTCATACCCTTTCCAAAACTGACAAAATATTTTTAATATTTTTTCTTAGTTAACGAAACATATTTATATGTTTCTCTGAATAAAGAGAAAAACGCGTTTATATAACAAACTTTTACACACGGGATAAAATAGTTCTCCTTTTTCACTTTGGCGACAAAAAATATTATTATGCCGTAGACCCTATATCTGTCTCCACCACCTGACACACTCCACCACCTGACACACTCCACCACCTGACACACTCTACCACCTGACACACTCCACCACCTGACACACTCTACCACCTGACACACTCCACCACCTGACACACTCCACCACCTGACACACTCCACCACCTGACACACTCCACCACCTGACACACTCTACCACCTGACACACTCTACCACCTGACACACTCTACCACCTGACACACTCCACCACCTGACACACTCTACCACCTGACACACAGCATCACCTGACACACTCCACCACCTGACACACACTACCACCTGACACACTCTACCACCTGACACACTCCACTACCTGACACACTCTACCACCTGACACACAGCATCACCTGACACACTCCACCACCTGACACACTCTACCACCTGACACACTCCATCACCTGACACACTCCACCACCTGACACACTCCACTCTTTCGCTAGGCCACGGTAGGACGCCACCTTCCAGGAGGCTCCACATTGTCTCTCTGTAATGCATTAAGGTAGACCACATTTTTGGTTTTGCCATTAGCAGCAAGTATGTACAGATTTTTGCCAGTTCCCACTCTGGAGCATCAAACATAGAACTGTCCATGAGAGAAGCAAGGAAACACCAGGTTTAGGCCAACCATCTTTAGGGACTGTCCCTGGCGTTTGTAGACGGTCATGGCAAAGCTCACTTTAACCGGGAACTGAAGTCGCTTGAATTTAAATGGCAGGTCAGTGGTGATAAGAGGTATCCTTGGTATAAAAACGACCTCTCCTTTAGCTTTTCCTGTCAGTATTGTAGCTTCCAGTTCATATGGCATCATGTTCATCTTGTGAGCGACTCGTCTCTCATTTTGAGTATGATGTCTCGTTTCTCAAGCTCTTGACCGACAATCAGGATGGCTACTTCATCAACTACAGGAGTATTGAATCTTCTTTCATGTTCTCCGTTTGGGGTCGTGTCTGCTTTGATCCTGACTTTGTACTCGTCAGAAGGCATGTTTTCCAGGGCATTTTTAAATGACTGTACATACGTGTTGCGCTCATGCAGCATTTCTTGGATAGATAGGACAATGTCATGTCTGACACCTTGAATATTGCCACACCTGATAGTAGTCTGCTTTTCATGATCTCCCATGAAGTAGATTTGGAGGAACTTTGCCTGCTCATCTTCCAGTGGTAAGAGGGATCCTGGTTTGTGATAGACTTGACCCTGAACTTTGAATGTTGGTATGTATCTGTGCTCACGAGCTACTCTGGTAGCTCCAAAGGATGTCATCTGGAAGCATGAATTGTACTTCAGTAAATTTTCCAAGAAGTGTTTTGACTCTGAAGTTGTTCCCAGCATGAGAGTCTTCAATGGTTGTGGTTGTTTTTTCAAATTTGGCAGTCGTACTTTCCCATGAGAGCAGCACAGTCCAGCAGATTCTCCTTTATACTTCTTTGCACCGCAGTGTTCACATTTCTTATCCATGTTGCCAATGACAACAGAGGGATACTTTTCATATTCTATCTCATTGTCATAGTTAAATGCTGCTCTTGCAAGTGGATGCCACTGTGTATTCTTTCTTAGAATTCTGGATCCCACAGCTCTCTGTCTATTAGCATTCAAACTAATTTCATGCGCTTGATCATTTTCTAGAGAAAGCCTTTCTGCTGTCTCCTATCTGTCAGCATTAAGACGGGATTCCCTTCCTGATCTGTTTCCTGTGACCGACTGTCCGCTGTTTGCTCCGGGCGGCTCATCCGCTAGGCCACGGTAGGACGTCACCCTCCGGGAGGCTCCACATTGTCTCACTGTTCAGTCCCCAAAACTTCTTCTTCCATCAATAGTTCATTAACGGTGTATGTAAGTTCCACCATGTTTTTCACGACAACTGTACTGCAAAGTATATTTTTTAGCATTAAACTGTTAGTATTTTATTGTCTAATCATCACTACATATAACATCATCCATCATCACTACATATAACACCATCCAACATCACTACACATAACACCATCCATCATCACTGCATATAACACCACCCATCATCACTACATATAACACTACCCATCATCACTACATATAACACCACCCATCATCACTACATATAACACCATCCATCATCACTACATATAACACCACCCATCATCACTACACATAACAACATCCATCATCACTACATATAACATCATCCATCATCACTACATATAACACCATCCATCATCATCACTACATATAACACCACCCATCATCACTACATATAACAGCACCCACCATCACCACATATAACACCATCCATCATCACTACATATAACACCACCCATCATCACTACATATAACATCATCCATCATCACTACATATAACACCATCCATCATCACTACATATAACACCACCCATCATCACTACATATAACACCACCCACCATCACTACATATAACACCACCCATCATCACTACACATAACAACATCCATCATCACTACATATAACATCATCCATCATCACTACATATAACAACATCCATCATCACTACATATAACACCACCCATCATCACTACATATAACACCATCCATCATCACTACATATAACACCACCCATCATCACTACATATAACACCACCCATCATCACTACATATAACACCACCCATCATCACTACATATAACATCATCCACCATCAAAACATATAACACCACCCATCATCACTACATATAACACCATCCATCATCACTACATATAACACCACCCATCATCACTACACATAACAACATCCATCATCACTACATATAACATCATCCATCATCACTACATATAGCACCATCCATCATCACTACATATAACACCACCCATCATCACTATATATAACACCATCCATCATCACTACATATAACACCACCCATCATCACTACATATAACACCACCCATCATCACTACATATAACACCACCCATCATCACTACATATAACATCATCCATCATCACTACATATAACACCACCCATCATCACTACATATAACACCATCCATCATCACTACATATAACACCACCCATCATCACTACACATAACACCATCCATCATCACTACATATAACACCACCCATCATCACTACATATAACACCACCCATCATCACTACATATAACACCACCCATCATCACTACATATAACATCATCAATCATCACTACATACAACACCATCCATCATCACTACATATAACACCACCTATCATCACTACATATAACACCACCCATCATCACTACATATAACATCATCCATCATCACCACATATAACACCATCCATCATCACTACATATAACATCACCCATCATCACTACACATAACAACATCCATCATCACTACATATAATATCATCCATCATCACTACATATAACACCATCCATCATCATCACTACATATAACACCATCCATCATCACTACATATAACACCACCCATCATCACTACATATAACATCATCCATCATCACTACATATAACATTATCCATCATCACTACATATAACACCACCCATCATCACTACACATAACAACATCCATCAATACTACATATAACATCATCCATCATCACTACATATAAGACCATCCATCATCATCATCACTACATATAACACCATCCATCATCATCACTACATATAACACCACCCATCATCACTACACATAACAACATCCATCATCACTACATATAACGTCATCCATCATCACTACATATAACACCATCCATCATCATCATCACTACATATAACACCATCCATCATCATCATCACTACATATAACACCATCCATCATCACTACATATAACACCATCCATCATCACTACATATAACACCACCCATCATCACTACACATAACACCATCCATCATCACTACATATAACGTCATCCATCATCACTACATATAACACCATCCATCATCATCATCACTACATATAACACCATCCATCATCATCACTACATATAACACCATCCATCATCACTACAGATCGGTAAAGTAGTTTCCGAGATTCTCGTGCGGACACACATACACACAAACACACAAACAAACACACATAGGCATACTTCTTTGTTTTATATATATATATATATATATATATATATATTATATATATATATATATATATATATATATATATATATAAATGAATAAGACATAGACACATTCGTAATAATAATATTATTAGTAGTAGTATTTTAATCAACACAGTACAGTACAGTATAATATCCCAGACCACCGCCTCACAAATCTTCAACAGAGCGCACGTGTGACGTAATCCGGGGATTTTCCGGGTTATAAGTACGGGATTAACCCCAGGGGATTACCCCCTCACTCCCCTCAGGGTAACGGGGAGGGAAAGGGGGGGTCACAGTACGACCTGTTCTCAGACCTGTTAATGGAAGTTTGTCATTAGCGGTGACGCCAGGGGGTAGTAGTGAAGGGTGGTAGTAGGGAGAAGGGGGTAGTAGTGGAGGGTGGTAGTAGGGAGAAGGGGGTAGTAGTGGAGGGTGGTAGTAGGGAGAAGGGGGTAGTAGTGAAGGGTGGTAGTAGGGAGAAGGGGGTAGAAGTGGAGGGTGGTAGTAGGGAGAAGGGGTTAGTAAGATGGCATTGGAGGGAGGGGGTAGCTGGAAGGGGTAGTGGGGGAGCAGGGAGGGGATAGCAGTAATAGTTATAGCAGTAGTAGTGTAAGGGGTTGGCATAGTAGTAGTAGTAGTAGTAGTAGTAGTAAGCAAGAACACTGCAGGAGAGACTAAAATCTACGGGTGACGGAAAGCAAAACACCGATGACGTGGCAAGAAAATTTGGAAACAAAATGCGCGTGGGAAAAGTGTCTCTCGCGGTAAGATCTCTCACTCAGGAATCTTCCGGTGGGGTGATGCCAATAAACAGAGAGACATTAAAACTATTGAAAGAGAAACATCCCCCTGCAAGCGAAGATGAAGGCATCAGGTTCGAGGGTGCCTATATCCCACCAAATGCTGTCCTGTTCGAGAAAATAACAGGAGAGATGGTGTGGAAAAAGGCACTGAAGACTCGAGGAGGAGCCGGCCCTTCAGGTCTGGATGCAAACGGTTGGAGAGTCATCCTCAGCACAAACAAGTTTGGCCCTGTAGCAAGCGATCTCTGCACTGCCATTGCCGCCCTTGCAAGAAAGCTTGCATCCTCCTGCTGCCATCACCTCCAGGCCCTGACGGCCTGCCGCCTTATTCCTCTGGAAAAGAAACCAGGATGTAGACCTATAGGGGTGGGGGAAGTGCTGAGGCGGATCATCGGAAAGTGCATAATGGAGGTGGTAAAGGACGATGTCAGGGCAGCAGCAGGGAACCTACAAGTGTGTGCTGGCCACCAGGCTGGTGGGGAGGCGGCCATTCACGCCATGAGATTGATATTTGAGCAGCGTGATTGTGAGGCCGTTCTCCTGGTGGATGCTTCAAACGCATTCAACATACTTAACCGCAAGGCTGCACTGCACAACATCAAGATCAAGTGTCCTAGCTTTGCGATGTATGTTGAAAATTCGTATAGGAATCCATCAGACCTCTACATAGTAAACAACAAGGCTCTACGAGGTGATACCATCCTACAGTCGACTGAGGGAACAACACAGGGGGACCCCGTTGCAATGGCAATGTATGCAATAGGCCTATCAGTGCTCCAACAAGAAATAAAATTTGAAACAACTGGGGTCAAACAAGTGGCATATGCTATACAGGAGCAGGAAAAGTGGAGGACATCAAAAAGTGGTGGGACCTGGTAACATCGCGAGGTCCACAAATAGGGTACCACCCAAACGCCAGCAAATCCTTCCTCATCGTGAAGCCAGAACATTATGAACGGGCATTGGAGGTTTTTGGCTGAAGTGAGGTCAAAATAACTAAGGACGGCCAAAGACATCTAGGCGCAGTAATTGGCACTACGGACTTCAAGGCCGAGTACGTAGCGGGAAAGGTGAATGAGTGGGTTAGCGAAATCCAAGCTCTATCGGAGATTGCTAACACAGAGCCACATGCGGCCTTTGCAGCATTCACCCATGGAGTCAAGCATCGTTGGAACTACCTGATGCGTACCATCCCTGAGATCGGACCCCTCCTCCACCCTTTGGAAGAAGCAATCAGTGTCAAGTTCATTCCCAAACTAATGAAACACCCTGACTTAACCCTAGCAGAAAGAACACTTCTTGCACTTCCACCAAGACTGGGAGGGATGGGACTAACTAATCCAGAGGAGATTGCTGACTCTGAACATCAAAATTCACTTAAGCTCACGGCAGCCCTCACTGACCACATAATAGTCCAGAATGCAACAGGGGAAGTGGACACCAGCGAAGTAAATAAGATCCGTAGGTCCATTACAACAGATCGGCAGCACTGCCAAAATGACATGTTGCAGCAACTATTGCTGCAGGTTCCAGAAAATTTGACAAAAAAAGTAGCTATAGCGCAGGAGGTGGGCGCCTCGAACTGGTTAACTACGTTACCGATAAGGGCAAATGGTTTCAGCCTTAACAAACAAGAATTTACAGATGCCATTGCTCTAAGGTACGGTTGGCCAGTAGATGGTTTGCCCTCCCAATGCGTGTGTGGCTCTTCCTATGATGGCGATCACGCCATGGTCTGCAAGAAGGGGGGCTTCATATGCATGAGGCATGACGAGGTAAGGGATCTCACAGCAAATATGTTGAAGGAAATCTGCCGGGACGTCATGGTAGAACCGACCCTCCTTCCACTGGATGGCGAGATCTTCCAACACAGGACTTCAAACACATCTAACGAAGCCCGTGTGGACGTCAGTGCTCGAGGATTCTGGACGCGGGGACAGCGAGCTTTCTTCGACATCAGGATTTTTGATCCCATGGCCGCTCTCGATGCTTCACATAGGAGGAACGAGAACGACAAGAGAAGGGCATATAGGGAGAAAATTCAAAATGTTGATCAAGGCAGCTTCACTCCTCTAGTGTTCACAACCTCTGGTGGGATGGGCCCAAGTGCAAGATGTTTCTACGCCAGACTCGCGGAGTTGATCTCCGAACAGAAGCAGCAGCCCAGAAGTTATGTTACAGCCTGGATGAGATGTCGGTTGTCCTTCTCTCTCTTTCGGTCGGCTTTGCTCTGCCTCAGGGGAACGAGAGCTTCTGCCCCTACTCCGACAACTGCTGCAGATATTGACTATGAGGCTACAGTCACTGAATGCCGCATAGATCTGCGGCTCAACTAATTTAACACAGATAGGATAGCTTCTTATGTATTAGGATATTTAATATTAAGGTAAATAAATGGTGGCGAAGGTGTGGCTATTGGGGGAGGCTGGAGGCCATTTAAAAAAAAAAAAAAAAAAAAAAAAAAAAAAAAAAAAAAAAAGTACTAGTAGTAGTAGTAGTAGTAGTAGTAGATCCCATGGCCGCATGTCACCGTAAGCTACCTCTCGATGCTGCACGCAGGAGGAACGAGAACGACAAGATAAGGGCATACGGGGAGAGAATTCAGAACGTGGATCAAGGCAGCTTCACTCCTCCGGTGTTCACAACCTCTGGTGGGATGGAACCAAGTGCAAGATGCTTCTACGCCAGACTCGCGGAGGTGATCTCCGAACAGAAGCAGCAGCCCAGAAGTTATGTTACAGCCTGGATGAGATGTCGACTGTCCTTCTCTCTCCTTAGGTCGGCTTTGCTCTGCCTCAGGGGAACGAGAGCATCGGCCACAAAGCCGACAACAGTTGCAGATATTGACTATGAGGCAACGTCACTGAATGCCGCATAGATCTGCGGCTCAACTGACTCAACACAGCTGGGATAGCTACTTATGTATTTGGATATTTAATTTTAAGATAATAAAATGGTGGCAATGGTATGGCTATAAGGGGAGGTTGGAGGCCATCCCCTCCCCCCCCCCTCCCCAAAAAATAAAGTAGTAGTAGAAGTGGTAGTAGTAATAGTAGTAGTAGTAGGAGGAGGAGGGCCAGTGGATGTAGACAAGTTCGGGCAGGTGTTGGGTCATATGTAAATTAGTGGCAGGCGGAGGAAAGACTGCTTGTATTATGGGCCATTCCTGTTGCCTGCTGTTCCCTGTTACTGTTACTGGTCCGTGTTACTGATGCTGTTGATGTTTTGTGTTACTTTACTGCTCTTGATGTAACGTGTTACTTACTGCCGCTGTGTGTTACTGATCCATGTTACCGTTTATGTGGCCGCTCGTTCCTTAAAATAATGTTGCTTCACTATTAATATTTTCTTCATAAGAGATAGTACTTTTTTTGGGGGGGGGGTTGTCCTCTCGGCTACATTTCATCCCTGTTCCTGTCTGTCTGTATGTCTGTCTGTCTGTCTGCCTGTCTGTCTGTCTGTCTGTCTGCCTGTCTGTCTGTCTGCCTGTCTGTCTGTCTCTCTGTCTGTCTGTTGATAACGTGACCATAATCATACACGCAATATTACACCATCTCACCCAGCATTGCAAGATACACAGTGCAACATGCATGCACTCGGAAGCCCCTTGGTTAGGTTAGGTT
>CAUDMG010001952.1:0-7500 GCA_958450375.1 Homarus gammarus | reverse complement strand
AAACAATAACAACAAATTCTAGTAATAAAATAATGGATAAAAAAGAACAACTAATATTACCCCCCAAAACGGAAGAGAGAGAAAGAGAATGAATACTGCGCTCTGATTCCAGTGGGGAAAGAGCTGACTCCATTTCCCCCCTCGGTTGAGTCGGTGGCGTCAGCGACTCCGCTTCCCCCGAGGAAGTAATCAAGACTATAGCGCATTCGGGCTTCCAGATGGGATGAAATGATTAAACTTCTGCAAGGGCGGGTTTCTAGGGGAGCGTTCTTAGAAGGGGCAAAGGGAAACGTGTCACGGGAATAAGGGAGAGCTTTGCCCAGTGGATGCGGGAATTCTGGCCGCCACTACACACACACGACTGTTGATGTTCTGCCAACCACGGGTGATGACACCAGTGTGTCCTCCTACCGGCCCACGCGATGACTGGCGGCCGGAGAGTCGTCCCCCCAAAATGGCTCCTGGATGTTCTTACGACACGACACTAGAGCTGTGTAACCCGTCACTACGTACTGCAGATCAACTCAAGTTTACACACCATATTTAGCCAGAAAAGTAACCGCCCTAACGTTAACCAAATCTAATCTAACCTAACCTTCCTTACCCTACCCTATCCTACCCTATCTAACCTAACCTAAGCAAACTTTTCCCAAATACCACTAGAGAGGTTTAATCATCAGGTGATTCGAAATTTGGGTTAACAAGCACGGGAACCACTTTAAATACAGAGGCACGACGCTGGCATGTGAGGGAAGTGAGAGGAACATACTATAGCAGATGTGAGCTGCATAATAACCTGTGTTTGTCAGTACTGAGAGAGACACACTGGCAGGTGAGGATAACACCTGACAGGTGAGGATAGCAGTGAAAAGTGAGGATAGCACGTGACAGGTGAGGATATCACGTGACAGGTGAGGATATCACGTGACATGTGAGGATAGCACATAACAGGTGAGGATGGCACCTGACAGGTGAGGATAGCAGTGAAAAGTGAGGATAGCACGTGACAGGTGAGGATATCACGTGACAGGTGAGGATATCACGTGACATGTGAGGATAGCACATAACAGGTGAGGATAGCACCTGACAGGTGAGGATAGCACCTGGAAAGTGAGGACATCACGTGACAGGCGAGGACAGCACCTGACAGGTGAGGATAGCACGTGACAGGTGAGGATATCACGTGACAGGTGAGAATAGCACCTGACAGGTGAGGATAGTACGTGACACGTGAGGATAGCACGTGACAGGTGAGGATAGCACCTGCCAGGTGAGGATATCACGTGACAGGTGAGGATATCACGTGACAGGTGAGGATATCACGTGACAGGTGAGGATATCACGTGACAGGTGAGGATATCATGTGACAGGCGAGGATAGCACTTGACAGGTGAGGATAGCACGTGACAGGTGAGGATATCACGTAACAGGTGAGGATAGCACTTGACAGGTGATGATATCACGTGACAGGTGATGATGTCACGTGACAGGTGAAGATAGCACTTGACAGGTGCGGATATCACCTGACAGGTGAGGATAGCACGTGGCAGGTGTGGATAGTAAATGACAGGTGAGGTTATGAACCTGACAGGTGAGGATAACACGTGGCAGGTGAGAGGATAGCACGTGGCAGGTGAGGTAAGCAGATGACAGGTGATGATAGTAAATGGCAGGTGAGATTAGAACTTGACAGGTGAGGATAGCACTTGACAGGTGAGGATAACACGTGACAGGTGAGGAAAACACGTGACAGGTGAGTCTAGCACATGGCAGGTGAGGTAAGCAGATGGCAGGTGATGATAGTAAATGGCAGGTGAGGTTAGAACTTGACAGGTGAGGATAGCACTTGACAGGTGAGGATAGCACGTGGCAGGTGAGGTAAGAAGATGACAGGTGATGATAGTAAATGGCAGGTGAGGTATAACTTGACAGGTGAGGATAACACGTGACAGGTGAGGATAACGCGTGACAGGTGAGGATAACACGTGGCAGGTGAGGAAGACCCACAGGAAGAAAGGTGTTGTTATTGGGTACAGTCAGACAGGTAGGTGACCCAAAGACTATTTATAACTACAAGAAAACTTCATTGTGTTGTCTAAAGTCATTGTACTCTTGGGGTTAAGTTATCGTACTCAATGGGTGAAGCTGTCGTATTTATGGGGTTAAATCACCGTTCTCAGGGGGTTAAAAGGGTTAAGTCATTGTATTCAAGGGGTTAAGCCAATATACTCAAGGGGTTTAATCATTGTACTCAAGGGGTTAAATCACCATACTCATTGTAATCAAGGGGTTAAACCATTATTCTCAAAGGGTTTAATCATTGTACTCAAGGGGTTAAATCACCATACTCAAGGGGTTAAATTACCGTACTCATGGGGTTAAATCATTGTACTCAAAGGATGTAGCCATTGTACTCAACGGTTAAGTCGTCGGACTCAAAGTGTTAAATCATAGTGTTATTGAAACATTTAATTAGCCAGAAAAGTCGAGATACAAAGTGAACACTAAAAATAATACCGACATGGCTGAGTCAAGAGAGTGTGAACCCTCTTAGTGAAAGTGGGTCCCATAGCCGTGACTGCCCGTTAGAGACAATGTGGATACAGCACACTGTATACTAAGTCTTCGGTACACAAGGAGGCCGCGTGGCCGGTACTGCACTCGACCGCCTTCCCGTCCTCAAGTTGTAAACTAAAGTTACCCATTTACAGCTGGGTGAACTGGGACCCCTGGAGGCGAGCGCTGTATACACTCTGCTCCTACCCTCATAGTGGTATCTGATACTGTACATTCATCTCAAGGAATTATTATATAACATTACTATCATCTGCATTACAATATATTACAAATTTACTATGTTTAAAAAAAATATTTATTTGTATTTTTTTATTTATATATAGACATGTGTTATAGTTATGGAATACAGTAGAGTTATGGGGAGGCCTTGTGTTAAGGTGAAACAATACACCAGTCATGTCGTCCTCTTTACGGTACAATATAATCATTACCTCGGCAACATATATTATACTGGTTATTACGGATAAGTGTTACAAACATCTTAATACTTAAAATTATATGTATATATATATTTTAAGAGATGGTTTAAAGGAAGGGGTTAAGTCATTATACTCAAGGGGTTAAGTCATTATACTCAAGGGGTTAGCTTATCGTACTCAGCGGTTAACTCGTCGTATTCAAGGGGTTAAGTCATTATACTCAAGGGGTTAAGTCATTATACTCAAGGGGTTAAGTCATTATACTCAAGGGGTTAACTTATCGTACTCAGCGGTTAACTCGTCGTATTCAAGGGGTTAACTCATCGTATTCAAGGTGTTATATCTCAATTAACAGATCAATTTAGGATGGAGACGACCACACACACACACAATCAAGAAGTATTTAACCTAGGCTAAACTACCCTAACCATACCTATCTTAGCCTAACCTAACCTAATTTGATCTAACCTAATCTAAACAACCCCAGCCTAACCTAACCATACCTAGCTTACTCTAACTTAACCCAACCTAACTTAACCTACCCTAACCTAATCTACTATAACTTCAACTAACTGCATCAGGTAGTGTAGGGGTGGTTAATCTTCAGGTGATAAATAAGCTAGGGAGAGTGGGGGGTGGAAATGGGGGAGACGGGGAGGGAGGGGGGAGGAGGGAATCTCACGTGATCCAAAATCCTCCCTTACGACCTTACCAGAAGTAGAAGCGGATCTGCCTGGCTTTATGACCAGAAGTAGATTTTGGCCTCTCTCTCTCTCTCTCTCTCTCTCTCTCTCTCTCTCTCTCTCTCTCTCTCTCCTCAAGACTTTGGGTGCCGGGGCTATGTAAACATTTCAGGGTAGGAGGGCAAAAGCTTTCTGGCCGAGATAAAGAATTCATGTGAAAATAGTTCAGTATTTATGACTAGCCGAGTGATCCAAGCTGAGGCAGTATTACTGTTCACGTGTTGGCAGGGGGGAGGTGGTGAGCTCAGTGTTGGCAGGGGTGGAGAGGGTGTGTTCTTAGTGTTGGCACGGAGGGTAGTGGTGGTGGAAATAATGGTGGAAGAGTCTATTGAGTCATTGCTAAAATAATGATTCTCTCTCTCACACACACACACACACACACACACACATATACATAGATAAAAAAAAGTTCCCCTAATTACCGTAGATAATTGGGCAGTTATAATTAATGTGATTCCTAGCCAGGTGTGTGAAATCTCAAAACGTACTCACGGTAAACTGACTCATGTAACTGTGGTGACTGAAGACCAACTGGTCCCTCTTAACTGTGGTGACTGTGGCTGCATTTAACTGGTCCCTCTTAACTGTGGTGACTGTGGCTGGATCTAACTGGTCCCTCTTAACTGTGGTGACTGTGGCTGCATTTAACTGGTCCCTCTTAACTGTGGTGACTGTGGCTGCATTTAACTGGTCCCTCTTAACTGTGGTGACTGTGGCTGGATCTAACTGGTCCCTCTTAACTGTGGTGACTGTGGCTGGATCTAACTGGTCCCTCTTATCTGTGGTGACTGTGGCTGGATCTAACTGGTCCCTCTTACCTGTGGTGACTGTGGCAGGATCTAACTGGTCCCTCTTAACTGTGGTGACTGTGGCTGGATCTAACTGGTCCCTCTTAACTGTGGTGACTGTGGCTGAATCTAACTGGTCCCCTTAACTGTGGTGACTGGGGCTGGATCTAACTGGTCCCTCTTAACTGTGGTGACTGGGGTTGGATCTAACTGGTCCCTCTTAACTGTGGTGACTGTGACTGGATCTAACTGGTCCTTCTTAACTGTGGTGACTGTGACTGGATCTAACTGGTCCCTCTTAACTGTGGTGACTGTGACTGGATCTAACTGGTCCTTCTTAACTGTGGTGACTGTGACTGGATCTAACTGGTCCCTCTTAACTGTGGTGACTGGGGTTGGATCTAACTGGTCCCTCTTATCTGTGGTGACTGTGGCTGGATCTAACTGGTCCTTCTTAACTGTGGTGACTGTGGCTGGATCTAACTGGTCCCTCTTAACTGTGGTGACTGTGGCTGGATCTAACTGGTCCTTCTTAACTGTGGTGACTGTGGCTGGATCTAACTGGTCTCTCTTATCTGTGGTGACTGTGGCTGGATCTAACTGGTCCTTCTTAACTGTGGTGACTGGTGCTGGATCTAACTGGTCCCTCTTAACTGTGGTGACTGGTGCTGGATCTAACTGGTCCCTCTTAACTGTGGTGACTGAAGACGAACTGGTCCCTCTTAACTGTGGTGACTGAAGATTAACTGGTCCCTCTTAACTGTGGTGACTGTTGCTGGATCTAACTGGTCCCTCTTAACTGTGGTGATTGAAGACTAACTGGCCCCTCTTAACTGTGGTGACTGAAGACTTACTGGTCCCTCTTGACTGTAGTGACTGAAGAATAACTGGTCCCTCTTAAATGTGCTGACTGAAGACTAACTGGTCCCTCTTAACTGTGGTGACTGAAGATTAACTGGTCCCTCTTAACTGTGGTGACTGTAGCTGGATCTAACTGATCCCTCTTAACTGTGGTGACTGAAGACTAACTGGTCCCTCTTAACTGTGGTGACTGTGGCTGGATCTAACTGGTCCCTCTTAACTGTGGTGACTGTGGCTGGATCTAACTGGTCCCTCTTAACTGTGGCTGGATCTAACTGGTCCCTCTTAACTGTGGTGACTGTGGCTGGATCTAACTGGTCTCTCTTAACTGTGTCGTAAGTGGTGGTCAATTCTAAGTTTGTTGAGAACCTGAATAAATATTTCCTCTGTAAGTAATTGAACATCTTATTTGACCCCCTTTTGAGCCTTTATTAAGCACCTGAACCTCTTAAATTACCCTTAACAGAACATCTTACAGCATAATTAACCTTAACAATCTTTTATTTAAGTATATAAACATCTTATGAAGCTTTAAGTACCTGAAGAGCTAAAATAACTCCTTTTGAACCTTTGTTTCATTGTTATAAACATTCTAAATTACCCACCAACACTACAAAACAACACACACACACACACACACACACACACACACACACACACACACCTGTGAACAAAAGCCTTCAGTCTATTGACACGTAAAGAAGACATTTCAAGCCACACGAGTGAAAATGATCTCACTGAATAAACGCCTTTGTCATCTAAAGGCGAAAAGATGTATTGTATCCCACTATTCTGAAGTGTCTGACAACTTTCATAACTTACTTTAACAACTTTCAAAAAAAAAAATAAAAATAGTGAATGGTATTTTTAGTTGAAGTGGAGCGGATGAGACCAAGTGAGGTGGGATGGGTGGGGTGGGGTGGGGTAGGGCGGGGTAGGGTGGGATGGGTGGGGTGGGGTAGGGCGGGGTAGGGTGGGATGGGTGGGGTGGGGTAGGGCGGGAGGGTTGGGTGGGGTGGGGTGGGGTAATGATGAGAGTATTTTGTGGTTGTATGATGTTGAAAGGGCATTGGTTAGGTTAGGTTAGGTCAGATCGAGATTGCAGGTGGAGAGAGATGTGGGGAATATTGGGAGCGACTCGAAACAGCAGGTTGGTTGCAAATGAATTGGGCTCCAGTCATAGTTGTCTCAACCTAACCTAACCTAACCTACCCTACCCAAACCTAACCTAACCTACCCTAACCTAACCTAACCTAACCTAACCTACTCTAACCTAACCTAACCTAACCTAACCTACCCTAACCTAACCTAACCTACCCTAACCTAACCTAACCTACCCTACCCTAACCTAACCTAACCTACCCTAACCTAACCTACCCTACCCTAACCTAACCTAACCTACCCTAACCTAACCTACCCTAACCTAACCTAACCTAACCTAACCTAACCTAACCTAACCTACCCTAACCTAACCTAACCTACCCTAACCTAACCTAAAACAAAAGCCTTGTCCTAAACATTGAAGAAAAAATCATTAGCAAGTTGTTGAGATTCTATTGTTCATTTCTTACTAACCTAACCTAACCCAACCTAACCCACGACCTGACCTGACCTGACCTGACCTGACCTAACCTAAACAGCTGAACGGGAAACATCCACCACCTCCACTATTAGGCTACAGACTGACATGCATTTCCTTTTAAGCTTGTGGTATTTTATGTGAAGCTTGTGGTATTTTATGTTAAGCTTGTGGTATTTTATGTTAAGCTTGAGGTATTTTATGTTAAGCTTGAGGTATTTTCTTTTAAGCTTGTGATATTTTATGTTAAGCTTGAGGTATTTTCTTTTAAGCTTGTGGTATTTTATGTTAAGCTTGAGGTATTTTATGTTAAGCTTGAGGTATTTTCTTTTAAGCTTGTGGTATTTTATGTTAAGCTTGAGGTATTTTATGTTAAGCTTGAGGTATTTTCTTTTAAGCTTGTGGTATTTTATGTTAAGCTTGAGGTATTTTATGTTAAGCTTGAGGTATTTTCTTTTAAGCTTGACTATGGATCGTAATTTGATTTTTTTTTTTTTGCGTTATTGACTTAAAGACGGATTTTGACTCTTAAA
>CAUDMG010001951.1:1647500-1649590 GCA_958450375.1 Homarus gammarus | reverse complement strand
ACATTAGCGCACTGTTTTTCTAGACTATAGGTCCGGGCTTACAAGTACCCCTAGGTCTCTTTCACAAGTCGACTTCTCTAGGTTGATGTTGATAAGGCTGTATACATTGTCAGTATTTGTTCTTCCAATATTAAGTAAGCTGCACTTGCTGGTGTTGAATTTCATTTGCCATTTTTCAGACCACCCTTGTAGTTTATTTAGATCCTCCTGTAATGCATTTGCATCCTGCCCTGAATTAATCTGCCGCCCTATTTTGGTGTCATCCGCAAACTTGCTTATGTCACTGCTGATCCCAGTATCTAGATCGTTTATGTAGATTATGAACAAGAGTGGGCCTAGTACTGACCCCTGGGGAACCCCACTTTTACACGGCCCACTCAGATTTAACACCATCTACGCTGACCCTCTGCGTTTTATCGGTGAGCCATGATTTTATCCAATTTAAAACTTTCCCCTCGATACCATGAGCCTTAATTTTTCTCAGAAGCCTCTGATGCTGTACTCTGTCAAATGCTTTGCTAAAGTCTAAGTAAATAACATCGTAATTATCGTCATTATCTACTACCTCGAAGACTTTCCAAAAAAACGTCAGCAGATTATGTACGTGTCTCCTCACTGCCTCACTCGTTTTCTCCTCAACATCCCATTCAACAACCATATGCGCCCATAGATTTTCTATTGGATTACAATCCGCCCCTTTAGGGACCAGTCCAATAGAATAATCTGCGGGTGCGCCTCAAATCAACGCTTAACTGCCCGACTTGTATGTATTGGACTGCAGTCTTGCTCCATACATATAGGCTGTGGGTCTGGGATGCATATGTGTTGCTGGGAGGATGGTTAGCAGTCCTGTTGAACTGGCAGGTAGACAAAATAGAAAACTCACAGCCAAACTGTAAGAAAATCAATGGACAATGAGACATTAGTACAATATAATAGGTCATTTTAGCGCGTGCACACACATATATACAGACCTATTGGTCTGTTATGCTAACTAGTTTTCTAGGGTGAGGAAAGTATATATATATATATATATATATATATATAATATATATATATATATATATATATATATATATATATATATATATATATATATATATATATATGTATATATATATATATATATATATGCTGACAACTACAAGGAAGGAAGAAAACACGAAGTTCGCAAGCGCTTTCGTGTAATTCACATCTTCAGGGGTGAGTACAGACTAAGGAGAAGTACAAAAACAAGGTATAAAAAATATATATATGTATATATATATATATGTATATATATATATATATATATATATATATATATAATATATATATATATATGTATATATATATATATATATATATATATATATATATATATATATATATATATATATATATATATATATACAGAGGAGAGTGAGATCAAGTCCACAATGGTCACGTATTAGGTAATGACCCTATTAATCTCCAAAAGCACTGCAGCAGTTGGTAGTCAGGTCAGAGGGTAAGCTGAAACAAACATTTACAACTAAAAACCAGGAAAGTCAATGTGGCATTTAAAAACTCATGCACTGTTTAACAAATGTTAATCAAGAAATCCCCCAACAACACAAGTGGCTGCATTTATAAGGTTCCTTGCAAGGAATGTAATATGTTTTACTTATGCCAGAGAGGCAAGATCTTGCAACTAGACTTAAGCAACATAAATATAGTGTTTGGACAAGCCAGGAATCCAATGCTCTGTTTGTTCATTTGAGGGATAATAAGCATTGCATTGACTGGGATAATGCTCCTCAATATTACCTTGTAATTCAATTGACGGTAGGAACATCATAGAATCTATTCTCATTAAACATACGAATCCGTCACATGAATTGAGTAATGGCATGTACAACTGGATAATTTCGTAATTAAGAAGATTTGTAACCAGGTGAGAAGGTTGGGTCAGCTTACCTCTGACCTGAGTACCGAGTGCTGGGGCGCTTTTTGAAGATTAGTAGGGTCATTACCTAATACCTGACCAATGTGAACTTGAACCTCACCCTCCTCTGTAAATATATATACCTTGTTTTATACTCACCCTGTAGATGTGAATTACACGAAAG
>CAUDMG010001951.1:1417500-1642500 GCA_958450375.1 Homarus gammarus | reverse complement strand
AAGGGAACTCAACATAATTATGTTACACCAACAGATGCACACTTCCTAACCTAACTTAAACACTACTCTGGGGAACAAAGGTTATATCTGAGATTGAACTATAAAGAAATATTAAATGCACACAGCATACATTAGTAACTGAAAAAACAGTATTAACTACACACAAAAATACTGTCACTATTATAAAGAAATTACTGAGTCCAATACCCATGAACCATGCTCCCTAACCTAACACACACACAGATTCCACCTGCACTCCGTAGTCGTTTAAGGCACAACCAACAGGCACCCGTAGTTGAAGGCCCAAATCAGCCTTTCTCCACCTTGGAAAGTGTACCTCTAAACTCCACTGATTCCTAGACTCATGGTCTCAGTGTGTGACCATTAGTTTACTCAGATAGCCTCAGTGTACTCCCAGTGCGTCCATAAAGCAGAAGGGAGTGAGCCAATCAGACCTTGTACAGTTGAGAGAAACTTTAGCTTCCCGTTAGCAAGAGGGTTTCACTAGCTGCTCGGGACATGTGGGGTTGTGCATCGGAGTGGTAAGAACTGATCACCCACTGCTGATGCTGGTCCCGTGTCGTTTTAGTTGTCGGGAGCACTCGTTCACTCAAGAGATCCTTTGTCACCCCGCTAAACAGTGACAGGCCTACACTGATCGGTCCAATGGCGACAATCGCCACCCTCAATCATCAACGGCAGTCTCAAACGGCAGTCAATCTCTCGCAGTCAACTCCGGTCAACTCCAGTCAAGTGGGTTCTGACGGAAACCCTGAAATGAACTCGCTGTTAGCTCTAGTTAACTTTACCACTGCCCTATCTAAACCCTGTCTGAGATTGAATGAGACTTACTTGTTATACTGCCATCGCGCAGCACAGGTGACTAGGCCACGTGACTATTTCTGTGACAGACGCGCAGGGACATCTTGTCCGTGTGAATGCTTCCAGCGACTGAGAGAGAGGCAGCGTCGCGTCCTCTCAAGGCGTTAGCTTAGGTCTACGTGACATATTTTCCGCCTGACTAATAACTCCTTGGGACACCCGTAACATTATTCAGACTGCTAAACGATCTATAATAATTTCAAATTCAATAATAGTCCCTTAACTTCATGAATCGCATCATTATTAATTCGGTAAATTACATTTAATATCATATAGGCCTAGTTCCACCATCTCTCGCTATGAGCAGGAAGCGCTCTCTCCCCTCCCATGACCTTGAACGCTCAGTGTTGCCAATGGCGGGGCATTCGAAATTACTCTGAAATTTCTGAATAATACACACATATATATATATATATATATATATATATATATATATATATATATATATATTTATATATATATATATATTTATATATATATAGATATATATATATATATATATATATATATATATATATATATATATATATATATATATATATATGCAAGTAAATCACTGTGGATGTGCGTGATCCAGGTATATGCTGATCACCACAAGGAAGGAAGAAAACACGAAGTTCCCAAGCGCTTTCGTGTAATTCACATCTACAGGGTGAGTATAAAACAAGGTATATATATTTACAGAGGAGGGTGAGGTTCAAGTTCACATTGGTCAGGTATTAGGTAATGACCCTACTAATCTTCAAAAAGCGCCCCAGCACTCGGTAGTCAGGTCAGAGGGTAAGCTGACCCAACCTTCTCACCTGGTTACAAATCTTCTTAATTACGAAATTATCCAGTTTGTACATGCCATTACTCAAATTCATGTGACGGATTCGGTATGTTTAATGAGACTAGATTCTATGATGTTCCTACCGTCAATTGAATTACAAGGTAATATTGAGGAGGCATTATCCCAGTCAATGCAATGCTTATTATCCCTCAAATGAACAAACAGAGCATTGGATTCCTGGCTTGTCCAAACACTATATTTATGTTGCTTAAGTCTAGTTGCAAGATCTTTGCCTGTCTGGCCTAAGTAAAACATATTACATTCCTTGCAAGGAACCTTATAAATGCAGCCACTTGTGTTGTTGGGGGATTTCTTGATTAACATTTGTTAAACAGTGCATGAGTTTTTAAATGCCACATTGACTTTCCTGGTTTTTAGTTGTAAATGTTTGTTCAGCTTACCCTCTGACCTGACTACCAACTGCTGCAGTGCTTTTTGGAGATTAATAGGGTCATTACCTAATACGTGACCATTGTGGACTTGATCTCACTCTCCTCTGTATATATATATATATATATATATATATATATATATATATATATATATATATATATATATATACATATATATATATATATATATATATATATATATATATATATATATATATATATATACATATATATATATACATATATATATTTTTATACCTTGTTTTGTACTTCTCCTTAGTCTGTACTCACCCCTGAAGATGTGAATTACACGAAAGCGCTTGCGAACTTCGTGTATTCTTCCATCCTTGTAGTTGTCAGCATATATATATATATATATATATACATATATATATATATATATATATATATATATATATATATATATATATATATATATATATATATATATATATATATATATATATATATATATATACTTTCCTCACCCTAGAAAACTAGTTAGCATAACAGACCAATAGGTCTGTATATAATGTGTGTGCACGCGCTAAAATGACCTAGTATATTTTACTAATGTCTCATTGTCCATTGATTTTCTTACAGTTTGGCTGTGAGTTTTCTATTTTGTCTACCTGCCAGTTCAACAGGACTGCTAACCATCCTCCCAGCAACACATATGCCATCCCAGACCCACAGCCTATATGTATGGAGCAAGACTGCAGTCCAATACATACAAGTCGGGCAGTTAAGCGTTGATTTGAGGCGCACCCGCAGATTATTCTATTGGACTGGTCCCTAAAGGGGCGGATTGTAATCCAATAGAAAATCTATGGGCGCATATGGTTGTTGAATGGGATGTTGAGGAGAAAACGAGTGAGGCAGTGAGGAGACACGTACATAATCTGCTGACGTTTTTTTGGAAAGTCTTCGAGGTAGTAGATATTGACGATAATTACGATGTTATTTACTTAGACTTTAGCAAAGCATTTGACAGAGTACAGCATCAGAGGCTTCTGAGAAAAATTAAGGCTCATGGTATCGAGGGGAAAGTTTTAAATTGGATAAAATCATGGCTCACCGATAAAACGCAGAGGGTCAGCGTAGATGGTGTTAAATCTGAGTGGGGCCGTGTAAAAGTGGGGTTCCCCAGGGGTCAGTACTAGGCCCACTCTTGTTCATAATCTACATAAACGATCTAGATACTGGGATCAGCAGTGACATAAGCAAGTTTGCGGATGACACCAAAATAGGGCGGCAGATTAATTCAGGGCAGGATGCAAATGCATTACAGGAGGATCTAAATAAACTACAAGGGTGGTCTGAAAAATGGCAAATGAAATTCAACACCAGCAAGTGCAGCTTACTTAATATTGGAAGAACAAATACTGACAATGTATACAGCCTTATCAACATCAACCTAGAGAAGTCGACTTGTGAAAGAGACCTAGGGGTACTTGTAAGCCCGGACCTATAGTCTAGAAAACAGTGCGCTAATGTTCGAAATAAGGCAAACAGAGTATTGGGTTTTGTATTTAGAAGTGTAAGTAATAAGAGTGCAGAGGTCTTATTGCAACTATATCTTGCGCTAGTCAGGCCGCACCTCGATTATGCGGTTCATTTCTGGTGCCCTTATTATAGAATGGATATCAATTCCCTAGAGTGGGTGCAGCGAAGAATGACGAAAATGATTCCGGGATTTAGAAACCTTCCATATCAGGATAGGTTAAAGAAACTTAACTTGCATTCCCTAGAAAGACGAAGAGTGCGGGGAGATCTGATAGAAGTATTTAAGTGGGTGAAAGGAATCAATAAAGGGGATATAGATAAAGTTCTTATAATATCCGAGCAGGATAGGACTCGGAGCAACGGATTCAAGTTGGATAAGTTTAGGTTTAGGAGGGAGATAAGAAGAAACTGGTTCAGAAATAGGGTGGTGGACGAGTGGAACAAGCTTACCAACTTTGTAGTAAGTGCTGGAACTCTGGAAAGTTTCAAAAGGAGGGCAGATATCTTCATGGATGATAGAGAGTGGTTGTAACTCTCGACAGGAGCTGCCATGCACAGGCCAACCGGCCTATTGCAGACTCCTTAATTTCTTATGTTCTTATGTTCTTCATGTGTGGGAGGGAATAAGGCGGAGGCCGAACATCTGCAGTAATTTGGTAGATTCCATGCCCACCAGATTGCATGAAGTTATAGCAGCAGATGGAGGTTGAACAAGGTATTAATCTATGGGCACGAGGTGTCTCAGTGGTAGTAGCCTTGCCTCGGGATCCTGTGGTCAAGAATTAAATCTACGCCCACGACGGTGCCTTGTAGGGGGTGGCGGGGGAGTTAGCTCTCTGGTGTAACCTCGTTGGGGCCACATAGACTTCGTTTCCTAACTCTCGGGAATTTGTCCAGGTATTTTATTATGTGGTTCTACGTCACTTCACATAAATATGCTTACAAAATATATGCATTAATATGCATAACTCTTGGGAATCTGACCAGACATTAAATATATGTTATACAGTGTATACTACAATAATCACATAGATATGTTTACAATGTTTATGCATATTAAATGTGAAAAATATTTTTGGTGTTTCAATTAACCAATAGTCATGCCTACAAAACAATCTTGATACCTTAAGTGCATGTATGTGTTAAATAACGAGTAACTGATCCACATTATTTTGGTAAATAAAGAAATGAAAGCAAGCACTTAGCCATATGGATATAGTTACACGGAAGATGGGAAATAAGGATGAACCATGGTTTTGATGGAAACAATGTGCTCTGGGACGATGCTCACAATGACGAATTGGAGAAACCTCTTAATGAAATATCTTACCTACTAAGGATGAAGCTTAATGTTACAGATCACACACACACACACACAAACACACAGTGTAACTTTATGTGACCCGCTGTCTGACTTGGGGTGGCTTTGAGCGAACCATACACTTGATATTACAATTTATGTTTCATTCCTGTCCATGATTTACAACAATAACTGTAGGGCAAAAATTACAATTTTATGCTAATAACACTGTCATGTATTGATACTATGACTAGTTACCAAGATACAGAGCACGATGAATATAACATGATAATGATAGTGAAGCCTGGAAGGGTTCATATTATAACTTGTGTGTTCGTGCGTATGTTGCCCCGTGAGAGTTACCGTGGGCCTCCATGTGCCGAGGTGGGATGGTCAAAGTATTACACTATAAGTGTGTCAAATGAGGAGTGACTGATCCACATGTAATTTAAGGTTTTTTAAATATGTAGTTAAATTAAACACGACTTTTCATATAGTTATGAGCATGATGGGAAAATAAAAGATATAGATGGGGTGTGGTGGAAGCATCGTGGTATGACGCCCACACACACAAGCGCTGTAAACGTTGTGTGGATTCACTGGGTGGTTTGGAAGTGTTTATTTCCATTCATAATTTCGTAACTACAACCTATGGTAATTTTTTTTTGTGTTCTTATACTGTATAGTGAAGATAATGCAGAGTAAAAATGCCATATACAATATTTATACATAATATCACCTCCAGCACTGACCCAGGTGGGCTAGAGATTATGGTTCCCGACTGTACAGGCTCACCCAAAAGCTCGTTAACTCCCCCAGCCAGCTATTGCTGCACTGCCTGCTTCAGTTGCATAAACTTGATTCTGTTACTTCGAACCTTTAGATTCATTCGTATCTGTTTCATGTTCTGGTTGGTACTGAGACAGTTTCCAACAACTGAAGCAAGCACTGCAGCAATAGCTGGCTGGGAGATTTAACAATCTTTTGGGTGAGACTGTACTGTACAGTACACACAGGCATGAACACACACACATGCATTACTATTAGTACTACTAACACTACTACTGCTACTACTACTACTACTAATACTACTATTTTGCTGTCACTCGGAATCGATTATGACGATCATCCAGGTATTATACAATGATATGAGCTATTAAGGATTTCACCTTCGCCTGTGAGCTCTCAGGTGACTAGAGACGCCGATACCGGACCAGCAGGTCGTCCGTAGATGTTGCACATGTGGATGGCTACATCAAGTGAGGACGGGGGCGGTGACAGTGTCTTTCCGGCGTTGGCGCTTGTATGCCTCGGTATCAGTCAGGCTAACTCAAAACTATTAACACCTTCTCGTGTGATGTTCCCCCAAGCTTTACAGTTTGGATTAATCCTCTCCCAGGTGAGGGGGTCGATTTGGCACTTTTTTAGGTTTGTCTTAGACTATCCTTATACCTTTTCAGTTGCCTGCCAGCGTTACGTTTACTATTCGTTCGGTGACTGTAATATAGCTGCTTTGACAGTCTGCTGTCGTCTATGCAGGTAACATGGCCATTTTGGCCAGTTTAACGTAGTTGTTCATGGATAATCGTAGACTCAATGCTCCTACAGTTGGTGTTAGAGAGAATACTGGCATTTGTTCTCCTGTCTTCCCATCGAACTCGGAGGATAGAACGTAGACTATGTTAGTGAAAGTTTGCAAGTGCCTTGCGGTGCCTCATGTACATGACCCATGTCTCGCTGTCATATAGCATGGTGGGAAGGACCACTGCTCTATATATGTGCAACTTTGTAGAAAATTTCAGCTCTCTACAGCTGAAGACATGGGTATGGAGTCTGCCAAAGTCTTGAAATGCCCATCTGATCCGATGTTGAATCTCTTCATTGATGTCTGCTGTGGTGGTCAGGTGGGAGCCATGATACTGAAAATGGGTAACATTAGAGAGGGTAGTACCATTAAGCTGGATGGATGGTGGAGGTGTGGCTGATCCAGGGGCAGGCTGAAAGAGAATCTGAGTCTTACGTATAGTCACCTCAAGGCCGAAGTGTGCATACACATCTGCAAAGGTGCTCAGGATCTCCTGTATAGTAGGCTCGTTCAGTGTGAGCGACGAGGGTGAGGTCATCTGCAAACTGAAGTTTAGTAATGGGAGCTGCCAACACCTTTGTTCCTGCCTGTAGTCGTCGTTTGTTGAAAAGTTCCTTCATCCGGTACCGGATATCCACTCTGCCAGCTAAATTGACACTGACACGATTAATGAAAGCAACCAAGTAAAATTAAAAGAGCGTTGGTGTCAGTGCACATCCTTCTTTTATCCCCGTTTGATTGGGGAAGAACTCAGGCTGGGTCCCATATTGCAAGACACTGCCGATTATGCCATCGTGGAGTTGTTTCACAATGGCGATAAATTTAAGTGGGTTCGCCAGATGGATTCCCTTTTCCTGTATTTGGCGAGTAGCAAAGATAATGTCACTATTGCCAGGTGATAGTCTAAAGCCACACTGATATTCAGGAAGAAGTATGTTTAGGAGGACTCGGGCTATAATCTTGTCAGCTAGGGACAGCAGCGAGATCCCACCATAGTTGCCACAGTCTGACCGGTCTCCCTTGTTCTAATAAATATTGGGGTTTCGTCCTTTTGCCGTATTCTCTCGAGGAGAGAGTGGAGACAGGTGGTAAGCAGATGTCTTCCTGCTTTAAACACCTCGGCTGGGATTCCACAAGGCCCTCTGGCTTTGTAATTTTTCATCTATTTGATAGCAGTTGCTACCTCATCAGGTGTGCATCAGATCTGGGTTCTGAAGGACCTGCTGGGTAGTCAGAACATCCACATCGGTTTTTCGATTAGGAAGCGAATGGTAGGGCTTTTTCCACTGCTGACGGATGCATTTTTCGTCTTTAATTTGGGAGTAACCGTCTGATGAACGGGGGGGGGGGGGCGACCCATAAATAGTTGGGCTATACATTGTTTTCGTGGATTTGAAGAAGTAGCGCATCTTCTGTTGATCCACAAAATTTTGCATTTCACATGCCTTATTTTTCCACCATTCGCATTTTATACTGCAAAATTTGCATTGGGCATCGCTTTCTTCTGAGGGTTGCTCTGCCAGTCAGTGGAAGTAGCACGAACAGGTTTACCGTTGACGAGTACGATGATTTCCTAGTTATTTTCATCAAAGCCGATCCTGGTGTTTTCTCTCGACCCTCGTGTCGCTTGGCGTTAAAACCTTTTCTGGAGGCTTGTTACCTTCCCCATTTTGGGGCGACGTGAAGGGAAAATTTGGCTTTGACGAGCGGATGATCTGTGTCACAGTGGTCTGAGCCACACATGGCTCAGATGATAAGAACATCTTGGTGATCTCTTTACCTGACAATGATGTAGTTAATGAGATGCGAATTCTTGGATCAAGGGTGTTGCTAAGAATCCTTGAACTTCTCACCCTGCCTAAGCAAGGTGTTGGTGACGGTAAGGCTATGTTCAGCACACTTGCTGAGGAGAAGGAGGCCGTTGGGATTGCACTTGCCCACTCTGTTTTTCTTCATCTCTCCATGCCATAAGTCAGCATCGCTGCAAACTCTGTAATTGAAGTCACCTAGAAGCACAACCTTATCTTCTCTGTGGATAGAGGTTACCACTCTATTAAGGTCGGCATAAAAGGCCTCCTTGAAGTTATTCTCTACATCCAGTGTTGGGGCGCATACACTGATGAGTAATTCAGAGGGACTCGGAGCATCATGAGACAGTCATTGACCCAAACATGCATTTCAGTTCGCCTATGTAGGATGGAATGGCGAATGGCAAAGCCAACTCCATAAGAATATATATCGGTCTCTCTCTCTCTCTCTCTCTCTCTCTCTCTCTCTCTCTCTCTCTCTCTCTCTCTCTCCATCCATCCTTCTGCCATAGCTGTTTTGGGTATCACACACAATTGTTTTAAATAAGTTCTGAAACTTTTACAGTGGCATGGCTGATGTAAGCACTTCTTCTGGGCTTTTCTTTAGTGTTGAAGCGTCTATATACACAGTCCTGAGTTTAGGAGAGAATATATTGTGAATTTTCGCCAGGGGAAGTGTTTTGAGTACACATGTATGGGAACACTTAAGTTAGGTGTTCACCTCTTAGATTGTGGTAAAAATCTGCTCTCTCTTCTGAGCAGGTGGGAGCGTCAAGTGGGTGTTTTGATTAGTCTGGTGACCTTGCTCGACTTCTGAGAAAGTTACAAACTTAGCGTGTATAGCGTGAACAACTACTGAGTCATTGTTGAATAACTTAGTGAATAATTTGGTGTTATACATTTGGGTGAATATTTATATTATGCAAAAGGTGCTGTTACACATCCATCCATCTATCTATCTATCTATCTATCTATCTATCTATCTATCTATCTATCAACAATATGTATCCATCGCGTGTTGATAATAATCAGAGATAAAGTTAATTTTCCAATTGTCACTTATTCAGACAGCCTCTTCATATCGCTGGCAAACATTTCCAATAGCACATGGAACCTCTCCGTGGGAAGGCATGCTTACCAATCCCCCTTGCCAGCTGTCACACAACCTGAGGAACAATCTGGCCAATAATAATTCATAATCGAGAGTTGCGCCATCGATAACTTCCGCCTCATACGAAGTTTTAAAAGCAGATGATCAGCCCAAGAGCGGCATTCACTCTCCCACGTCCCTAGCTTACTATAAGAGCCTACAGTATTCAGCTGATTCGTCATCTCTTCAGTGCTACTACGTCTCCTCTGGGTCTACCTACAAGTCCTAATCTATTAACATTTGTTACGAACCCCTCCACCGATTGTCTTCATCTACCTACCCAGCACCACGAGCAACGCCATCTAGGGACGAAACACGAGTATGGCTCGTCTTAGTTACCACTCCCGGGTTTCCCTTCTCCATATCCTGGTTGTTGCGTCACGGCCTCAGTCTTCTTTGTCAGCTCCAATTCGAGGAGAGGACACTTCACTCTGGGAAGCGACCACAGGATCACCTATCCTGGAAACCTACGGCACAGTGACTATTTACCGTCTTCTACCATACTCAGCCTTGCTCGTCAGCCATCTCAGCTCCTCACTTAAGTATTTGTAATCTTGTATTGCCTCTCCCCCCTCCACATTGCTTCACTATTGTTTTATGTTTTATTACTATGTATATACTGTTCATGTTTAGGTTAAGTTTGGTTAAGGGTAGTTTATAAGCTGAATATTTTGTTAAGGAATTTATGGTACTTTATTATATACAACAAAAACTCGCATCCTTTGTCTACCCTTTTATGTCCGATTGTCTTTGTTTTTTTTTGTTGTTACCTGTTGGGATCTGGGTAGACCTATAACTATATTCTAAATCCCCAACTCGTAACAACATTCTTTTCATCAGTTTTCGAATCAGTGGACGAGGGGCACAATTATGATGTGGTATATCTCGACTTTACCAAAGCCTTCGACAGAGTCCCCCACGAAAGACTAATTAGAAAGGTAGAAGCTCATGGCATCAAAGGTGACATCCTTAAATGGATTAGGGCGTGGTTACAGGACAGGAAACTGAGAGTGAGCATTAACGGCACTAAGTCCCATTGGAGCAACGTCACAAGTGGAGTTCCCCAAGGCTCAGTACTTGGACCATTATTATTTATTAAATACATAAACAACATAGATATTGGCATTGACAGCAACATAAGTAAATTTGCTGATGACACTAAAATAGGACGTGTTATCAAATCTGACGAGGACTCGGCAAAACTACAGGAAGATCTAAACAAATTTTTCGAATGGTCTGAAAAATGGCAGATGAAATTCAACGTCGACAAATGTAAAGTACTCAGTATAGGAGATGTAAACAGGGAAACCAGATACCAGATGAACAATGATGCCATAGAGAAATCCGACTGCGAGAGAGATTTAGGAGTAATGATAAGTAGGAACCTTAAGCCAAGTAAACAATGTGTTTTTGCTCGTAACAAGGCTAATAAAGTACTTGGGTTCATACAAAGGAGTGTTAGTTACAAGACTAGCGAGGTCATCCTAAAACTGTATCTTGCTCTTGTGAGACCACACCTGGATTACGCAGTTCAGTTCTGGTCACCGTATTACAGAATGGATATAGAATCATTGGAAAGAATTCAGAGGAGAATGACAAGACTAATCCCGGGCATTAGGAACCTTGAGTATAGAGACAGGTTAAGGCATCTTAATTTGCACTCCCTTGAGAGACGTAGAGCGAGGGGCGACCTGATAGAGGTGTATAAGTGGAAGGCAGGGCCAAACAAAGGGGACATTACAAAGGTACTCAAACTATCCAACCAGGAGCGAACTCGTAACAATGGTTTTTAATTAGATAAATTTAGATTTAGGCGTGAAATAGGTAAACACTGGTTTGGAAACAGAGTAGTGGATGAATGGAACAAGTTACCAAATATCATCATTAACTCGAATACGCTGAATTGCTTCAAACATAGGTTGGATTCTCATATGAGCAATAGGGGTTGGGTGTAAACAGGACTGCCCAGTATGGGCCAATAGGCCCGCTGCAGTTTCCTCCATTCTTATGTTCTTATGTTCTTATGTCTGTCCAACCTACACATCTGCTTATCTTACTTTTTCCTCTTAGGGGTCTTGTACAAGTCTTAGTTATACAGTGTGCAATACGAGCTTCCCTAACAGTGCTGTGAAATGCCGAATACCCAGTGAGGAGACAACTTTACCTTACATACTGTCATTTACTTGTGTATTTATATGACTGTCGCCAATATTAGCGAATCTGACTATATCTAAAGTGAATCGTTATCTTTACTAATATGGTTCTTAGTGCCAATACTAAGATAGCCACCTTATATCCTTCTTACAAGTGTTTACTTAATGTTTAATCTTGTTCTTGTGTGATTTCACTCGGCATTCTTATGTTAAGTTCTGACCTGTATCTAGGTCTCATTATGATTAGTGTTTGTATATAAATGAGTATTTTCACTATAATAAGAAAACTGTCACTGTTCGTTTAATGTACCCTCTACCATACTTAATTAGTAACATCTAAATTAACTGCTATTACCTTGATTACAATTTGCCTTGTCTACTATGTTGAAACTTCTGGTTGATATTCTTGCCTAATTATCAGGTGATCATTGGAAGTGCTGTAAAAAATCACTAGACTGATAACTAGAGGTTTTAGTAATCCATAACTCTATGTTAGCCCTTGAAATATATTGCTAGGGAGAAGCGGTAATCAGTGTAATACAGTGTAATAATCAGGGGTTCCTATCCTAGGTGATATAACTAGACGCCCTCACTTGGCTCCAGATAAACAACCGTCTGTCTCTAACTCAGCTGTGGGTGAATATGTTAAATTCAATCCAAATATTTATTTTAGAGTTTTGTTGTGTCAAGCTCTTACTCAATATTCACCTTCCGCTTAATCAGTTAACATTGAATAGAGCAGCGTGGGTTAGACCCTACTGACCCTAATTTTAAGGTATGCTCTCTCAATGAGCCTTCAATGGTCAAGCGGTGAAGGCGAGAAGAATAACATCGACTGCTTGCTGCACCAAAGTCATGATGGGACAGTGGAACTTATCTGAGCCAGTAAACTCCCTTTCCATCAACGTCTCTGGCGCGGTGTGGTACGAAGATTGTTGTGCTGAAAGACAACAATTCAAAATGAAGAAATCGATGATTATCAGGTCACAATTGCTAACAAAGTGCTTGGTGTTCTCACCACTAAGTGTGTCACGGATCATGATTCTGTTCCTAAAGCTCCCACCCAGTCCAGTGCCAGTGATAGATGCTAGTCATGCCAATCCAGAACAGTAGCCTTAAAGGGAGAATCCTTGGGACAGACATATCTTGTTCAGCATCACATTAACCTACAACCAGGGATTAACTACATCTATTGTAAATACCTTCATTCCACCTTCCTCACTCAGAGAGAACAATGGTAGACAAGTGTGGAGATGAGAATCTTGCTCAAGAACTAATCAAACCTTGCACTTCTCCATTGAATAATCCTCTATTACTGGTTCCCAAACCAGATTGTATGATGTATGTGACGACCTTTCCCATTACTCGTCTATAGTGTTCTCGACTCAAGACACATTTCTGGATTTTGACAAGTGGTCTTACAGTATATGAGGGAAGCCATCCCTTACCGGCATTCAGCATACCTTTGGGACATTAGGAATTTATCTGCATTCTTTTCGGTCTACACAACAGTCCTTTAACATGTTGTTGGTTAATGACAGCGATTTTCCGTTTATCCAAGAAAGCGAGGTCCTGAATAACCTCAATGACATCATAGTCTGGTCGCCGGACGTGTCGTCACACCTTTTGAGTTTGGAACATGTGTTAGTTTAATTTATAGATGCCAATTTAAAGTTAAAGTTGGTAAAGTGTAAATTTATACAACCTAAAATTCAATACCTAGGACATGTTGCTGACCAAGGCAGAGGTACACGCATTCATTGGTATGGCAGGATTATATACAGTATATCCTTCATAAAGGATTTTTCTCATTTTTTTTCCATGTATCAATTTTACTTACAATAAGATGTTCGTTTTAAGTGGGAAGAACAGCAACAAAGTAGTTTTGTTCAAATGAAAGACAACCTTACCAAAGCACCCAACCGTTGTTTCCCAGGTTTGGGAAAACCTTTTATGGTAACCACAGATGATAGCTAAAGTGGGATAGACACTGTTTTATCACAAGAATTCAAATGGAAGCAGCTCACCATCGTGTATGTGAGTCATACACTATCTAAATCAAAGAGCAATACTGTATTAGGGTGTGTCATACGGAGGCGAATTTTTTTTTTTGAGTTTGAAAAATCGGCCCATGGTATTAATGATGTAGTTCTATGTGCAGAATCATGTGATATCTTCAGATTTGAAAAGTTTTTATTTTTGCTAGGTAAATTTTAACTTGAAATCTTATGAAAATTCAGTATTCCCACCCTTTTACCAACACCACTAAATAGCTTATTTAAAGTAAAGTAAATGTATCAGGTTAATTTATTAGGATGAAAATGATCCAGAATAGTGAAACGAATGATCTTGACACATTTATTAAATTTAATATTCCTTTAGAAAACAAAATCATCAAATACAAAAACCGGTTTTACTACTACGACCCGGTGTTGCTGCACACCATAGAGAACATGTCTTTCTTGCTTCTGTTTCTACTCATCACCTCCCTGCTGACCACCTGAGCTCGGATGTAGCCTTCCCTCCTCTCCTGGCTGTACACGTGACTGCTGGCCTCGCTCACTTGCTGTACACAACGCTCTATACTCTAGGTGTGCGAGGGCCAGGCAGGGACATGCATGGGGTTGTCCAGGAAAACTCTGACTTGAGCATTGGTGAGGCTGCAGGTAAGAGGGGGCTCACTGCCAGCCTGGATGTTATCCAGATCTATGAGATCAGTGAGGGTCTTAGCACCTAGATTGACTTCAGGAGTCTTCCTGACCCTGAAGGAATCGTCACCAACTGATTCGTCATGCCCAGATCCTCTCATAAGTCTCATATCCAAGATCTTTTTGACTGCCACTCTTCTCTCCTCCTCATCCTTACTGCAGAGCATTGTCTGCAGAACTGCCTCGGGATGAGCATACCAGGAAGATCTCCTCATAGTCTGCTCCACAATCTGAACAACCTTCCTTGGCTGACTCCTCAGGAGCTCAAGCTGGAAGAGAACATGCCTCGAACCTTCGGAGAACGATGACTTGACCTTGGTGTTGAACCAATTTGGCAAGTAGACACTCACGATGAATTGGACAATAAGTCTCAGGTTGTGAAGCTGGTTCCCTTTCAGTTTATGATGAGCGACCCAAATTCTGCAGAACCTGAGAGCCGTTGTGAGCCACCTAGAATGTGAGACTGGACCTATCTGCAGGTAAGCAAGTCTATCAGGCATGACCCCAGTTTTGATGGCACTGCAAATCATGTAACCATAGTACTGGTCAGTATTCAGGTCGTCAATGACAGTATGTGCAAGCTCAACGAGTGAAGGGCCAACTGTGATTTTTTCAAAGCTCGGATTTATTTCTAACTCAGTGGCAGAGTCCAGCATCTTGCCAAGAGGACCAGACCATCTGTTGTTTGAAAGAGTCTTGCCATCCAGCTCCTGGATCAGATGTCTGAGTGGCAACTCGTTGGTGTGGAGGTCACAAACAATCCAGACCAGCTTCCTCCCAATCTTCCGCTCTATCCACTGCATGACCCCCCCCCCCTTGCCACCCTGTGTTCGTGTTGGTGCTGTCCCCTCCAATGGCCTGCAGGGTCTGGTCTACGTTCCTCTCTCTGAGCCAGTTCACAATGTTATCTGCCACTATCTCAGCTGGTTTCCTGATGTCATCTTTCTCTGGAGTGAAATGCCACAAATACTTCCCTCCTGGTTCACTGCAGCAGGAGTAGTGTTCCTCCTTCACCATGGCAGGGAACAACTTGTCAGAATCGCCAACTTTCATGAACACTTTAGTGTCATCCCTTCTCCCATCAAAGAACAAACAATTGATTCCATTTTCTCTTATCCCCTTATCAAACTCCTCTTCTAGGTTACTGACAAGTTTCTCCTGAGCTCTCCCTACTTTGTTATGATCTATCACCAGGTGAACATCATCAGGTGTTATCAAACCACCGTCAATCCAGGCAGCTGTTGCTATCTCTGCAGTCTCTCTGAGACCAGTGTGGTGTCGCATGCTGGCCAGAGCTATGCTCGGGATATCTTTCCTATTTCGAATGTTATGCCTGGAAGGTTTGGGATCATTATTTTCTGGGTTAGGGACAAAGTCACCATTCTCCTGGTCAGCACTCGGATCAGCCATGGGGAAGTCATTAAACTCTGAATCAGCTTGACTCCAATCATCGGCCTTTTTTACCTCACCCTGGGCCTTCTCAAGTCTCTTTTCCTCGGCAACTCTTCTCCTCTTCTGTCTCTCTGTGGCAGCCTCCTGTCTCTTGGACTCCGGAATATCTTGGCTAGAAATCATGAGAGCCCCTATACTGCCAGTCTTCTCTCTCTATGCTTTGACAAATGCCAGTTCGATCACAGGAATCTTCAGTTCACGCTTGCAAATACAGGACATGTGGGCCTCGGATTTACAGTCACGATCGCATCCAAACTCAGGACAGAGAACAATTGGGCACTTGCAAGTAATTATGTCAAATAATTGGTCCAGTTGCTTGGCAAAGCTGTCCTTAACTGCAAGTTTTCCTCTCCCAAGAGAGATATCTCTTGCCTTTTCCCAACTGGCTAGCAGTCTCTCACTAATCTTCTTCTGACTTGTTATGACTGGAGGCTTGAACTGAGCGTTAGCCAGAGTGTACTGTGCCAAGACAGCTTTGGTCATATCACTGGCAATGTCTTTGTTTGTGTAAGTTCTTTGGTTCTTTTCACTGATTTGCCTCATTAAAACACCGTATCTCAAGCATCTCTCAATGTAGGCAACTCCGACTTCAGGAGCTCTCTCCCAGACTCAAGATAGTGACTGAGATGGCTGGATTTTTGGTTCCTCGTCCTGACACAAGCAGCCATCGCAAATATTATCAACTTATAAATGCATCAGAATCTGAAACAGAAAAAAATATTGTTAGTTGGTTTGTTAAAGAATGAAGTCAGAAAGCAATGTTCACTGTTTAATTGTAATGCACTAATGCAGCTGTACGTTAGATTTTCGATAAATTGCACGCTAAAATTTACCAAGCAAAAGGTTGCAAAATATTGAAACTGAAATTATTTTCTCTCTATATACACTAAAATCTACCAAAAAAGTGATGGGCCATTAGTTTTAGCTGATCTTCCCTCCTATGACACACCCTAATACTGTATTCTGGTCCTTAATGAAGTTTAAAGAATACTTCATGGGTACCTCTTAATATTTTCCATATGTCTATGCATTTACACAATATTAAGATGTGTGTTGTATTCATTTCTATCAGACATTATTGTAGGAGCAGTTTCTATGAAAGAGGAAATAAAAAAAGTACGTATGTCCATTGTCCTTTATTAGTTTTCTTTTTTGCAGTAGATGCTAATTATATTAGTTCCATGTAATTTCTAATATTTTGTAATCATACAATATTATGTTCATTTATGAAGAAGTTTTGAGTTAATATTCAAATTGTAAAAGATGTATTGCTTGTTTACATAGATGAGCTGCCTTCCTCCACGGAAAATACAGGGTGTGGATGTGAGACCAGGAACGTGACTTTAACTTATTTCATCCATTATGTATCTTATATTTTCGTATTAATTCACTCACCAGCATTAGGGGTGAATACTGAGTGATACTTTTGTGAATGGGGGAAGAGCCATATTATGGAATTAAGATAGATAAATTATTAAATCAGTTGGGTTGCAGGACCATGCAGTGTTAATATTTGTACTACTCTTGTTTTACTGTAAACATAATAAATGTTGATTCAGTTTACACAATATAATTAATGGTTTCCTTGGATGCATTCTCACGAAGTAATTATATAAAATGTTACCTTTAACTGTCAGCTGAAGGTAGCAAAGAATTGTCTACCTGATACTGGTCTGTTAACCAAAGCTGTTATTTCAGATTGTAAGTCTGATTAATGGGCCGAAGAGTTGAAGCGCTGCTGAAAGAGGGAAATTTTTCAGTAGTGGTTATGACACGTGGAAGCCTGTGTCCGATAGTTTTTGAAATTGTGACACACCCACGAGTGAGATTTTATCATTGTAACCTTTATTGCGGTGTACTGTAATGTGTACTACTAAGGACTGAGAGTGACAGTGCAAGTAAGTGAATATTAACAGTTTTGGTGTGCAATATTTTAAAAGGTTTGTTAGGCAGTAACGTTGTGTGATCAAGCTATTTTTGTATTCAAGTAAATGGCAAAATGACAGAAAATGTAAAAAAAATCTCTGAAACTTAGGATGTGCACCATTTCTATCAATGCACAAAGAAATAATTATATGAATTAGCATCTGAATGCGATTTTTAAGGTCTGATAATAAGTGTGACATGAAAAAAGAGCTGGTGGTTCGCCTCTTCGGGAATGTTAAAAGAGATTGAGGAAGAAACCGAGGGGTTGGCTAACCATGATGGTAGGATGCAAATGAGTGAAAAGTTGGCTTTAGAAAGGTTAAGGTTAGCATTTGAATATAAGAGAATCCAAGTAGAGGCAGGGAAGAATCGAATCCAAGCAGATAAGGAGAGGATCCAGGCCGAGAAAGAGATAAAACTTACAGAATTAGAAGTAGAAGCAAAGTTGGGTGTAAGACTTGCAAACAAACAAAAAAATATCATAGAATTAGCCAGTTACCAGAGCTTGTTGAAGAGGAAGCAGATTTCTTTATTCATTTTAAAGACATAGCAAAATTAAATAATTGGGATGAAAATGATTGGTTAGATGCGGTTAATAGAATAGGAAAAGCAAGAGAGGCTTATGCTTCACTAGATATGACAGAGTCTGTTGATTATGAGGCTGCGAAAGTGGCTGTGTTAAAGACGGTTCAGATGAATCCAGAAGTGTATAGGGTAAGGTTCAGGGATATTAAGAAATTGCAAAATCATACTTACTTGGAGTTAGGTAGGGAATGTAGAATGAAATTTGATAGGTGATGCAAGGCAGAGAGGGTTAAAACTTTTAAGGATTTATGACAGCTGATTATGTTAGAGAGTTTAAAAATTTGGTACACCCTGATGTGATATATAAAATAAATAAGGGACAGATAAAGGGCTTGATGGAGGCGGGATGGTTAGCGGAGCAGCTAGCAGTGGTGTATGAAATGTACAGAAAGGATATCTCACAAACAAGGTGGAGGTAGGTAGTTCACGGCCCAGTATCATGGGAAGAATCAAAAGAACTAAATGTCACCAGGTAATAAACGAACCAGTCAAGGGTCAGATAACTTTGAGGAACAAAGCAGTCAGTGGTCAGACAAAAATATGTCTGGGAATCCTCAAGGGCAGTCACTAGTAATTTGTATAAGTCACAGAATGGAAATAATAATGCAGGCCAGCAAGGGAGACCACCAGTTGTGAGAAAGTTAGTAATTGTAAATCTCAGCATGGAACTACTCAAAAGTCAACAGGGTTAACTATATCTAGGGAAACCTAGGCGTTTTCAGAAAAAATGTGACAGGTGCCAGACACTATGAAGTTAAGAAGTCCGCTAGGGACTTTTGAGGTATTCATAACTGAAGGCAAAATCTCCATGGAAGGAGGACCCAAGAGAAAAATTACAATTTTAAGAGACACTAGAGTGAACGGCAGAGTCTAGTTTTGGAGATGAGATGAAAGTGTTAAGCTCAAAATTGACCATACCTATACATGTAGTGAACTTCGAGACCTATCTTGTCATTGGTAAAGTTAAGGTTGGGGTGATGGATGAACTAAAGGTTGACGGATTGGATATGTTATTGGGTAATGATTTGGCAGGGTACCAGGTGCTTCCAGAACCTAATATTCTTTAAGATCCTCTAACTTGTAATGGGAATAACACTACTGAGGTATCTGTGAGTGACATAAATGATGAATGTTAAATGTTATGCAGTGAGAGATGAAGTTAAAAATTTTGATATTTTTCCAGTGTCTGCTGTCACTGCATCTACGGCTAAGAAAGAAACATGAGAGGAAAAAAATTATTTAGGTTAGTTGTTCATGGAAGGTGTCAAGTATGATGAGGTAGTAGTGGAAGTAGGAGGCAAAAATGGTGAGGTAGAATTGCAGGTAGCTTTTTGTTCAGACTTTATTGTTGATAAAGGTAAATTAATCAACTCACAGCTTGGAGATGACAGTTTGAGAGAAATCCGGATTGAGACAGAGGAATGATATACCTTATGATGATTCTGTGAGATTTTACTACCACGGTGGTCTGTTGGTGAGTTTGTGGAGACCTCCAGATGTCCCAGCTTCAGATCATTGGGAAATGAAGGAACAAATTGTTCTTCCGAAAGAGTACCGAAAAGATATAATAGTTTTATCCCATGATTCTAGTTTGGCAGGACATTTAGGTGTTAGGAAAACCGCAAACCTTCTTATTGGCCTGGTTTGAAAAAAAATATGTGGCAGCATTTTGTAAAAGCTGCCCTGTGTGTCAAAAAGTAGGTTAGCCAAATCAAAACATTTAACCTCTACCAATGAAACCCATTCCGGCTTTTTGTAAACCCTTTAGAAGAATTGTAATAGATTGTGTAGGACCTTTGCCAAAGACTATTATGTGTTTCTATGGGTAGGTCTGCCACAGATTATGCAGTCAGACCAGGGAAGTAATTTTACATCAGGTGTGTTTAAGAAAATTTTGAAAGACTATCATATTAATCAGAAGTTATCAAGTGTATATCATTAATAGTCACAGGGTTGCGTAGAGATATTTCACCAGACACTTAAGAACACACCGAGAAAGTATTGTGAATAGAAGGGAATAGAATGGGATGATGGTATGCCTTTGGCTCTTTTTACTCTGAGGGATGCTGTACTGGAATCAACAGGTTTCAACTCATTTGATTTAGCATGGCCATGGTGTGAGGGAGCCTCTCAGTATGTTAAAGGAAAAATGACTTGGAAATAAAGACCCCCCCCCCCCTCCCTAGTTTGTTAAAGTTTGTGCCTGGGTTTAAGAACCGATTGATGAGAGCCAGGGAAATAGCTGCTGAGAATTTGAAAAAAATCTTAGAGTGACATGAAGGTATGATATGATAAGGATGCTAAGGAAAGAACCTGTAAGCCTAGTGAGAAGGTGTTAGTTCTGTTACCATTGGATGGAAATCCATTTAAGACAAAGTTTAGTGAGTGGTCCATGAGTGATTGAGAAAACGATCAGTTTATACCACAGACACACGCAAGAAAAACCAGTTTTGTCACATAAATTTGATGAAACCATACCATGAAAAAGAAGTAGGAAGTAAAAGAGAAAATGAGATTACAAGTTAAGTACAGTTTAGTTGTTTGCAGGTACAGGTTGACAATCCCTTATCCGAAATCCTTGGGGCCAGATGCATTCCGGATTTCGGAATTTTTCGGATTTCAGAATGTATTTTTTTTTTTTTTTACAGAGATTAGCTCACCCGGCCACAGGTCACTGACCCACATTGGGGCCTGGGGGGCGAAAATATAATAATAATTATAATAATAGTAATAATAATAATAATAATTCATAGATCTAGGTCGAGTTTCTTACTTTGAACTTTTTTTCATTCTTGAATTTCTTTATTATTATTATTTTATTATTATTATTATTATTATTATTATTATTATTATTATTTTATGATTACAGTATTATTGTTATTATTATTATTGTTATCATTATTATTTATTTTTTTTGTATTTTTTATTAAAAATTTTATTTACTATGAATAATTAAAATTATTATAATTATTATTACATTTTCGCCCCCCAGGCCCCAATGTAGGTCAGCGACCTGTGCCCGGGTGGGCTAATCCCTTAAAAAAAAAATGCTCCACAAAAAAACTTTCGGTTTTCAAAGGTTTCAGGTTTTCGGATAAGGGGTTGTCAACCTTGATGATGAGGTTGATGAGTCTGATGATGTTAAACTGAGTAGATACGAGGATAAGGTTCTGCAGAATTCTGTTGTAATTAAGTCCCTGAGAAAAGGTGTGAAATTATATAAAACATAATTGAGTATAAATCTTTATTCCCTGATGCTCCAAGAAGGACCAATGAAGTTGTTCATGATGCACAAGTGAAGAATGTCGCTCCTAGTAAACAACATCCTTACAGGTGAACTCACAGAAGAGGAAAATCATGGGGAAGGATATAGAATATATACTTGAACATATTAGCTGGAGGTAGCAAGGATTGTCAACATGATTCTGCTCTCTTAACCAAAGCTGTTATTTCAGATTGTAAGTCTGATTAATAGGCCTTGGAGTTGAAGCTCTGCTGAAAGAGGAGAATTATTCAGGAGACATGTGAGGTGTCAGATAGGCCCCAACATGTCACGGCCACTACTGAATAATTATCCTCTTCCAGCAGTGCTCCATCTCCTGGGTTCATTAATCAGATTTAAATTCTAAAATAGCAGCTTCAAGTAACAGAGCAGAATCATGTTGACAATCCTTTGCTACCTCCTGCTGACAGTTGAAGATTTAATCTAATATGATTACACTATGAGAATGCATACAAGGAAACCATTCATTATATTGTGCACATTAAGTCAGGACTGATAAATACTAACTAATAAGAGTTAACACTTATATTTACAGTAAACAAGAGTACATACATTAACACTGCATGGTCTTGTTACCCAACTGATTTACTAATTTATCTATTTTAATTACCATGATATGGCTCTCCCTTCATTTACAAAAGTACCACTTAGTATTCACCCCTAATGCTGGTGAGTAAATTACTAAAAAAATGTAGGAAATGCAATGGATGAACCGAGATTAAAATCACTTTCCTGGTCTCACATCCACACCCTGTATTCACCCCTGGAGGAAAGCAGCTCCTCAATGTAAACAAACATTACATCTTTTACAATTAAAATACTAACTCAAAACTTCTTTATATAAGTACATAATGTTATATGATTACAAATATTAGAAATTAATGAAAACAATATAATTAACATCCAATGCAAGAAATAAACTAATTATTACATAGGACTTACATCTTTTCACATCTTCTTTATTAGAAAACTGCTCTTGCAATGGTGACTGATATAAAATGAATATACTGTACAGCACACGTCATAATTCTATGTAAGTGCATAGACATATGTAATAAATAGTATTCATATATCACAAACAGTTGGTGAGCTTTTTCGATGCCAATGTAAGGGAGGGTACGATCTTCCTGCTCGTTACCACTGCTCCCTCGCTCGTTTGCGCGACCCTCACTTAGGAGGGAGTTGGACGGAGGTAAGAAGGTCGCTGCTACCAGTGTCACCGGCAGATTCATCCCAGCCATCATACAGTCACTACCTTCTCCGCTGTTCATCAAATTCTGGCTGTGATCTCATCAAAGGCTCTGGACTCGTACGCTGTGTCCCCAGACCTTCACCTATCGACTGTCAATCCCTGAACCCCATACCACGACCGTCAGTTCATCTCCTCCGTCTGTGCCCCGGTGTTCTCCTACTATAACAAGACATCGGCCGCTGTCGCTCGAGTGGGGAGTTGAATGGACCTTCCCCCTGCGAGTGGATCACTGCGTTCCAGAACCTTCCCCAGGGCCACTGCCTTAGGAAATACTGTTCATTGTTTGATTCTATTGTTGTTTGAGTCCTTAAATTGCAGACTCCCTTTTATTGTTGAATCTATCAGTTGTTGACTCCCATTAATTGTTTGATTCCATTAATTGTTTGATTCCATTAATTGTTGACTTCCCTTAATTGTTTTATTCCATTAATTGTTTGATCCCATTAATTATTGGACTTCCATTAACTGTTGACTGCTTTAATTGTTGACTCCCGTAATTGTTATTTCATGTTGTTGAGAGGTGTCAGAGTTTTGAGTTATGTTTTTATAGTAAAGAGATGTCAATCTCAAACGGTTGTTTGTTATTCCTCAGAAAACCATGGTCCTTGACTTTCTTTTTTTAAGATCCTGATTAGTCTGGTAAGGGATTTCTATCCCTAAGTCCCAAGCCTTTACAGCCAAAGAGCTTACAGGCAAATTTGCCTGATGGATCCTTACTATTCAAGTGTTTAAGCCTTAGTTAAGTATATAAAGGGAAAAATTATTTTGCTGTCGATGCCCTCTCTTAAGATAAATCGATGACACATGGGTTTCCTTCTTTGAATATAGATATAGTAGAGTGCAAGCTACATAGGAAATTGATCCTCTTTGTTTGCATATTTTTTCTTACATAAAAGGTAATACACCTATTTTACAGATCAAACCTTCTCTTCCTATAAGATGATAATGTTCTCTGTTGTTAAGAAACACTTGGTGTTCATGATTGCAACCTGATTCAGTTAGTTATACCTGCTTTGCTTGTACCTAAGTTTTCTAGTTCTCATGCATGACATCCTACAAGTAGTTCATCCTGGCAAGGACAGATCCATTAAGCAGATGCTGTTGAAATATTTTTGGCCCAAGATGGTAAGAGAGGTCACACAGTATGTAGAAAATTATCAGACATGTAATGAAAATATAGGTACGACCATGGCATTGTTGCCTGTCCTCACGGTCGTGGGAGAAAGTTAGTATGGACATAGTGGATGGGTTTAGTTACAACTCATCATAATCAATAAATGCCTCTTATTTATGATTGATGCTTTCACTCGCGACTGTGAACTAGCATCTGTCCCTGAAAAGTCAGCAGAGGCCATTGCCAAAGCCTTTAAGAGATAGATCCTCAATCGGAATGACACCCTTAGTGTTCTACTCACAAATAATGGAGGTTATGTGAACAGTATACCATTAATAAATGAAACATTACAGCACACCCACCGCCTCCAACTGAATGGTCGAGCGCTTTAATAAAAAGACGCTTAATCACCTTTGCTCTAATATGGACTTCACTAACATGAAGTAGGGTGAATACAAGTTTAATGTACAGTCCATTAGCTGTGCATATCATCATTCCATTGTCAACACTATTCCCTTTATTCTTTACAATTATTACAAACATTTTCATTTTGAAACTGATGTAAGGAGATGCCTAACTTTTGGTAAGGATTTCTTATAGGCAAAAGGTAATCTAAACTCATTTACCAAAGAATAACCTCTGAATTCGAGAAAGTGACTGATGCCTTCACCGCCGAATGTCTTAAAAGTATCCGACCAGTCAGTGACTCAGTAGGTCACTTAGTTATGGTTATGAATTATGTATGCCCCTTATTCAGTTACTCAAGATTTGTCAGGTCACAGGTACCAGTTGAAGTACAGTACATACACACAGGAGAAATATGACACAAACATGGGAATAAACTGGAACTTCTCTAACACCAGGGAGCAGCCCAGTCGAATAAAGTCACTAATTCTTATACAGTCGCGGCCAGAAGTAATAGTGAACGGTAATAAAGTCACAGGAAAAAAAGTCGCAGAAAAAAAGTCACAGGAAAAAAGTCACATTTTATTTAATAAAACTAAAAATATTTTAAAACAGTTATTAACTGACAATACATGACTTTAACATATTGGCAACACAATTTATATATGATGCACGAAGGTTAAGTTAGGTTAAGTTAGGATAGGTTAAGTTGGGTTGGGTTAGGTTAGGTTTTTTTCCGTGCCTGTTTTTCTGTGACTTTTTTTCTTGTGACTTTTTTCTGTGACTTTTTTCCTATGACTTTTTTACCTGGATTCGAAATAATCATCCACCCCTCCTACTACCATACCCAATGTCATATTACGGAATAAATATGTTTGTGTTTACCTCTACTCTAAATGTTCTTTTGTTCTAATTGGGTTTTGTTTGTTCTGTTGCAGTTGTATATGGATTTATGAGATGAATAAAGCCTTGATTACTGAAAGTGTTTGATCTCATACGACACCCACGAGCTCAAAGCTTTTCTCCACGACAGATCGAACGAGGGGAGGAGGGCGCATGTCAAGGGTCACATACGTAGTGAGAGTGTATGTGGGCTTAGAATTATCCTTAAAGCCTAAAGAAGGTTTTAAGGTTAGTGGATGTAGCTTGGCATTGACGGCCGTAATCACCTTGGCAGTTGATAGGCCTAAAGCTTAAGCAACCAACCAACCAGGAGGGCGGGTGTCCGGGGAAGTGAAGGGGAAGTATCATATGGACTTAACTTTTCTCATAGTTATTTAAGCCTTTACTTGTGATTCTGAGGAGAAATGTGAGTGAGCTTTTGGTAGGTAATATGGCATTAGGGTTCATAAAGCATCTGTCTTCTGTGATGGAAAGTCTCTGATAAAACAACATAAGAGAGTAGTGGCGGGACTTGCTCACCACAAATAACTTCCAGCTCTCGCAACTCCCGTTCTTAAAAAACAATAAACATTTATTTTAAAAATAAGAATGAGATGTTACTTGATCTCTTCCACCTATCTCCACTAATGTTCCTAAAAAAAAAAACTATTAATTGATAAGAAATACGAATAAATTAATTGTTGGATAGAATGTGACGTGTCTACCTTGTAATATGTTTATTAGAGTTCTGAAAATCAATAGGAGGTGATGAAGTGGTAGTGGTAATAGTGATAGGCCATTGCTCCAAACCCATCTCAGGGTGAACGCCAAAGAACGTTGACTGGCGCATCACGGGCAAATTATTGGCTTCCGTGCTGTTGGTTACGTGTCGGAAACTCCAAGGGAGACTTGGGTCACTGTGAAAAGTTGATTAACCCACTGGGAGGAGTCTAGAAACTTGGGAAACCGGCCACCATGACTATTTTTGATGGAGGACAGTGGTAAAAATATTTAAAATATATGTGATTTCTACTCTCGTCTTCAATATTTCTAATTACTGTTATTTAAACCCTGAACAGTAACATGAAAAAATGTTAAACGTAGAAATGGATGGCACATTATAGTAATCATAAAATAAGGGTCTTCATCTATTACTCTTTCGAAAATGTAAATCTAAGATTATATTGTGAAAAAATTAAATCCATCCTTCCAAGCCCCGCCTGTTCCACCGGGTGACAGGTAATAAAGTCACAGGAAAAAAAAGTCACATTTCCTTTAAACACCATAGATACTAATTAAAGTAATTAAACAAATAGTATTTTAAGTCGCTTATTAACTGACAATACAAGGCAATGAAACAAAACATTTATCTCAGTCGTTTATTGGCAATATATAACATCTGCACATTGAAAATAACATACATAATCACAGTTTATTACGTATATTTAGTGTTGATGATTAAGACGAATATTCCAACCGACGCCACGAAGAAAATCTGTAACAGTCTTGTGATCCCCCCGTCGAGCAACACACAAGTTGCGAAGGCTTTCTTGTAGCTGCACATAGCGTCGACGAACTCTTCTTTGAGGTGGATTGCCAACAGAATCCTGCTTGATAATGGTGCTCACTGTCGCTTCAAGCTGAAACCATTCAATGACGCGCCAGATTGAGGGATGGTAGTGACCGACGAGGTTGAAGAACTTATTATTCCACCCTTCACAAATGTTGTTGGTACGAGCATAAACGCTTTTGTTTCATTGCCTTGTATTATCAGTTAATAAGCGACTAAAAATACTATTTGTTTCATTACTTTAATTAGCATCTATGGTGTTTGAAGGAAATGTGACTTTTTTTCCTGTGACTTTTTTACCTGGATTCGTTCCACCGTCCTGTCTCCACTGCTAAGCTGTGCCCAGACACTCTAAAACGCGTAAAAGATATTCTTTTCAAATCATTAACTGCATGTTTCTTGATGTAAACATCACGCACTATAAAGCTTGGATTAATGTCCTTATATACATTGCATCTTGATGTGTCAGTGTTGGCAATGGCATTATGTACATTTCCAATTAATACCGACTTATTGGGAACATTATTGTGTATCATATAACGTACAATGTTTCCAACAGGAGTATTAGAGGAAATAACGGAATTTATTGCAAATGACAAAGGATCATCATCCATGTTGCTTCTCTCAGACCACAATTTATGAAAGAATTTGCTTTGTCTATATTTAAGTAAGTCAGGTAATGAAGGGCAGCCCAACTCAGCGTAATATACTGAGTTGGGTGTTGTTCTCCTCACTCTCAACATTTATTTCATGGCCCAGTTGTAAAGTTTAATTACGGATTTAACACACACACACACACACACACACACGCACATAACACCACGTCAACATCACACCACCCGATGTCTCCGTGTCCACGTGAGGTCCCTCATGTTAACACCCGAGGACGAGTTACCACACCACGTGAACATCACACCACCCGATGTCTCCATGACCACGTGAGGTCCTTCATATCAACACCCGAGGACGAGCTACTACACCAAGTGAACACCTCACCACCTGATGTCTCCATGACCAGTCCAGACACGGGCCATCAACTGTAAACTATAATAATTTGTATGTTCAATTCGTGTTCCTTCTTCTTAGTAGTAATGAAAGCTTTTGTTAAACGACCCAACCACCCCATGTCTTTGCATGTAATTAGTCATTTTTGTCCAATGTATATTTTCAGCCTTCGGGCTGCCGACATTTTCAATAAACCAAGGGGACTAGGGTCAAACTCAGGAAAGCTGACCAGGGTGGGGAGTGCAGTAACCCGTACCAAGTATTGGAGGAAGCTGGCGAGGAAGAGAAGAGGCAGGACGATGTGGTGCCAGGAGTGAAAAGGGCAGTTGTTCAGACCCTGTCCAGTGGTAAGGTCGTGGAAGTTGGGGAGAGCCAGGTGAGGTTTTTAGTTAGGACTTTTTGTGCAAGAGATAGGAAACGTAGGACTAGGGTGTGTTTTCCTGGGGCTGGGAAAGGGCATGTAGTTGAGACGATAGATAGGGTTTTGTCAGGGGAGGGTACAACTCCAGTAGTGTATCTTAGTTTGGGAGGTAACGACATAGGTAAGGTTAGGAGTAAGGAATTTTTCAAGAGGTATAGGGAGGCGCTGGGGAAGGTTAGATATAGGGGAGGGATCGATAGTATGTGGTATCTTGCCTAGAAGAGGAGTTGGTCGTGAATGGCTGTTCAGGGCAATTGTTATAAATTGCCTACTGGAAAAACATTGTGCAAGCAATGGTTGGGCATTCATTGATAACTGGCAACCATTCTATGGCAACGACTGCCTGTACAGTCGTGACGGAGTATGCCTGTCTCGCGCAGTGGTAAAGAAGTTGTCTGCATCCCTGGAACGTGAAATTGTCATGCCAGTAGACAGAGGTCGGGGTAAGTGGGAGTCAAAAAACAAGTTAGAGTTAAAAAACAAGCAGATCGTGGGGAGTAAAATTGGTTACTCAAGACAAGGGGTAAAGCAGGACCAGGGAAGGGTAGGTTTAAATGTATACTGCACAAACAGTAGGAGCATTAGAAATAAAATAAACTTGCTGAGAGCGGTTGCATGTACCGAGAATGTAGACGTCATAGCAATCACCGATACTTGGATGAATCTGGCAAGCAAGAACTTTTTATCAGAGTATCACAAGGACAGGGAAGGTAGGAAGGGGGGAGGGGTCGCACTCTACGTCAAGGACACATTATAATGTTGCATTAATAATTCAATAAAGGGTAAAATTGGAACCGAGTCTGTATGGGTAGAAATTGCGGAAGGAAGAGAAAAACTATGGGAGTGATTTCCAGGCATCCAAGTCTTGGGAAAGAAGCAGCTCAGCCCATATGGCAGGAAATGAGTAGGGCAATAAAATACAGCAACCTGTGCATTATGGGGGATTTCAACTTCAGAAATATTGACTGGGACAACATTGTAGGTGACTATGAATCTGAAGACTTCCTAGACACAGTACAGAACAATTTGTTTAAACAACTAATTACAGACACTACTAGAGGTAACAATATATTAGACCTAGTTAAAACAAAGAAAATATTATCAGAGATATTACAATAGGGGAAAAACTAGGAAACAGTGATCACAGAGAAATCAGGTTCACCCTACATTGGGAAACGAAAAACAATGACAATATGGTCAGAGTCCCAAACTTTCGATTGGCGGGTTATCAGGGGCTAAGAAGGTACCAAGGTGAGGTCGCCTGGGAACAGTCAGGTCAGTCCCCAGTAGGAACTGGTGAGGTCAAAGATGTCACAACAATTGATCATGACGATAATATTTTCACTTGTATACTATGTAAAGCAGAACAAAATATACCATACAGAAAAATTTGGTCAAATATGAATGAGCCAAGGTGGGTGACCAGAAAACTTAAACATGACATAGGAATAGAGAAAGGAATTTATAAGAAATTAAACAGAGGGGAGGACCAGCTCAAAGATAGATATAATAAACTATCTAGGAATGTTAAAAAAATATAAGGAAGGCAAAAAGGGACTACAAAATCAAGATAGCAAGAGAATCCAAGGCGAATCCCAAGGGATTTTCCCAGGTATATAGGACAAAGGTCAAGGACAAAGTTGAGCCTTTAACATCAGGGAGGGGGGGAAGTGATCGGCGACGGTGAGGAAATAAGCAAAGCATTAAACAGCTACTTTTTATCCGTTTTCACAAAAGAAATTCCAGAGGTGGAACTGATATTTAGGAAAAATGAAGAAGAGAAATTAAAGAATATCACTATCAGAAAAGAGGATGTTCTGAAGAAGATAAATAAATTAAAGAAGACAAAATCCCCAGGGCCGGATGAAATTGTCCATCGAGTTTTGAAAGAGTGTAAGGAACAGATTAGCTGACCCCTCGCGAATCTATTTACAAAATCATTAGACAAGGGAGTTTTGCCAGACTTGTGGAAACAGGCAAATGTAGTTCTCATATTCAAAAAGGGAGACAGAGCATCAGCATCAAATTACCGGCCATTTATTTTGACGTTAGTAGTGGTGATATTTCTTGAATCAATTATAGCAAATAGCATCCGATCGCATCTACAGAAAGGCAAATTAATCTACGACTCTCAACATGGGTTTACAAAGGGAAAAATCTTGTCTAACAAATCTGCTGACGTTTTTTAGGAAAGTCTTCAAAGTAGTAGATAATGACGAAAATTACGATGTTATTTACTTAGACTTTAGCAAAGCGTTTCACAGAGTACCGCATCAGAGGCTTCTGAGAAAAGTTAAAGACCATGGTATCGAGGGGAAAGTTTTAAATTGGATCAAATCATGGCTCAGCGATAGAACACAGAGGGTCAGCGTAAATCGTGTTGAATCTGAGTGGGGTTGTGTTACCAGTGGCATTCCCCAGGGGGGCAGTACTTGGCCCACTCTTGTTCATAATCTACATAAACGATCTAGATACTGGGACCAGCAGTGACATAAGCAAGTTTGCAGATGAAACCAAAATAGGGCGGCAGATTAATTCTGGGCAGGATGCAAATGCACTGCAGGAGGATTTAAATAAACTGCAGGAGTGGTCAGAATAATGGCAAATGAAATTCAACACCAGCAAGTGCAGCGTACTTAATATTGGAAGAACAAATACTGTCAATGGATACAGCCTTAACAACATGAACCTAGAGAAATCAACAGTTGAAAGCAACTTTGGGGTACTTGTAAGCCCGGACCTATGGCCTAGAAAACAGTGGGCTAATGTTCGAAATCAGGTAAACAGAGTATTAGGTTTTATATCTAGAAGTGTAAGTAATAAGAGTGCAGAGGTCTTTTTGCAACTATATCTTGCGCTAGTCAGGCCGCATCTCGATTATGCCGTTCATTTCTGGTGCCCATATTATAGAATGGATATCAATTCACTAGAGTCGGTGCAGCGAAGAATGACGAAAATGATTCCGGGACTTAGAAACCTTCCATATCAGGATAGGTTATAGAAACTAAACTTGCATGCCCTAGAAAGACGAAGAGTGCGGGGAGATATGATAGAAATATTTAATTTGGTGAAAGGAATCAATAAAGGGATATAGATAAAGTTCTTATAATATCCGAGCTGGATAGGACTCGTAGCAACGGATTTAAGTTGGATAAGTTTAGGTTTAGGAGGGAGATAGGAAGAAAGTGGTTCACTAACAGGGGGGGTGGACGAATGGAACAAGCTTAGCAACTTTGTATTATGTGCTGGAACGCTGGAAAGTTTTAAAAGGAGGCTAGATAGATTCATGGATGATAGAGAGTGGTAGTAACTCTCGACAGGAGGGCCATGCACAGGCCAACCGGCCTATTGCAGACTCATTATTTTTTTATGATCTTACAGTCGGCGATGTGTTAATCCGTCCGTTGAGTGTGTGAGGGCCTGTGACACCAGACCACGCAGTGTCCCCATGACACTATGGTGACACGTAGTGAAAGAGTTACTTCACCACATGAGGTCCACATAAACCTTTCTCTGCAGGAGTTACTACATCATACACCATGTGAGGTCCCTCATACAACCATCTGTGAGGGAATTACTGCACTATGTGAGGTACCTCGTAACACAATCTGTGAGGGGGTCACTACGCCATGTGAGGCTTGCCATAACACCAAATTCTCTAAATAATAAAGTGTGTAATATTTATATAAAAAAATTATATATATATATATATATATATATATATATATATATATATATATATATATATATATATATATATATATATATATATATATGTATAAGATAAATCTTGATAAAATCACAAGGGAAAATGGAAACAACGGAGTACATTAGCTTTCGTCTTTATTCAAGACATCTTCAGAGGCCTCTGAAGATGTCTTGAATAAAGACGAAAGCTAAGGTATTCCGTTGTTTCCATTTTCCCGTGTGATTTTATCAAGATATATATATATATATATATATATATATATATATATATATATATATATAATCAACGACCTCACCAGCCAGGACTCGAACCCTCTACCTACTGCGTGGGACTAGGGAACATTACCGACCAAGTCACAAGGACACTAAAAGCAGTCCTATACTATGTTATATTTCACACAAAGCCTGTTCATCGAGCTGATGGCGCTGTGAATCTCATTGGGAACTGCCCGTGCCTTGTATGTGGTATCAGTAGCATTTTACTGAATCCAGCTGGTATGAAACACGAGGTACCATATATAATTCATTTTTAGTCCATATAACACGCAGACTTTGAACATTTAATCATCGACCTCACCAGCCAGAACTCGAGCCCTCGACCTACTACGTGGGACTAGGGAACGTTACTGACCAAGCCACAAGGACACTAAAAGCAGTCCTAGACTATGTTATATTTCACACAAAGCCTGTTCATCGAGCTGGATAAGATAAATCTTGATAAAATCACACAGGGAGAGTGGGTTGAGCATAAACATCAAATTAAACTCAGAGAACTTGAACTCCAGAGAGAAAGAGAGGAAGGGGAGACAAAGATACGAATGGGAGAATTAGAAATTAAAGGAGAACTTAGTCTGAAGGAGTTAGAGTTTAGATGCCCACTTCCTGCAGTCACCACTGTTCCCTTCAGTGTTGCTCATAACATTAAGTTACTTCCTCCATTCCAAGAAAAGGCTGTAGATAAATATTTTAGATATTTTGAGAAGGTAGCCATGAGTTTGGGTGGGCCAAAGAAACAGTGGACAGTACTCCTTCAGTCTGTTTTCGTAGGAAAAGCTCAGTAAATCTATTTATCTATGTCAGTGGATGACTGTAGTGACTATGAGAAGGTGAAGTGTGCTATGCTGAAAGTGTATGAGTTGGTGCCTGAAGCTTATAGGCTTAAATTTCGTAATTCACGTAAACATGACAGTCAGTGTTACTTAGAATTTGCAAGGGAGAAGGGTGATATGCTTTCTCGTTGGTGTGAAAGTGAGAAGATATGTAATGATTATAAGAAACTGTATCAACTGTCACTGGTAGAAGAGTTTAAGAGGTGTATACCTGATAGAATTAAAGTGTATCTTCCGGAAAACTGAGTGAATACACGAGAGGAAGCAGCCCATATGGCAAACTGCCTAGTAACTTTGTAAAGAGTAACGACTCGCCACAATCGTCTCCGCCGACTGGTAAGCGATATTATTTTAAGGAAAACACTGCCAGCTCTCGTCTGAGTTCTGATGTTGATAAAAGAAAACCCTTAAGATGGTTTAATTGTAAATTGTTGGGTCATTCAATAAGTAATTGTTGGTTTCTTAAAGACAAAGAGTCCAAGGATGCTCCAACAACTCTTGCCGCGTGTAGGACAAAAGTCCCTAGGACAAAAGCCCCTTGGACAAAAGCCCCCAAGGACAAAAGCCCCCTAGGACAAAAGCCCCTAGGGCAAAAGCCCCGAGGACAAAAGCCCCCTAGGACAAAAGCCCCCAAGGACAAAAGTCCCCCAGGAGAAATAATAATTTTTTTGTAAATAATTATTATATTTTTTACAGATTATGAACACTTCTCTAACCTAGCCTAACCTAACCTAACCTAACTTAACCTAACCTAACTTAACTTAACTGAACTTAACTTAACCAAATCTAACCTAACCTAACCTTCGGAAATTCTGTTACAGTTATAAAGAAGTATAAAAGGAATGTTTATTAAGTCTGCAATGACGTATGTTTTGTCTTCTGCGTTAATTACTCCCCTGACATACAGTGACCTCACTCTAGTCGCCTCAGTAAATACAGAATGAACTTGAACGTAAAATATGTCGTCTTTTTTCTTTTCTATTTATTTAATAATGTTCTATGTCAAAATTTAAAGAGCTATAATATTCTAATTATTTAAGTTGTAATAATTTCATATTTAAATCAATATATATTTTTAATATCTCTAATGACCCTCTCTTTAACATAAAAACAGGGGGCTTCTGTCCTAATTTGCACTTTTACTGAGGGGCTTTTGTCCTAGGGGCTTTTGTACCAGGGACTTTTGTATCCTCGGGGGTTTTTGTCCGGGCCCCGCTCTTGTCAGTTTAAAGAATTCATACAAAAGTTCCCTAGAAAAGATTCACAATGTGTACAGAATGTTGGGGTAGAATTTAAACCTTTTAGTTCAGAGGGTGGGGTCTCCGTGGTGGGTAATGAAGACAGTAACGCCCGTATTATTCAACAACGTCTTCCCTTGAAGAGGGTCATCGTGTTTCAACCCGAGTTTTAAACAAAATGAGTCCTGAGAGACACCGCAGTACAGTACTTAACGGGGTGATGTGGCGGTAAAATTAACTAATTCCAATATTATAAATTAATTTTATTGGAATTAGATAATTTTGCCACCACATCACCCCCGGTATTTTTTTTCGGGAATTAGCCCACCACGAAGATGCCGGAAAACCAGCTTTTTATTGTGAGATAGATTGTATAAGTATGGAAACACAGAAGAAGGCAGACTATTCCACAGTTTGGCTGCGTGAGGAAAGAAGGAGGTACTATAACGGGTTATTCTCGTGTGACCGACATCCACAGAGAAACGGTGGGCACAGCAGGCAAGACGTGTGTTACGAGCAGACGGCCTTGCCGGCGGTACACAGGATGCTAAATCCACCTAACATTGCCCGTTAAAGTACCTGTAAAAGAGAGAGAGTGAAGCAACATTGTGGCAAACAGAAAGGGAAGAGAGATTGTTGACTAAAGTAGGAGAGTTAATAAGACAAAATGCCTGTGATTCCACCCTATCTAATAGTTGAACAGAAAAAGAGCCACCCCAGATATGAGAGCACTACCCCAAGTTAAGACGAATGAATCCCTTATATACTTGGAATAACTGCTTTGGAGTGAAGTAGCTACAGCATCTGTACAGCATTCCCAACTTTCGGGAGGCACCTTTAGCTATATTAAGGATGTGTGATTTCCGACATATTGGAGGAAATGGTGAGGCCAAACATATTTATTTCAGAATTTGGGAGGATGATAGCGTCCTGAAATGTAATTGGTGGGAGATCGTCTAATTTACAAAGTGTAATTAGTAAATATTGAGTTTTATTACTATTGAACTTAACCAAGTTTGTACCTCCCCATTCAGAGATGCTGCACAGATCCGCATTGATAGAAGTTATGATATCAGCTCTAGAGACCGATCTGGTTTGAGAGTTAGGAGGAAGGGAAAAATGTGAGGAAGAGTGAAGAGTAGAATCATCAGCGTAAGAATGGATAGAATTAGTTGTAGTGTGAAGTAATCATTGGTAGAGAAAGAGCGAGAGATCGATCCCTCGACAAAAACTGCCTTGGATCGGTTCTCAAGGAGGCTAGAGATTAGAAAACAAAGTAGGGAGAGAAACCAAAAGAGGGAAGTTTAGAAAGCAAAGTCTTGTTCCATACCCTGTCAAAGGCTTTGGAGATGTCGAGGGCCACGATGAAAGTTTCCCCATAATCCCGAAGAGAGGATGACCAAAGATGGGTGCAATAGGAGAGCAGATTACCAGTAGATTTCGACTGGTGAAAGCCATACTGGTGATCCGACAAAAGAGAAAGGCGTTCAAGGTGACGGAGAAAATGGGAGTTCAGGATAGTTTCGAAAATCTTAGAGAGGGATGAAGTTAGGGCAATGGGGCGATAGTTAGAGGGATTAGAATGGTCACCCTTCTTCGGAATGGGCTGAACCAAGGCATGCTTCTAAGAAGAAGGAAAAGTTTGGATTTTGAGGCAGAGGCGAAAGAGGCAAGCAGGCACAGGGGCCAGAGCTTCAGCACACTCCCTCAGAACACGAGGGGGTATTCCGTCCGGTCCATGCGCCTTACTCACATCCAGCCTGGATAACACACCGGCAATCCTGCGAGTGGAGATTGTAGGAAAGTGCATAGGTTCAATAGGATGTGCCGGGGTAGGAGGGATAGGGTGGGAATCGTCTAAGGTGAAATTAGAGGAGAATAAGGTGCCAAGGAGATTGGCCTTGTCAGGGGGAGAGTTGGCTATAAAGTTATCAGGTCGGAAGAGAGGAGGGAAAGAAGGAGTGCAGAAGTTGTTACAGATGTTTTTGGTTAAGGACCAGAAGGATTTATTAGAGGACGAATTGGTCAGGACAGCGGTTTTTATTTTTTTAAATTCCGATTGGTCCTACGAAGAAAAGCCTTACAACGAATCCTAGAAGTAATGAAAGAGTTGTGAGTAAAAGGAGGAGATAGTTTCATATCTCGATACGCCCTATCTCTCACCCTGCAAGCAAGAGAGCAGGAGCGATCAAACCATGATTGTAATGTGAAAGTTTTGGTAGAAGATGGGATAAAAACACTCATACTGCCCTGTGTAACCCCAGCAATGATGTCAGCACATACCGAGGCGTCCCGAGTGGAAAAGCAACATTCATCCCAAGGAAAGTCGGTGTAGAATTCTTGCAAGGATTGCCAGCTTGCCCTCCGATAGTGCCATAGTTGACGTTTAGAGGGGGGGTGGGGGAGGTGGTAGTACCCAGTTTGATTTAATAGAAATAAGGTTGTGGTCAGAAGACCCTAAGGGGGCAAAAATTGAGAATGATTAGTAGGGAAAAAGAGAGTGCCTCAGCTCCACCTGGGTTATCCTTTGAAGAGCCAAGCCACTCTATGTGATGTACATTAAATTCCCCTAGGTAGAGGATCTCGGTGTAGGGGTGTGTGGATAGCAATGACTCATGGCAAGAAATGAGATAGTCAAAGAGTTCAAAATAGTTGGTAGAACAGTATAGGAAACAAAGAAAAATAGTCACAGTTGGGAGAGATATTTTGAGCCAGATGACATCATAAAGGGAAGATTCAAGATCCGTGAGTCGAGCTATAGGTGTATGTGTGTTGCAGTAGGTGCATACACCTCCCTCAGAACGGAAGGAGGTATAAAGGTTGTAGTTTGAGACATGAAAAGGTTTGGGTGAAGCTGCTTTGGACAGTTGAAGTTCGGAAAGTAGTTAGAGGTCGGGGGAAGAGGTTAATAGACGGTGCATCACAGAAGCAAACTTGGATCTCAGGCCGCGAATGTTGGAAAAATGAAGTGTAAAAAAAGCCGATCCTCCAGCAACCGCGGTGGCGTCAGTTGAGGCCCCTGTAACTTGATGATGATCAGGTCGGCCCTGGGGTCCACAACCTTCCCGACCAGTGGGACCCATCCGAGAAGGCCCCGCTTCAATATTTATATCAACTGATATAGGAGAATACGATAGAATAAATAAAGCAGATCAAGAATGAGTACGGTTATATTTGTGGTGTTGTCAATAGTGAGAGAGACAGTTGAGACCCTGCAATTGTGTGTAAATGAGGCAGAAAGATAGATCAGCAACCTAGGACTTGGTCACAATTTTCGTAATGCCATATGGTAGCAGGGTCTACCATAAGACAATACATTATGCTTCCAAATACTGTACTGAGGTATCCCTCAGGACTCATTTTGTTTAAAACTCGGGTTGAAGCATGACGACCCTCTTCAGGGGAAGATGTTTTTTTTAATAATACGGGCGTAAGAAACCTGCGGTTATTTTGAGAGATTCGGGGCCATGCAATCTTTGATGATAAAAGGTATATTGCCATTTTCAGATTATTCCTACCTTGAGGCTAATGTGGTGTCAACCGGTATAGAATGTGAGCATGTTAATGTTCCTCTTCATAATGTTCATTTACAATGTAATTATATGGACCGGAATGTAACCGTGGGAGTGGTGCCAAAATTACCCATTGATGGTGTATCATTTATTCTTGCAAATGATTAGGCAGGAGGTAAGGTGTTCTACAACCATAATCCTATTGTTTTGAGCGTCCCAGACCTAAGTGACAGCAGTGAGCTGATCGAGGCAGCTGGACTAGGTGTGTTTCCTGCCTGTGCTATTACCAGAGCAATGGGGAAGAAGGCAGAGTGTGTCAGTCATGAGGACCCGAAGCCTGACACAGAAATGGCAGCCACAGTGAGTCGAGAACAATCTAAAAATTCTCATGTATGTAACGGCGTGTTAGAAACAATTACGAATGAGGATATGATCGCATTATTTAATCACAAAACTGATACCAGCGTAGTTGAGGATGAACTAAGTACCTTCCCTGTGGAGAAGATGAAACTGTTAGATCAGCAAAAAAAATAAAAGGACCCTGAATTAGGTAAGTTGGCTGAGTTAGCTCTAACAGAGCATGAGGTATCAGCTGTCCCCACGGGGTATTATAAGAAGAGTGGCGTATTAATGCGTAAATGGAGACCACCAAAGAGCTCTGCTGAGGATGATTGGCGCACTGTGCGGCTCGTGAAGTGTGCAGCAGGCGACATGAGTATGAGGCAGTGTGTGTTGTTACTAGCGCTCCTGACGCTACCTGTGGCACAACACGGGGTAGGACCTGTGCTGATTAGTGCAAATATCGGTATCGGACCACGACCACAGGCTGGCTGCTGCTTCAACGACACCGTGGTGGATCACGGCCTGGTGGTGTTTAATCCACCCAGCAAATGTCTCCAATTAGTGTGTAACAACGGCAAGATCCTTCCTCACTTCCTGGGTGACCCCAGCACAAACCACTGTTGTGAGTTTGACGGGTTGTTGTACGGTGAGGGAGCAAAGATGTCTGGTCACTGTGTAGTGATGCAGTGTTCCAGGAAAAGGTGGCTGCCCAAAGGTAGCATAGACGACTGCTGTAAACATTGCTGTATACATAACGACCCCCACTTCTTAACCTTCGATGGTCACCAGTACGACTAGCATGGCTACTGTAACTCCTCCGTGACTCAGACTGACAGGACTTATGACTCCGAGGCTATTGTCTTCAGTGACTTTGAGCCCTTTTTTTCGGGGTCCTTCCTGCCTCGGACACCGACTGGTGAACGGCGACCCATACACGGTGCCTGTTATTGGGGCGGAGCAAGTGCGATGTTCATCCAAAGTTCACTCTGTTCTGGCGTGGCACAATGGCCATTGTACTGTGTTTTTAGGCTCATTCCAATCTTATGGTGCAGCACTGCCGCCATTGTCTGAGCGAGTGGGCTCACCCCACACACGCAGACAACCTGAAGGGTCTGTGTGGACACTTCAATTTCTAAGATACTGATGATTTTACTTGCAGGCAGGGCGAGTACTTTCCGTGCACTTTCCCTCATTCCTGGAGGACGCAGGACCAGAACGACCACAGGTCTCGGCAATGCAAGGGTTGTCAACCTCCCAGAGTCGATCGTCTATGCCGAGCTGAAGAGCGGCAGCTGGCCAGGTACAGGAGTATGTGTGAAGAGTACTTGGGATCTATCATTGACCAGAGCACTAGGGCTCATCATGGCACAAAGGCACCTTAAGATTTTTATATATATATATATATATATATATATATATATATATATATATATATATATATATATATCCTGCTAAACACCCTGTAAAGGTGTTCACTGACTTTTCTTGAGCGAATGAGTAATAAGAATCAAAGAATGTTAAGGTGGAATCTGGAGTTGCAAAGATATAACCTTGATATCCACCACATTAAAGGGAAAAGAAAATGTATTGGCGGATACTTTGTCCAGAGGCCGAGATTGATTGTTTCAACATTTTTCAACTTAATATTGGAGAATTAGACTAAAGTTGGCAATTTTGGTGTATGTTATAATCTCCAGATTTCACAATGTGTTTTAGAAGTTTACTAATATAATCTTATTCACCCATTAGAGTGTTTGGTGAAGGATTTTGGGTAATTGTGTTTTATGGTGATTTATTTTATCAGTTATATTGTTTGTATAAACCGGTGATATGTGCAGATTCTATATTGAACCCAGCTTTTCTTAAAAAAAAGAAAGATGTCTAATGACACCTTTTTTTTTCTTTAAGCTTCATATAGAATATCCTTGAGGACCCAACTGGTACCTGATCATCGACCCGTGTTTGGCTGCTGCACGAACACTGTTACTCGATCTCCCTACTAGATGTTCCGGACCTCGATTCATGGATCATGGATACATTGGATGGCCCATAGCTTGGGCTCATTGTTAGCCTCTCCGGAGCTCCGTATCTGTGTTGTTCAGATCTCGAGCGGAGTTGTAATATAGCTGTGCACGAGGGAGGAGGGTAGAGCATTCCGGGACGGCTCAGGGGTGTGGAGCTGGTCGTGGCTGGTCGGCGGACCCGGTTATGGTTGATTGCAAATTGTTTTACTTTGGCTTAGAATGTAATGTAAATTTATAATATTTATGTACATTTCTATGTGGTAGGATTAGGGTGAATGATGGGGTTTTATATTTATGTAACTGTTGTATGAGTGTGGCGATTGTTAATGTTTGCTTATTTCTGGTTGTTGGTGTTTCTTGTCAATATATTGTGCATTCCAACATTGCGTTGGCTAATCCTCTCCTATAGGGATGTAGAATACCTAAATAAGCCTGAATAGTGCAGGATCAATAGGCTAAACATGAGGTGGAATATAAGTAAACGGAACGTTCGAGTTTGTGGGGGTTGGTTACCGCCCGGTTCCTGGTAAGGTGTCCAGCTCGGGAACAAAAGCTCGTAACAATATATACACACAATACCTCACGCTACACTTTTTCTTTTTATAGTCATAGCTATTAATACTTCCCAAATCCTTTTACCTCTCCTCTATGTGTGCTCCTGTGAGGCTATTCTCTTTACTCCACAACAACAACAAGAGCATTAAAAAGTACTACAGTTTTGGGAGAAATGAGTTAGAAAAATAGAATATCCCGCGAAAGGCAAGTTGCTGGGGTACATATACACTCACTCAACAAGTCTCACTCACCTTTGTACACTTGGAGTTTCAACAGCATGAACCAAGTTAGGAATCATTGTTTACTATTCATTTCATTACTGGGTTGGAATAGGGAATGAAGTTGCTGTTGCTGTCTTTACTTTATTCTTATCTTCAGATTAAACGTTTGTAATTCTATTTCCCTTTTTGGTCCTTACAAGCCCTTGTGTGCTCTAATTCTTTCGGATTACTGTCTGTTCCGATATTAGGGTGTTTCAGAGTGTGTTTATTATTCACAAATTATCCACTCATACCAAATATGGTTCAAACTAGTTATGAATCTCTCTTAGACGTATATATAAAATACACACATAAATAAAAAAGGAAATTATATATATATATATATATATATATATATATATATATATATATATATATATATATATATACTGTATATATATATATACAGTATATATATATATATATATATATATATATATATATATATATATATATATATATATATATATATACAGTATAGATATATATATATATATATATATATATATATATATATATATATATATATATATATATATATACAGTATATATATATATATATATATATCATATATATATATATATATATATATATATATATATATATATATATATATATATATATATATATATATATATATGATGGGGAAGACCTGGCCACGAGGGTGGAACACCAATGAAATTTGAAGGCTGTTCCACCCCTGAGGCACTCAGGAAACCTGGTGGTGGATGAGCCAGAGAGTGAAGAGGAGGAGCCTCCTCAACAAGCGGGCATGATAACGAGAAGCAGATAGGCTGCCGAGGGTAAAGCTAGCGAGCATGGCATAGACTAGGAAAAGATGAGTTATGGAGGAGTCATAGGTAGGACGGAGAAGATATGAGAGGTGGATATGTCAGGGATGTGGCTGTGATGTCAAGACAGTTTGGTGTTGAGGATGGTTGTTTGGCCAGGTCCTCATGCATATGGACTGGTGCATTTGTCAGAGGGTTTGCCTGCCGACATGGAGGGTGGAGGCGTGGAATGAGTCGATCGTAGTAGTGTCCGGAGCTGCAGACGTAAGAGCACTTGAGAGTGAGCCGGATATAATTTTTTACATTGGTCCTCTCGTAGAAAGGACCAGGTAAACAGGGAAGTTTGATAGTCGAGGATGGATTTTACTGTCACCAGGGTGTTTTGAGAGATATCTCTGGGAGAGTTAAGACTTGCTGGATTGTGAGTTGGATGGTGCAGACTTGAAGGATAGTTCTAATTGTTTTCCTCTCAGCACATGAGGACAGTGCTGTCTTTTTTTAGGGAGGTCGATTGTGATATTCTGAAATTTTAGAACGAAAATTACTGTTGTCAAAGTTAAACGTCAGCTATAATAATAACAAAAGCAATCTTGGATAGTTTTCCGTTTCAAAAGAAGTTACGTGTCTTTAGGAAATAATTAAAATGTCAAAAAAAAAATGGCATCATGCGTTCACGAATTACTAACATAATTACCGGAAAGCCATGGAGGACGTTCGTGTCCGGAACTAAAAATGTAAATAAATATAAAAATAGTGCTGGTCCTTACCTAAAAAAAAAATAAAGGACAATGAGGGGATATTTTAAGATTTTAAAAGTAAGTAGTTCTGAGAGTGGCAGGCATGATCAATAGTCACTCTTGATTTTCCACCCGTTCAAGGGGACATGTCTCCACTCGCTCTGCAACAGAACGCTCCACGTGGCCACATTACTTGTAGGCGTTTTCAACCGTGTTCACAAGTCCATATCAGTGGCATACAGTGTTCAGATAGGATGGATAAGGGTAATTATGAAATCAAGGTAGCAAATGAATCGAAAAATAACCCCAAAGCTTTTTATCAACTGTATAAATCAAAGGTTAGAGATACAATAGGTCCCCTTAAAACTACGACAGGAGAAATGACTGATGATGAGTTAGAAATGTGTAGTACGTTAAATAGCCATTTTCGCTCCGTATTCACAAATGAAAACCTAGCACAGTTTCCAGAAGTTCATAAGGTATATAACGACAGTATAGAAAATATGTTGATGAATATCAATATTACTAGTAACGGTGTGCTTAAAGTAATTAACAAACTGAAGCCTCATAAATCGCCTGGTCCAGACGAGGTATATGCTAGAATATTAAAAGAATGTAGAGATGAGTTGAGTAATCCATTAGCAGTTTTATTTAATAAGTCATTAGAATCGGGCCTAGTGCCAGAAGCTTGGAAACTTGCAAATGTAGTTCCAATTTTCAAAAAAGGTGATAAATCAATTGCATCACATTACCGTCCCATTAGTCTCACGTCAATCATGGGCAAGTTGCTAGAGTCAATTATTGCTACAAAAATCAGAAGCCACCTTGAAGCATTCAACTTAATTCATTCTTCTCAGCACGGGTTCACCCAGGGACGTTCTTGTCTCACAAATTTGCTTAGCTTTTTCTCAGAAGTATATGAAGCGGTAGATAATGATAAGTCATATGATATAATTTATTTAGATTTCAGTAAAGCATTCGATAGAGTCCCTCATGAGAGATTGATAAGGAAGGTAGAAGCACATGGAATAGGTGGATCATTATTAAAATGGATTAGGTCATGGTTAACTGGTAGGAAACAAAGAGTCAGCATAAATGGATTTAAGTCAGACTGGGGTGCGGTCAAAAGCGGAGTTCCCCAGGGATCTGTATTAGGCCCTCTGCTGTTTGTTATATTCATTAATGATCTTGATTTAGGTATAACTAGTAGGATTAGTAAATTTGCAGATGATACCAAAATGGGGAGAGTGATAAATTCAGACAGTGACTTTGAACACCTTCAAAGAGATCTAGATACCTTACATGAGTGGTCAGTAGACTGGCAAATGAATTTTAATACTGATAAATGCAAGGTACTACAGATAGGGAAGACGAATACAAACGTTAAGTATAAACTAGGTAACACGGAAATAGAAAACTCAGATTGTGAAAAAGATCTAGGTGTATTTGCTAGCTACGACTTGAAACCTAGAAAACAATGTATTAACGTTCGCAACAAGGCAAACAGGATTCTTGGGTTCATATCTAGGAGTGTGAGTAACAGAACTGCTGACGTTATCTTGAAACTTTACCTAGCATTAGTGAGGCCACACATGGATTATGCGGTTCAATTCTGGTGTCCTTATTATAGAATGGACATAGATTCTTTGGAGAGAGTACAAAGAAGAATGACAAAAATGATCCATAATATTAGAAACCTTCCATATGAAGAAAGACTGAAAAGCTTAGGCTTGCATTCATTAGAGAGGCGTAGAGTTAGGGGAGATATGATAGAGGTGTTCAAGTGGGTAAGTGGGATTAACAAGGGTAAAATGGAAGATGTTCTGAAGCTCAGTAATAACGAAATAACTAGAACAAATGGCCATAAATTAGATAAATTCCGATTCAGAAAGGATATAGGCAAGCACTGGTTTGGTAATAGAGTTGTGGATATGTGGAATAGGCTACCTAGTGCTATAGTAGGATCGGGGACGCTAGGGAGCTTCAAGACGAAGTTGGATAGGCACATGGAAGTGCTGGGATGGGTGTGAAAGGGATCTGCCCTGTATGTGCCAGCCGGCCTCCTGCAGTATCCCACTTTCTTATGTTCTTATGTTCTTATGTTCTTAATGGGTAAATTGTTACAGGGTTAGTGAACCCACGCGGGATGGTGGTAGCTGTTGCTTGGCTGTCGGTGGCAGTGGTGATGGCAGCGGGATGTGGCTGTCTGTTGGCTGAATTACTCATGGGGTCCCATGCCGAAGCACACAGACATACCGGCGACCTGGTTTTCACCCGGATATCCCAGGATACAGACAGACGCGGGCCACACACGCATGTAGGAAAACCGCTGAGATTGGCATCGAGCCGACACTACGCGACATCACAGCTAAGGAGTGTATACAATGTATGGGGAACAGTTGCATAAAATGAGGGAAAACTAGATCTCTCTTCTAGCTGGGGTAAGGTACACCTGGTTGTACGGTGACTTGACCTAACTGGGCAGGATTAACTCTGTCGCTCTCCTTCTCCAAAACAGTATATGGGAGAGAAGTTTGCCTCAAAGTGCAGCATCAGTGAATTGAAATGTTTATGAGCTCTGGGAAACAGAAATTCCCATGGTGCTGTATGCCCACCGAGTATCGGTGCTGTGACTTGTTTAACCAATTACTGGTGTGAGGTGGACCACCCTGATGGTTGATCTTACACTCGACTTGTGAAAGAGACTTAGGGGTACTTGTAAGCCCTGACCTACAGCCTAGAAAACAGTGCGTTAATGTTCGAAATAAGGCAAACAGAGTATTAGGTTTTATATCTAGAAGTGTAAGTAATAAGAGTGCTGAGGTCTTATTGCAACTATATCTTGCGCTAGTCAGGCCGCACCTCGATTATGCTGTTCATTTCTGGTGCCCTTATTATAGAATGGATATCAATTCACTTGAGTCGGTGCAGCGAAGAATGACGAAAATGATTCCGGGACTTAGAAACCTTCCATATCAAAATAGGATAAAGAAACAAAACTTGCGTTCTCTAGAAAGACGATGATTGCGAGGAGATATGATAGAAGTATTTAAGTGGATGAAAGGAATCAATAAAGGCGATATAGATAAAGTTCTTATAATATCCGAGCAGGATAAGACTGGTAGCAACGGATTTAAGTTGGATAAGTTTAGGTTGAGGAGGGAGATAGGAAGGAACTGGTTCACAAATAGGTGGTGGACGATTGGAACAAGCTTAGCAACTTTGTAGTAAGTGATGGAATGCTGGAAAGTCTTAAAAGGAGGCTAGATAGATTCATGGATGATAGAGAGTGGTAGTAACTCTCGACAGGAGCTGCCATGCACATGCAGGCCAACCGGCCTATTGCAGAATCCTTATTTTCTTATGTTCTTATGTTGTTATAAAGGAATGTTTTGGTGCTATGCATGTAGTACAATTTGCCGGTAATGGTGTATTCTGAGTCAGTGTTGTTGAGCACGGTTACGGGTATGGTGGAGAAGGCATACATGATTCATGAACCCATACGTAAAGTAATAAGAATAAGCTGGTGAGCCGGCCCGTGACGAGTCTTAGGTGATTTTTCGGTTATCATATAATTTTGTGTCTTATTTACGTTCATGCTAATTGGGCCCTGATGATATAATGCCATTGACTGATCCATGTTTTTATGCTCAGGTTATTAGTTGCTATTTTTGGCAATTTAGAAACAATTATTTTTCTAGTTGTTAATATTATTTTGTGGGTTTTCCAGACCACTGTGTTATTTTATGAATGTGTGCTGAGGGGATGCTGAGTTAAAGATCTGTCAGGGGTTGTGTTTTAATGGGCGTGTCAGTGGGCTTAGGAAAAAGGTAGAGGACAACCAGAAGGTAATTGCCCATTTTTGTGAACATAGAAATGTGGATGTTGAACTAAAAGGAAAGAGAGTTGAAAATAATACGGTGATAAATTCGGACAAACCATCTTTGCTATGGGGAACCGGAAATGTGCACATTAGGGAAGAGATAACCCGCAAATGGGGTGACATCCCCAAAGTATTACGTGATATGGTATTAGCTCGAGTGAAAGAAGTTATGTAAAAGTTTGTGAATGAGAGAATAAAGTTATTTTTGTTGTTAATAAGGAAAATGGAGGACAATAGTTTAAGTATACTTTCATGGAATGTATATAGCTTATGTCCTAGGACCACAGATGTGCATGTTTATGCACTGTTGTATATGGTGGATGTTATAGCCTTACAAGAGACGGGCACGGAGGATAGTAATTTGATGAAGTTACGTGATTATCAATGTGTGTTAAAATCTATGTCCAAGGGAGGTCTATATGTATTGTTAAAATCTATGTCCAGTCACAATCCAAAGTTTCGACACCCCCCTGGATGGGTGTTCGCCGAGGCCAGGGTTGAGGTAGGGCTCTGTGATCGGACGCAGACTAGTTCAGCAATGTGGTAACGAGACACTACGATGGTGAGGTTCACACTCCACTACCACAACACTCCGAGACTCACAGCACACGAGCACAGGAAGGAACTTATAACGAACTTTGACATGGCATGAACTTGCATAACAAATGCATTCATAACATTGTTGCCACACATAACAATAACATGTTAAGATTGGAGCATGAAAAACTTTGCCCGGTCCCAAAACACTGACTTGGAACCTCTACAGTAGATGTGAGTCCTCGTATTACACATGAATCATCGGGGCAGCATATATATAAAGGCTGGCCGGTGGCCGGCGGCCGAATTTCGTCAAGTGGGAGTGAGCGGTCAGTCGACAAAGTGAGGCCTATACATGTATAGATACCATAACACTGGGAATGTTATGGTTTCACACATACTAGGAATTCATATCGTCATGTTTACAATGACGATTTTGGCTTGGAATGTTGCAATTCACATTAATTATAGTATCACCCAAACAATTTTTGTCTGGTCTGGAGCAGCGATTTTGCCGAAGATCTCGACCCTCAGCGTAGATGCCTGGCCGTGTGTCGTCATTAGTGACTTCTTCTTGGTCCCTTGCCTGGTTTCCTGTCTACTGCTGCTCTTATTTTTTTTAATTTCACTTCATAATGTCTTGGCTTATGAGAGTTATGGCACAGAAGTCACCAATATTACAACTAGTTACGCACATGATTATTTTTTTTCACCTAAATGATAAATATCTGTTATGAATGAAAATTTGTCATGCAGGTGCACGTCATGTCAAAATTCGGAAAAATTTCCTTCAATGCTCGTATGCTGTGAGTCTCGGGGTGTTGTGGTGGTGGAATGTCTGTGCGTCCGATCACCCAGCCTTACCTCAATCCTGGCCTCAACCCTGTGACTGTACTCTGTACATCCTCAAAGTTTGGATATTGATGACATGCCTAAGTGCTTATTTAATGATGCTAGTGTTTTGGTTGGTGATATTAATACTAGACAAAAAGTTCTGGTAACTATGGGACCCAGTAACGTTAATGGAAGGAGATGGTTACACTTCTTGGAGGAGTTTGATGATATTGAAATATTGGGGAATCATGAACCTACCCACGTACATGGAGGAAGGTTAGATTATGCAGTATGTTTTAATACATGTGGAATAAGAGCGAATGCTGACATAGTTAGGGATTTGCTTAGTGATCATTTTGCATTACGAATTACTATAAATGTTAACAAAATATAGAAGTTAATTAAGCGGAAAAGATATTGTTTGCCGGAAGGCAAAAAAAATAGGAGCTGATCACTACTATACAGGATTCGTATACAGATTATGAACCAATGGATGTTGATAGCCATCATGATAAATCATTACATATTATTGATTCTGTTTTGACGACAAGTAATTGTAGTTATAAAGGAGAAATAAATATTGGGAAACAAAATATGTAGGTTAATGACAAATTGGTTCAGGGCTGGAGTAAACTCCTTAGAAAGGTGCAAAGACAATGGAGTGCAAATCCAAATGATAATGAAATCAAGCAAGAGGTGCGGAATAAATACTGGGCAGACCTTTTAGGGAGAATCGCTAAAGGCAAGAGCTTGGGTGACATAAGGAAGGAAGTGAATAAAGTGTGAGGTGTTCGAAGCAAGGACAACAGCTACGCTGACCTACAGGGCAGGGCCAGTCAACTTCGAAGGAAATGGGCTCGGACTTCTAGTTTTGCCGAATTATCTCCGAGTGTGCAGGCCTCATTATATAGTACATAAGAACATAAGAACATAAGAATGGAGGAAACTGCAGCGGGCCTATTGGCCCAAACTGGGCAGTCCCGTTTGCACCCAACCCCTATTGCTCATATGAGCATCCAACCTATGTTTGAAGCAATTCAGCGTATTCGAGTTAATGATGATATTTGGTAGCTTGTTCCATTCATCCACTACTCTGTTTCCAAACCAGTGTTTACCTATATCACGCCTAAATCTAAATTTGTCTAATTTAAAACTATTGTTACTAGTTCGCTCCTGGTTGGATAGTTTGAGTACCTTTGTAATGTCCCCTTTGTTTAGCCCTGCCTTCCACTTATACACCTCTATCAGGTCGCCCCTCGCTCTACGTCTCTCAAGGGAGTGCAAATTAAGATGCTTTAACCTGTCTCTATACTCAAGGTTCCTAATGCCCGGGATTAGTCTTGTCATTCTCCTCTGAATTCTTTCCAAGGATTCTATATCCATTCTGTAATACGGTGACCAGAACTGAACTGCGTAATCCAGGTGTGGTCTCACAAGAGCAAGATACAGTTTTAGGATGACCTCGCTAGTCTTGTAACTAACACTCCTTTGTATGAACCCAAGTACTTTATTAGCCTTGTTACGAGCAAAAACACATTGTTTACTTGGCTTAAGGTTCCTACTTATCATTACTCCTAAATCTCTCTCGCAGTCGGATTTCTCTATGGCATCGTTGTTCATCTGGTATCTGGTTTCCCTGTTTACATCTCCTATACTGAGTACTTTACATTTGTCGACGTTGAATTTCATCTGCCATTTTTCAGACCATTCGAAAAATTTGTTTAGATCTTCCTGTAGTTTTGCCGAGTCCTCGTCAGATTTGATAACACGTCCTATTTTAGTATCATCAGCAAATTTACTTATGTTGCTGTCTATGCCGATATCTATGTCGTTTATGTATATAATAAACAATAATGGTCCAAGTACTGAGCCTTGGGGAACTCCACTTGTGACGTTGCTCCAATGGGACTTAGTGCCGTTAATGCTCACTCGCTGTTTCCTGTCCTGTAACCACGCCCTAATCCATTTAAGGATGTCACCTTTGATGCCATGAGCTTCTACCTTTCTAATTAGTCTTTCGTGGGGGACTCTGTCGAAGGCTTTGCTAAAGTCGAGATATACCACATCATAATTGTGCCCCTCGTCCACCGATTCGAAAACTGATGAAAAGAATGTTAATAGATTAGTTAGGCAAGAACGTCCGCTTGTGAAGCCATGCTGGGAATCATTGATCAATCTGTGCTTCTCCAGGTGATTTCGAATAGAGTTTGAAATGATTGCTTCCAGTAATTTGCCTACTATTGATGTTAGACTGATTGGGCGGTAGTTAGAGGATAGTGATCTATCCCCCTTCTTGAAGATCGGTATTACATTCGCTATCCTCCAGGATTCTGGTACTACACCTGTTTTTAAAGGCATGTTAAACAACTTTGCTAAGGGCATACTAAGCTCTTCCTTACATTCCTTTAATACTCTGGCAAATATCTCATCGGGACCAGGTGACTTATTAGGCTTTAGTTTGTCTATTTGCTTACTAACATCGTTACTAGTCACTACTATCTCACTTAATTTGTTTTCTTCACTATCTCTGAATAGAGTCGGTGCCTCGGGTATCATGTTTAAATTTTCGGTGGTGAAAACTGTTGAAAAATATTTATTCAAATTATTGCTCATTTCTCCGTCGTTATCAGTGAGCTCGCCGAAGTCTGGCCGTATTGGTCCAATCTTTTCTCGTGTTTTAGTTTGATACATTTGGTAGAATCCTTTGGGGTTTGTCTTCGCCTCCCTTGCTATCCTACCTCATTATTCCTCTTTGCTTTCCTTATCTCGGTTTTAACCCTACTCGCCAATACCATATAATAGTCCCGGAGGTGAATTTCGCCACGATTTATCCTTCTACCTATAGCCTTCCTTTGGCCAATGATGTTCTTTAAATAATTATTTATCCATTTAGGGTCATTGTTGTCTGATCTGAGTTTTTTGTATGGTATGTTCTGCCTTTGTGCATTAAGTAACTCACTATTTAAATTGTCGTGGAACTCGGCAATCTCAGATCTCGTTATCAGGTCGGTGTCATCTGTCAGGTTCACAGCCAAGCGCGACACCCCCTCTCTCAGCTGCCTCTTTAAACTGTCAAAGTTTGCCCTTCTGAAATCTGGTACTTTAGTGGAATTTTCCTTACGTCTGCCCTGAAAATCTAACTGGAATCGAATTTCTTTGTGATTGCTGTTTGCAAGTTCGTTCCCTACCTCGACATTGCTAATTAGGTTTTCTCTGTTCGACAGAACTAAGTCCAGTATATTATTACCCAGTGTGGGTTCGGTTATATGTTGACTTAGGAAACAGTCCTGGATTGTCTCGAGAAAATCCTCTGATTCTGAGTTACCCGTAAGGTCAGTCCAATCTATTTGGCCAAGGTTAAAGTCGCCTACTATACAGACTTTGTTGTGTACGGAAGCCCTGTTCATTTCATCCCAGATAAGTCGCTCATTGACACTATCAAGATTGGGGGGTCTATATATTACTCCTGTGATAAATTTTACCCGACCGTCGCTTAATTCTATCCAAATTGTTTCTGTGTTCCTCTCAGTTTTTATTTCCTTATTTATTTCACACTTCAGATTATCCCAAACATAGATTGCTACTCGGCCTCCTTTCCTGGTCTGCCTATCGGTATGGAACAGTTTGTAACCCGCAATTTGGTATTCGACTGGTAACTCACGTGTGTCTAGGTTGTTCCATGTTTCAGTGAATGCAATTATATCGATTTTTTCGGTACATACCAAGGCCCTAATATCATCCATTTTGTTTCTCATACTTCTACTGTTCGCGTAGTATACATTTAAGTTAGTCGTGCTCTGAGTCCTCCCCTTACCGCGTTTAGTTTTAAACTCCCTGTCTAATTTAGTTTTGTCATCATTCCTAACACTATTTCCCTGTAGTCTTTCACTTTGTTTACCCACTCCCACTGCAGTCTCCTCCACCCCCGTGCCCATATGTTCTCTTAGCAGTTTAAAGACTTCGATATCTTTTGAACTGCCCATACTGTTTGTATAGTATACATTTAAACCTACTCTTCCCTGGTCCTGTTTTACCCCTTGTCCTGAGCAACTAATTTTACTTCCCAGGACCTGCTTGTTTTTTGACTCCCACTATCCCCGACCCCTCTCTGTTGGCGAAACCCCCCCCCCCCCCTTCGGAGTGACAATTTCGCGCTCCAGGGATGCAGACAACGTCTTTACCCCCTTCACGAGACAAGTGTACTCAGTCCCGACAGTACAGGTAGTCGTTGCCATAGAATCGTTGCCAGTTATCAATGAATGTCCAACCATTGTTTGCACAATGTTTTTCCAGTCGGCAATTTATAGCAATTGCCCTGGACAGCCATTCACGACCAACCCCTCTTCTAGGCAAGACACCACATACTATCGGGATCCCTCCCCTATCTCTAATCTTCCCCAGCGCCTCCCTATACCTCTTGAAAAGTTCCTCACTCCTAACCTTACCTATGTCGTTTCCTCCCACACTAAGACACACTACTGGATTGGTACCCTCCCCTGACAAAACCCTGTCTAACCTCTCGGCTACATGCCCTATCCCAGCCCCAGGAAAACACACCCTAGTCCTACGTTTCCTATCTCTCGCACAAAAAGCCCTATCCATAAACCTCACCTGGCTGTCCCCAACTACCACGACCTTACCTGTGGGCAGGGTTTGTACAACTGCCCTTTCCTCTCCTTGATCCATACCGTCCTGCCTCTTCTCTTCCTCGCCAGCTTCCTGCAGCACCTGGTAAGGGTTACTGCACTCCACACCCTGGTCAGCTTTCCTGAGCCTGACCCTGGTCCCCTTGGAGACAACCACTCTCCACGCCTGCTCCTCCTTCGCAGGTGTCCTGCTAGGCAGGACACCTACCTGAAGGAGTTCCGTCCTGAGGGCTTCATTTTCTCCCTTTAGAGTGTCAACCTCACTCCTCAACTGCCCCAGCTGCCTTAACAGAGTGGCAAGGAGGTCGTCTTTCCCCACACTCCCCTCCTCTTCCCCCACGACACAACGATCCAAAGCGGCCATTTTCCTTGGTCTCTAACGGGAGCACGATCGAGCACGACCTTCTCCAAACTGGGTCAGACTTAGGAGTGAGTTAGTACAAAGTCAGTGTACGCTGGAGGATGATACATGTGTTCCTATAACGAGAGGCGAGTTATTATATGTGATTAAAAAGGGAAAGTCTGCGGCACCCGGTGATGATGGAATAACACATGATATCCTTAACTGTCTAGCTGGTATTAGAGAAGGGCCCCTGTTAGACTTGTTTGATATGTCTTATAATGGAGGTTGTATCCCTCTTAAGTGGAAGAAAACAGTAATCGTACTAATACCAAAGAACATTGGATATTTTCGTCCAATATCTTTGACCTCTTGTTTTAGTAAAATGATGGAAATAATAGTATTAAACAGGCTGTTGTATGAAGTAGAATAACTCTTGGTGCCCAATTTACATGGATTTATGAAAGGGACAAGTACTGCAGACTGTGTTGTAAAGTGTTTGAATAACTCTGAGGCTACATACAGGACTTTTGTAGATTTAAAAGGGCTTTTGATAGGGCAAATAAAGAAGTCATATTTGAGAAACTAATTAATTTAGTGGTTTCTGGGAAGTTGCTGAAATGGATTTCATAAGAACATAAGAACATAACAATGGAGGAAACTGCAGCGGGCCTATTGGCCCATACTGGGCAATCCCATTTACACCCAACCCCTATTGCTCATATATCCATCCAACCTATGTTTGAAGCTATCCAGCGTATTCGAGTTATTGATGATATTTGGTAACTTGTTTCACTCGTCCACTACCTTATTTCCAAACTAATGTTTACCTATTTCGTGCCTAAATCTAAATTTGTCTAATTTAAAACCAATGTTACGAGTTCGCTCCTGGTTAGATAGTTTGAGTACCTTGGTAATATCCCCTTTGTTCAGCTCTGACTTTCAATTATACAATCATATCCCCCCTCACTCTACGTCTCTCGAGGGAGTGCAAATTAAGATGCTTTAACCTGTTTCTGTACTCAAGGTTCCTAATGCCCGGGATTAGTCTTGTCAGTCTCCTCTGAATTATTTCCAAGGATTCTATATCCATTCTGTAATATCGTGACCAAAATTGAACTATGTAATTCAAGTGAGGTCTCACAAGCGCAAGATATAGTTTTAGGATGACCTGGCTAGTCTTGTAACTAACACTCCTTTGTATGAACCCAAGTACTGTATTAGCCTTGTTTCGAGCAAATGCACATTGTTTATTTGGCTTAAGATTCCTACTTATCATTACTCCTAAATCTTTCTAGCAGTCGGATTTCTCAATAACATCGTTTTTCATCTTGTATCTGGTTTCCCTGTTTACATCTCCTATACTGAGTACTTTACATTTGTCCACATTGAATTTGTTACGAGTGAGAGTTCAATGGTTGGTTGCGGATTGGCAAAGTGTCTTTTGTTTGTGACGTCATTTCCGCCCACCACTGCTCGCTTAGTTTTGCCTCCCAAGAGCCGGGTGATGGCAGCATTGGGCTGGCAGTCATAAGTTAAATATCTCCGTTCCTATTGTACTATTGTGCACCAAAGTCGTGTCCACTACCCAACCACAGTAAGGATTCGAATAGCCTTGAGTCTGAAGCTTAGAAACAACTGGGGGAAATTCTATGGTCGGCCAACAGATGTCGCCCACTGTAGTGTGTGTGTGGGGGGGGGGGGGGGCAATAGAGGAGGTGGGGGTTAGTCTTGTAACAGGCTGTGTGTAGGTGGAGCATAACATCGTAAATTCCGCAATCACTGATAACAATGAGAATGTCATGAAGTTAGTTAATATTATTAAGCATGGTGAGAGATGTGCAACAGGTAAATAAAAGCACTACAACGACCATATCTCTGCCGTTCATGGCTACGACGGTGAGACTGATGGGCACACCGGTAATAAATTCTCCGTGACTACCATTACTGGTAGTCACGGAGAATACACAAGTTGTTACCAAAGTTGGTGCCACCCACACCAGGGGAAGGAGATGATGTCGAACACTGAAACATGCCGAGGTCTCATTCCTACCATCGTCGTCACCAACAGGTAAGTCACATTAATTTGTCAGCATAGCCCATGTCGTCCTTACACTATTGCAGGGTGTCCCATGAGTGACAGCAGATATTTGTAGAGGTGAAAGAATATGTGATATTGAGCCACCACGTCTCTATCTCCATCTGTTTCCCTCTATCTATAATAAAAAGTGTAACCCTACTCAGAAAAAATAATGAATGGGCCCTCCAAACAAATGAAAGATGAGGTGCACCCCACCCAAATAGGGATGGGCCCTCCATTTCCTTTCGCCTTCTTTTCTCCACATCGTTTCCTCCCTCCCATCGCCCAGTCACCCCAACCTACCACCCAATACGATGCAGTGGGCAAAAGGCCACACACTTTCTCTCCTCCTAAAAGTCTGCTCCGTTTAACCCACATTCTTTCACTACTAAGAACATAAGAACATAAGAATGGAGGAAACTGCAGCGGGCCTATTGACCCATACTGGGCAGTTCCGTTTATACCCAACCCCTATTGCTCATATAAGCATCCAACCTATGTTTGAAGCTATTCAGCGCATTCCAGTTAATGACTGGAGATGTTCTGGGTACTTGGTTCTAACTACAGGGGCGAACATAAACACCTGTAGAGTTCTGTAGGTTTTTATTAACGGAAATATACAAGGTGCGCATACAAGCGCAGGTAGTTCCTACACTCCTATATGGGTCAACTGACCTCACTCTGACCTCTCAGGCGACATGTGGTAAGTGGTATACTAGCAGCTCCCAGATGTCGCTAGGCACATATATCTAAGCGTGTGGTGACATGAAACATGGGCATCACCACCCACTACTGATTACAGAAATAATGTGTATATCTAGAGTACATACATGGTATACATACAACATACATAATATACATACACCTCCCCCCCCCCCCCCCCCATACGCTCATAGCAAAGTCTTGAGCGGACCTTTTCCTGTGGATCCGTTCTGAGCGTCGAGGGGCTTAATCACTTGGGGGGGGGGATATGGGACTCAGGACTGGTGACGGGGTCTGCGGGATGCGTTACCGGGCGGAGGAAACGGCGGTTCCTCCACCACACCCGACCGCTGGGTAACCGCACCTGGTAGTCCCGTGACCTGCCGAGACCCATGACTACGCCCATTTTGTCCCAACGTAGGGAGGTCGGGTCCTGGACACGGACTTGGGTGCCGACACTCAACCTGGGGAGAGGACGGGCGTCTTCGTTGTGGCGGGCGACGACGTCTTGAATACGTTCGGCGGCTCGGCGATCAAAATCCTCTGTCTTGGCCTGCCACTCCTTGGAGAAGGATTGAGGGTGAGCAGGGCCACAAGAACGGAGGGGGCGTCCATACAAGACCTGGGCAAGGGAGCGTCCGGTGTAATTGGGTGTGTTGCGGTGCGCAAGGAGACCCTGGTCGAAGGCTTCGCAGTCAATATTCCCAGAAGGGGCCACTTTGAGGATGAGGTGTGTCGCGATCCCACTACCCTTTATACCTCGGGAGTGAAACCTACCCCAAGTTATTAACAAATAAAGGAACAAATAGGGAACACGGCAATAATTATCCCCACAAAAACCTACTCAACAAAATGTACTTGAATAAGTATGAACAAGTTGAAATAAGTAAGTGACAAAAGGGAAGATAATTAATTAATTCAATTTATGTTCTAAAGGGAGTACTGACTATAGCAAACAAGAATTTAAGGGAATAAGTAATTGTATATTAAAATAAGAGTTATGCCGGAAGGGTGAAAATATACCGTTAAGGAGTTAGACCAAACGAATCCTACTTAACATAACTACAGTATATTACACAGACATACAAAATATATAAATTCAACAATCCCTACAAAATAGTTATTTCCTACCAAACAGGAGATTCCTTACCACCAGGATCCCTTCCTAGGCCTAACTAAACGTGTCACTAATACCTGATACCCCTAGGGCATTGCAGAAGACTGGACATTAGGGTGTGTCAATTTTGTCAACATGTTAAAAATCAAATTTGGTAGTCAAAATATTGTGCCTCTTTATGTTTAAACTTGAGATTAGCAAACAAAAATGAATTGAAATAACCCTCACCTACATCAATTATACCTTAAAGTTTCAAATATCAGTATTTCAACACATTAATGAGACTTGATTAGAATTATTCACTTGATATTAACTAATCTCATGTAAGCATATGGATTATGGAGTATTTTATGGTTCTATAGCTTGTGTACAATATGCATGTCAGAACATGAACATGAACAGGCTCTCCGTGTGGGACAGTTTAATTCTTGTTTTGACTTGTACTAAGCGTGAGGATAAGGCGCCCGGCTCACTCTCCTTCTAGATATCATAGACGGTGGTTTGCTCTCATTGCACTTGCACCTACTCTACCAGACGAATTCTACATTTTAATTATTGTAAGTAGGGCATATTGATTGTCGCAGTTACTTATATCATTGTATAAAGCATTATGTTCTAAGAAATTATTATGTTATTTCTGTTACAGCATTTTTGATAAACAAATTTATATTTTTTGAAACAACAATTGAATTATGAAACATTGAAATATTTTTCTATTTGTCAGATAGTGTGAAGATGTCAAAATTGAAGACAAGAAGTCAGTTGTCAACCCACTTGAGCCTGCTAGTTGGTAAAGGGAAGAAGCTTCCTGTATCAGAACTTCCAACAGTGAGAGACATGCTAAGATTAGGGTTACTCCTTCGAGAAAAAAATGCAAAGGACAGAAGGAACTATACAGTTAAAGAACTCATAAATGACATGATAGTCCCTCTTCTGCATCAATGGACAAAAGCTAATGCACTATTCAAACCACCTGTGATTAATCAGTGTCGAACTATTGAGCTAAAACTAACGAAATTATGGCACAAAGCAGTTGAAACATCACTTGGTAAAGGAAACTTGGCCAGGAAAAATGAATTTCTGCACACACTTGATACTCTGTTTGACATTTTGACCTGCAAGTGCTCCATACAATTATGTTCTGAATCCAACTGTTCTCACTCAGGTAAGAGAGAAAATAATTCCCACATTGATTGTGGTTGTCCTCGTGAAAAGAAGATCCCTGTTTTAGAGCTTGAATTTATAAAGGCACAGAGGACAAAGGCAGAAGGCCAAGGAAGTATGCAAATGGGTTCAATAGATTATTCAGAAACAAAGAAGCAGATTGCTAATGCCAAGAAGAGAGAACAAATCCGAGAGAGGGAACAAAAGAAGAAAATGAAGAGTGAAGAAGCCATCCAAAGAGAGGAAGAGCTGTGTCAAGATGTTTATCACTTCTTTGAGAGTTCTTCTGATGAACAGGAAGCAACATCAGATGATAGTTCCAAAGAGCCATCTGAACCTTTACCAAAGAAAATGAAATACAACACAAGAAATATTTCAAACATTGCTTTAGCTAGTATTCGCCACCATGCTGGACTTCGTGAGGCTGCAGAAATTGCAACTGCCACTTGGATAGATGCAGGCCTCATCAGCCGAGAGGATGTATCTTTGGTGATAGATCATAATAAAATTAGAAGAGCACAAGAAAAAATAATGAAGGAAATATCTGATCAGCATGAAAAAGATTTAAGCGAGGGAGGGCTCTCCTGTCTTTTGTTTGATGGAAGAATAGATGACACAAAAGTTTTGCTAGAAGTAGAGGGAGTGAACAGAAAGTTTCCAGGTCTCATCAAAGAAGAACACTACTCTGTCTGTTCTGAGCCTGGTGGTCGGTTTTTGTTTCACTTTGCTCCCGAAACTGAAGTAGAAGGGAAGAAACATGCAGAGGTCATTGCTGATCATATTTTATGTTGGGTTCAGGAGAGAGGACTTGGCAGTTCACTGCAGGCTGTTGGTGGAGATTCAACTGCAGTGAACACCGGATGGCAGGGGGGTGTAATGACGCATTTAGAGAAAAAACTAGGAAGAAGACTTGTTTGGATTGTATGTGATTTACATACAGGCGAGCTACCTCTTCGTCATCTCATCCAGGAACTTGATGGTCCTACAAAGAGCAACAACAAGTGGTCAGGTCCCCTTGGCATCATGCTGGATGAAGCAACACAACTAGAAATAAATACAACCTTTCCAAAGGTCGAAGTTGGCCCTCCCCTTCCGGCGTTGTCTGAAGGAGTCATCAAAGATCTCAGCACAGATCAATCCTATGCTTATCGTATTGCCCAAGCAATAAGATCAGGAGAAGTGCCTCAGTCATAAGCTCTCTTGGAGATTGGACCTGTCAGTCACAGCCGTTGGTTAACTACAGCTCTTCGTTTCTGCAGGATTTGGATTTCCAAACACGAATTGAAGGGCAAAGTGCTGAAGAATTTGAGGTTAATTGTTGAATTTATTATTGGAGTTTATCTTCCCCAGTGGTTTAGTGTGAAACTTAATCCTATGTGGGTGGATGGGCCCAATCACCTTTTGTTTCAATTGCAGCTAGTAAGAACACAGAGGAAGGTAGTGAGGGACATCGTGTTACCTGTGGCAAGAAGGTCCGCTTGGTATGCTCGATCAGAAGCAGTTTTGCAAGCAATGCTTTGCAGTCAATGTACCAATCTCCGAACCGAGGCTGTAGAAGTCATTCTAAAGATTAGAGGAACGCTAATAGATGACGACCAGTTGGGAGACTGTTCGTTCCATTCAAGAAAAGTTCCCCCAATAAACGTCAATGCCACCAAATTGTCAGAATTGGTTGACTTGAGTTTGGAAGTCTTAGAGCCACCATTGACAACAAGGCTAACTAGCCAAGAATTGAGAAACCTTAAAGAGAGTCCAATGCAGGTGCCGAAGTGGCCTTCCCACACTCAAAGTGTGGAGAGATGTGTGAAAATGGTCACAGAAGCAGCGGGCCATGTTTACAGCCACGAGAGGCGAGAAGGTTACATCAAAGCACAAATAGCAAGCAGACTACTGATGACAAGAAACCAAAGCAAAGAGAGTATGAAGGCATTGGTTACTTTCAAATAGACTACGGATAATAAAATATAATAATTTGAAACTTGAAACAGTAACATGTGTGCAAACGCTGGTTATGTTATAAATTCACAAATATGTACATTTAAAAATCCATTTGATGTAGGTAGGACTTATTATAAATAAAAATTTATGCCAGAATATTGTTTTGCATGCTTAAAGACTACAATAAATTGCTACCAAATTACTCGATTTTCAATTTAGCCAGTTCACCCCCTAAATTGACACACCCTACTGGACATGGCACTAGACAAGGGTCAAGGCTAGAGAACGAATGGACACGTCTACCATATGCCACGGTTTTTCGCTACTGGGGAGGCGTGGGGCACGCCGTGGAGGAGAGCGTCTCATATCACTTGATCCAGGACATTTGCCGGATAGTTTATATAATTAATTAATACTACTCTTGATTTGACTTAACAGAGTAAGACAATGATGCATATTAATAACATACATAAATATACAATTAACCTAAGTAACTAAGAACAATAATAATATAATAAGTACAATTAACAAGTTAATAGCTTGTGTGAAATGTAGGCGTGAACATATGTCTCACGCTATGCGAGTTCCCGAGCGCTCAGGCAAGTGACACCTCCCCCAAAAAGGTGAGCTTACAACTAACTGGAAGTGAAAATGGATATACGGCTACACAGTGAAAGTAATAACTAACACAATCAGTTTAAATCAATATGAAGCAAAATAATTCATAATATACACACAAGGTACTCAATGATAATAAAACAAAAAATAATTTGCATATAGACATAGTTTCTAAATAATCAGACTCGAGAAAGTGCATCAGCCAACACGTTCTCTTTTCCACGATATGGGAAATGTTCAAGTTATAGGGCTGAAGTGATAGGGCCCACCTCAAAAGTCTTTGGTTGGTATGTTTCATCTTGTCAACAAAAGTAAGTGGGTTATGATCAGTGAACACTTGAACCGGATAAGCAGTGCTGCCAATATATACTTTGAAGTTTTCTAGTGCCATCAGTGATAAAGCCTCCTTTTCAATGGTGGCATAGTTTCTTTGATATTTGTTAAATTTTCTAGAAAAATAGCACAGCGGATAAAGCACTTGATCACTCTCACCCTCTTGCAGAAGCACAGCACCGGCGCCAATTTCACTGGCGTCGACATGGAGAGTGAACTGTTTCTGGAGGTCAGGTGCAAGTAGTACAGGAGCATTTGCCAGCAGGGATTTAAGATTCTCAAAAGATTCCTGGCAAGCCGTAGTCCACTTGAAGGTTTTCTTGCCACTCAGCAGGTCAGTCATGGGAGAGGCAACGGAGGAGAAGTTTGGACAAAAACGGCGGTAGTACCCCGCCATACCCAGCAACCTCATCACACTCTTCTTATCGCCTGGCACTGGATACTGTTGAATTGCCTCAATTTTGGCTGCTATAGGCTGGACTTCCCCTTGTCCGACCACATGCCCCAAGAAAGTGACGTGGGCATGGCCGAACTCAGTTTTGACGAGGTTCACCGTCAGCTTGCTTGCAGCCAGTACGGAGAAGAGGGCTTGTAGACGACTCATGTGATCTTCCCAGGAACTGCTGAAGACGATGAGGTCGTCTAGGTAACAGCGGACACCTTCCAGACCAGACGTGATGAAATTCATGAGGCGTTGAAAGGTTGCAGGGGCGTTCAGCATACCAAACGGAAGGACTGTGAATTGGTACAACCCCTCACGTGTGACAAAAGCAGAGATGGCCCTGGAGCGTTCAATCAGTCTTATCTGGTAGTAGCCCTGGAGGAGATCCAACTTGGTCACGTACCTTGCCTGTCCAAGATCGTCGATCACGTCGTCGATGCGTGGCAAGGGATAACCATCGGGTTCAGTGACGGCATTCACCTTGAGATAATCCACACACAGCCGTATCGACCCATTCGGCTTTGGAACTAGAACAACAGGGGATGCCCATGGACTGATGCTGGGTTCGACGAGGCCTAGCTCTTGAAGACGCTGTACCTCGACATGCACACACTCCGCTTGAAGGCATTAAGACTGTAGGGAAGCTGTCGGATTGGCTTGGCTCCCCTGGTCTCAACGTCATGCTCCAGCACTGAACAGGAGAGTGAGTAACCACCAACTATAATAAGATACTCCTGTAATAGAGACTTTATATTATTGGCTTGGTCACTAGAGAGATGGCACAACTGAGCACTGGGGTCCTCCAAGATAGTCGAGTTTTCCACTTTTACACTAGACCCATTCATTATTTCAGAAAAACACTGATCTTTATCATCCTAACACTCTGGCACAATGATACAAGTTGGCAAGGATTGATCAACACAAGCAACTGCTTTTCCCAGGGTTTCGTTACGAACATGATATGACTTTAAAAGATTGACATGGATAAGGCCTTTTTTCTTACGCCGTTCAGGGGTGCTAATCACATAATTCACGGACCCCTGTTTTTCTAGTACTTCATATGGACCACTGTAAGGGCAGGAAGGCCAACACCTGCTCCCCCACTTGGAATTCTCTAGGTTTTGCCTGATGGGCCTTATCAAAATGCAGTTTCATTTTCACCTGAGCACACCTTAAGTTGGACTGGGCAAGTTCTACAGCCAGACGCAACTTCTCCTTGAATTGGACCACATATGAAGCTAAGGGCGCCGCGCTCTGATCACTCAACCAACACTCTTTTAACACCTTAAGAGGCCCTCGCGCCTCATGTCCATAGACGAGCTGGAAGGGCGAGACTCCTAGCGACTCTTGTTTACTGTCCCGAACAGCAAACAAAAGCAGGTCAACTCCCTCGTCCCAATCCTTCCCAGTCTCCAGACAGAAGGTGCGCAACATGAGTTTTAGTGTCTGGTGAAATCTCTCTACCACCCCCTCTGACTAAGGGTGATAGGCCGAAGACCTCAACTGCCGGACTCCCAGGGTTTGCATTACCTGATTAAACAACCGGGAAGTAAAATTGGAACCCTGATCTGACTGCACCACTGTAGGAAGGCCTACTTGAGTGAAGAAGCGGGTTAAGGCTTTGATAACATTCTTCGCTGTGATGCGGCGCAAGGGAATGGCTTCAGGATAACGGGTTGCACAATCAATAATGGTTAGCAAGAACTGATGACCACGAGGGGTCTTAGGTAACGGACCGACACAATCTATGACCACCTTACTAAAGGGCTCTTCAATGACTGGGATAGGCTGCAGAGGGAATGGTTTAACACTGGGGTTCGGTTTCCCCACTACCTGACAATCATGGCAAGTGCGACAGTAAGAGCTGACGTCTTTCTTCATCCTAGGCCAAAAGAACTGGGTTAAAATTTTTGCATAGGTCTTCCTAACTCCTAAATGACCACCCACCCCATCATGAGCGATACTAAGTATGTCCTGCCGCAAAGGTTTGGGAATAACAACTTGATGATGAACTAACCAAGGGTGATTGGCAGGAGAATTGGAGGGACGGAAGTTCCGCATTAATACACCAGACCTAGTGTAGTAGCAATTTGATTCTTGCTCAGCTTCTGTCTCAGTAACTGACCTATTGAGAAAACCTACTAGCTCAGGATCCCCTGCTTGTAGCTCAATAAGCTTACTCCTAGTGATGGGAGAGGAACCAAAACTAGTGACATCTGGGTTCCTATCTCCATCAGAACTACTCTGGAGGTTATCTGGTTGTGGGGAATCCTCAAAAAATTCACTGAGACCAAGATCAGTATGGTCCGGCTGGATAAGATTATCCTCGGACTTCTCACAGTCCTGGAGGGAAACTTCATCAACTTCACTAGTCTCTTCTACCTCTGTACTGCGGCTCATGCTACGAGTCACAGCACACGCAGGGAACAACCCTGGAAAGTCTACTTCTAACTGCACAGTATTATTCTCGGCAGTGGGACAAGATCAGATCACAACATTAGGGAACATCATGTCGCCAACGAGGTCATTTCCTATCAATAGAGAGACCCCTTCGACAGGTAAGCTATCTATTACTCCTAACGTGACATAGCCTAACTTTATGGATGACCGCAGGTACACTTGACAAAGGGGAATACGCGACCCACCGGTCAAACCGTTCACAAGCACCCAGCTACCAGTATAGCATGAATCCAGGAATGGAGCAGCTTCTTTAGTAACAAGAGATAAGGCTGAGCCTGTGTCTCTCAAGAGTTTAACAGAAATGGGTTGACTGAATTGATCCAGAGCTAAGGAACCAGGAGAACAAAATGGTTCAAAGGCTGATATCACAGAAGAGGGGGAAGCATCCAGGGCAACAGTCTGACTGAGGGCAGTGACACAGGGCTCCAATAATTTCTCCGATTGCTCGGCCACCCTGACCAAAAGAGCGGGGGATCCTTGGTGAGAGGAATTTCTTTTCTTTAGCTTGAGACAGTCGCTGATGACATGTCCTGGCTTCTTACAGTACCTGTAACTAGAGTTTCTCTCACCAGTAGGAGTGGATCCACCTGTCCCATGGACCATGGGCTCACCCGGGGTAGATGATGCAGAACCTGAGGGTCGGGTCGGTATGACAAGAGGCAGGGAGCCCGGTGTAGATGTTGGTGTGGGCCGCTTGAAGGAAGTGAAGGACTGGGACATGGGAGCATAAGACCTGGAATTTACATTTCTATTGGTTAAGGAATAATGGTCAGCCACTGGACCAACATCAGCCAGGGTACAGATACCTCTCTCATCCAAGTGTGCTCGAATGTCGCCTGGGATACACTTTCTAACCTCCTCTAGCAGAATTAGTTCAACAAGCTTGTCATGATCTACATGGGCAGATTAACTTTCAATCCACCTCCTACAAAGGACCTGTTTCTGCCTGAAGAACTCCACAAATGTTTGTTTGTCAGTCTTCCGGCAGTTACGGAACTGTTGCCGGTAGGCTTCAGGAACAAGTTTATAAGCGCTCAAAACCGCGGACTTAAGAAGGGCATAGTCTAGACATTGATCCTCAGAGAGGGCAGAAAACACATCTAATGCTTTACCAGTGAAAGATCTATAAATAAGTTGAGACCATTGAGAAACAGGCCACTTGTTAAGTCGGGCAATTTTCTCAAAAAGAGAGAAGAACTTGTCTGGTTCTTCCTCATTAAATTTAGGAACACTGTTGAGACATTTGTCTACACTGAATGTTGAAGTATTACTACCCTGAGCCAAACCTCGTTGTTTGAGAGTTTCCAGCTACACCTCGAGTCTCTTGAGTTCAACTTGTAAGGCCAAATTACTTGGTATAACCATTTCCTCTGAATTTCCCGACGGTTGGGCTATGATTTCATTGTCAATAAGGTAGTTGAGGACAGCCTCTTCTAACCTAGCCTTATTCATGGAAGAGCGGCCTTCTACTTCATAATAAGCAGCGAGGGATTGTCACTCTGCCTTAGTAAGCCCCTTCAGTACTTCGGCTGAAGGTGAAGCCAAAAAGCTTTCCAGGTCAAACATGTTGAACTCAAAATCGAGTAACGAAAAAAAAGTAACCGTGGCAGCTAAGCTAACTAGCTAGCAAATTAATAATATCAAAATGCAATCAACTGTGAAACACAGCAAGGGATTAACCAAACACCTGGTACACAAGATAAGGGTTAACTCACGAGTAGCGTAAGCAATAACAGGAGCAATATAAATGAACACTGTGAACACAGCAACTTACATCCAAAAATACATAGCGATGAAACAACACCTGGCGAGTAACAACACTTGATATGACACAACAATGGTGGTTAACTCCCGGACACAGGTCCCCACTTGTCGCGATCCCACTACCCTTTATACCTGGGGAGTGAAACCTACCCCCAGTTATTAACAAATAAAGGAACAAATAGGTAACACGGCAATAATTATCCCCACAAAAACCTACTCAACTAAATGTACTTGAATAAGTATGAACAAGTTGAAATAAGTAAGTCACAAAAGGGAAGATAATTAATTAATTCAATTTATGTTCTAAAGGGAGTACTGACTATAGCAAACAAGAATTTAAGGGAATAAGTAATTGTATATTAAAATGAGAGTTATGCCGGAAGGGTGAAAATATACCGTTAAGGAGTTAGACCAAACGAATACTACTTAACATAACTATATTACACAGACATACAAAATATATATATATACAACAATCCCTACAAAATAGTTATTTCCTACCAAACAGGAGATTCCTTACCACCAGGATCCCTTCCTAGGCCTAACTAAACGTGTCACTGATACCTGATACCCCTAGGGCATTCCAGAAGACTGGACAAGGCACTAGACAAGGGTCAAGGCTAGAGAACGAATGGGTATGTCTACCATATGCCACGGTTTTTCGCTACTGGGGAGGCGTGGGGCACGCCGTGGAGGAGAGCGTCTCATATCACTTGATCCAGGACATTTGCTGGATAGTTTTTATAATTAATTAATACTATTCTTGATTTGACTTAACAGAGTAAGACAATGATGCATATTAATAACATACATAAATATACAATTAACCTAAGTAACTAAGAACAATAATAATATAATAAGTACAATTAACAAGTTAATAGCTTGTGTGAAATGTAGGCGTGAACATATGCCTCATGCTATGGGAGTTCCCGAGCGCTCAGGCACGTGACAAGGTGCTTCAGGGATTTGACAGCAGCCTCAGCGTGGACGTTGGACTGCGGGTAATGAGGCGGTGACAACACATGCCGGACTCCCCATCGATCGAGGAACGCAGCAAAGTCCCGGCTTGTGAACTGGGGCCCTCCGTTGGTTCGCAGGCATACAGGAACGCCCACGTCACGGAAGTAGTGGCGGAACTTGCTGATGGTGGCGGTAGATGTCGTATCATTACCGCACTTTATGACAACCGGCCAACCAGATAGACGGTCGACGATAACCAGGAAGGACTCTCCTGACACACAGAAAAAGTCGGCCTTCACAGACTCAAAGGGGCGGGTGGAGTTGTCGTCACTCATGAAGGGTTCATGCTGCTAGCTGGGTTGTAGAACTTGGCGGGGCTTACACGCCTGGACAGCATTGGAGATGTCTGGGTCGATGCCAGGCCAGAACACAGTCTGTCTTGCACGCCATTTGGTGGCCTCGGCTCCACGGTGACTGTCGTGGAGGCGAGACAAGGCGTGGGGACGTGAAGCAGCAGGGACAACTACCGAAGGAGAGGTGTCACTGGCCAGAGGTAGGGGTAGGGCGGCAGCAGGGTAGTTGCTGCTCCCTTCGTGCACCCTGTTGCGTATTTTACCTCGAGAAACGGTGTTGGGAAGTCCTGGGAGATGATGGCCAACTCTTGGCAATGTCTGTAGGACAGCAAAGGAGTCGGGACACCATTATGCACGTCAATCCAGGCCTTACACGACCTGTTGCCAAAAGGTGACATGTGCATAGAGTGAACCTAGGGCTGGGGCCATCTGTGAACCATCTGCCGAGACGCGGAGGTCCTTGGGAGGCGGTCCTAGATCACTTGGAGAGAGCCCCAAGCATTGCAAATGCTGGGGACCGATGACCGTGGCCTCAGCGCCGGTGTCGGGCAGCATCTCGGGACAGGATGACACACTGCCGTAGGTCACGATGACGCTGATGTACTGGGGAACTTTGGTCCTGGCACGCGAGGACTATACCCTCCTAATATGGGTCGGGCTTTGTCCAGGGTCGTCGTGCCTTTGATTTGGCGACTGTGGGCGGCCCTCACTGCCAAACACATTGCACTGGAAGTGTTTGGCTGGGCACCGTACTGTAAGTGACAAGTGGCCCTTGCGGTCACAACTGTCACAGGTAGACTTGGCAGCTGGACACACCTGTGCTCCGTGCTGCCTACCATAGCTGTTGCAAAGGGAGCCGGGCATGGGCGTGGTGGGCGTAGGCGATGGGGCAGACTTCTTGTCTTTCTTGTATTGGGACATAGCCCGTACCGCTGTACGGGGAGCTCGGATGGCAGAGATAGCATAACTGGCAGCCTCGTAGGAGCGACATATTGTCAATACATCCTTAAGAGAGGAGGAAGAGTCGAAGGAGGTGAGGCGTTGGACAAGCTCCTCGTCCTTAACACCCATCAGGATCACCTGCTTCAACTGGGTCTCCTCGCACTGCTGGTGATTACCAGGACATATATCTATCTCTTCCGAGGCTCTCTTGAGTCGTATGTAGAAATCATCAAAAGTCTCGCCCTCCATCTGTTTACAGCTAAGCACTTCCCTCCTGCGGAGAGCTTTCGCTGAACTTTTAATGAGTCGTTCTAGAACATCCAGTACCTCCTCTACAGACACTCACGAGAAGTCTGGAAAGTCTCATCAGGCTTCAAGGTGGGTGGGGGTTGGACAACTACTTTGGTAGAGGGCATTGACGAGGTATCTGAGCCAGTCGGTACTGGAGTAATGGAAGGGCCAAGGGCTTGATTAGCAGTGAGGCTAGATATGAAAGCTGCAAACCGTTCGTTATCTTCCAATCTCCTTTGGTGGTACTCAGCATGTCTTTTCGCTTCGTCCTGACGCCTCTCCTCCCTCAGAAGCTTCATCAGAGCAATTATCTCTGAGGACGAGGCTGAGGGTCGAGGGGTGTGGCTGGGAGAGGGTGGGGCGTCGTGCATTGACTGGTCATCCATCTCTGTAGAGCTGTCATCCGTCTGATTCATCCGGGCGCTAGGGACACCGCTGCGTGAGGCCCGGGGCATAATTACTATATCTGTACATTGTATCTCAAATCAGTGTTGACCGGTCAGCCCGTCGTATCAACCATATCTGAGACAACAAAATTAATTGAATACACAGATGAGTAACTTATATATATATATATATATATATATATATATATATATATATGCAAGTAAATCACTGTAGGTGCGCGTGATCTAGGTATATGCTGATAACCACCAGGAAAGAAGAAAACACGAAGTTCCCAAGCGCTTTCGTGTAATTCACATCTTCAGGGGTGAGTACAGACTAGATAGAGTAATGCAGAACAAGATGAATATATACAGAGGAGGGTGAGACCAGGTCCACAATGGTCAGGTAATGACCCTACTAATCTTTAAATGGCACACAACGGTTGGTGGTTGGGTCAGATGGGACAGTGACCCGCCCTCTCACCTGATCACAAATCTTCTTAATTACAAAGTTGTCCAGCTTGTACAAGCCGTTACTCAAATTCATGTTGAATGCTTCGGTATGTTTAATAAGACTAGATTCTATGATGTTCCTACTATCAATTGAATTACATGGTAATATTGAGGAGGCATTATCCCAGTCAATGCAATGCTTGTTATCCCTCAAATAAACAAACAGAGCATTGGATTCCTGGCCTGTCCTGACACTGTATTTGTGTTGTTTAATTCTAGTTACAAGATCTTTACCTGTCTGGCCTAAGTAAAACATATTACATTCCTTGCAAGGAACTTTATAAATGCAACCAATTGTGTTGTTGGGGGAGTTCTTGATTAACATTTGTTTAACAGTGCATGAGTTTTTAAATGCCACATTGACGTTCCAAGATTTTAGCTGTGCCGGAATGTGTGAGAAATTTTTGTGAAATGGTAATATTAAGATATTCTTATGGTCATGGGTGGGCTTGGGATCAGTTCTATAAAAAGTTTTCTTAGTAATGTTTAAGCATTTGTCTATGAAAGATCTAGGGTATTTAAGGTTTGAGCCAATATTATATATATATTTGTATTCCTCATCGATGAATTCCGGACTGCAAATTCTCAAGGCACGTAAAAACATTGTTGTAAATACTGACTGTTTGACTTTATTGTGGTGGGCAGAATAATAATGAATGTATGAACACACATTGGTTGGTTTTCTATAAATACTGAACTTGAAAGTGTTACCCATTCTGTGAATCAGACAGTCTAGGAATGGCAATTTACAGTCTTGCTCTAATTCCACAGTGAATTTGATCGAGGGGGCTAAGTTGTTAAGTTGTGGTAGGAAAACTTTTAGGTCCTCATTACATGGCCAGAGACATAATACATCATCAACATATCTAAACCAGACTGCTGAGGGTGGTAAAATATTACTTAATAGTTTCTTTTCAAAGAATTCCATATATAGGTTGCTTAATACAGGTGAGAGTGGATTACCCATTGCCATACCAAATTTTTGAGCATAATATTCCCCATTGAATTCGAATTTGCAATCCTTAATACATAGTTTGATGAGTTCGATGAAGTCATCTTTCGAGACGGGCAGTGAAGTGTTATCCAGGGAATCTATGAGGAACTCTAGTAAATCATCAACTGGGACCTTTTTACAAAGGTCCCAGTTGATGATTTACTAGAGTTCCTCATAGATTCCCTGGATAACACTTCACTGCCCGTCTCGAAAGATGACTTCATCGAACTCATCAAACTATGTATTAAGGATTGCAAATTCGAATTCAATGGGGAATATTATGCTCAAAAATTTGGTATGGCAATGGGTAATCCACTCTCACCTGTATTAAGCAACCTATATATGGAATTCTTTGAAAAGAAACTATTAAGTAATATTTTACCACCCTCAGCAGTCTGGTTTAGATATGTTGATGATGTATTATGTCTCTGGCCATGTAATGAGGACCTAAAAGTTTTCCTACCACAACTTAACAACTTAGCCCCCTCGATCAAATTCACTGTGGAATTAGAGCAAGACTGTAAATTGCCATTCCTAGACTGTCTGATTCACAGAATGGGTAACACTTTCAAGTTCAGTATTTATAGAAAACCAACCAATGTGTGTTCATACATTCATTATTATTCTGCCCACCACAATAAAGTCAAACAGTCAGTATTTACAACAATGTTTTTACGTGCCTTGAGAATTTGCAGTCCGGAATTCATCGATGAGGAATACAAATATATATATAATATTGGCTCAAACCTTAAATACCCTAGATCTTTCATAGACAAATGCTTAAACATTACTAAGAAAACTTTTTATAGAACTGATCCCAAGCCCACCCATGACCATAAGAATATCTTAATATTACCATTTCACAAAAATTTCTCACACATTCCGGCACAGCTAAAATCTTGGAACGTCAATGTGGCATTTAAAAACTCATGCACTGTTAAACAAATGTTAATCAAGAACTCCCCCAACAACACAATTGGTTGCATTTATAAAGTTCCTTGCAAGGAATGTAATATGTTTTACTTAGGCCAGACAGGTAAAGATCTTGTAACTAGAATTAAACAACACAAATACAGTGTCAGGACAGGCCAGGAATCCAATGCTCTGTTTGTTTATTTGAGGGATAACAAGCATTGCATTGACTGGGATAATGCCTCCTCAATATTACCATGTAATTCAATTGATAGTAGGAACATCATAGAATCTAGTCTTATTAAACATACCGAAGCATTCAACATGAATTTGAGTAACGGCTTGTACAAGCTGGACAACTTTGTAATTAAGAAGATTTGTGATCAGGTGAGAGGGCGGGTCACTGTCCCATCTGACCCAACCACCAACCGTTGTGTGCCATTTAAAGATTAGTAGGGTCATTACCTGACCATTGTGGACCTGGTCTCACCCTCCTCTGTATATATTCATCTTGTTCTGCATTACTCTATCTAGTCTGTACTCACCCCTGAAGATGTGAATTACACGAAAGCGCTTGGGAACTTCGTGTTTTCTTCTTTCCTGGTGGTTATCAGCATATATATATATATATATATATATATATATATATATATATATATATATATATATATATATATATATATATATATATATATATATATATATATATATAATATATATATATATATATATATATATATATATATATATATAATATATATATATATATATATATATATATATATATATATATATATATATATATATATATATATATATATATATATATTGTTATGAACCACGCCATCAATTGTCATGATCTACCTACCCAGCACTACGAACCACGCCATCTATTGTCCTGATCTACCTACCCAGCACCACGAGCAACGCCATCTAGGGACGAAACCCGATTATGACTACTCTTAATTACCACTCCGGGGTTTCCCTTCTCTATATCCTGGTTGTTGCGTCACCTCCTCAAAGTCTTCCTCATCAGCTCCAGTTCGATGAGAGTTCAGTTCACTCTGGGAAGTGACCACAGGATCACCTATCCTGGAAACCTACAGCACAGTGACTACCTACCGTCTTCTACAATACTCAGCCTTACTCGTCAGCCATCTCTGCTCCGCACTTAAGTATTTGTAATCTTATATTGCCTCCCCACCTCCACCATGCTTCAAATTATTGTATGTTGTATAAATATGTATATACTGTTAAGCCAATGTTGCATATGTTTAGGTTAAGTATAATTAAGGGTAAATTGTAGAAAGCTGAATATTTTGTTAAGGAATTTATGGTACTTTATTATTCACAACAAAAACTCGCATCCTTAGTCTACCCTTTAATAGTCCAATTGTCTTTGTTTTTTTATTGTTGCTGCCTGTTGGGATCTGGGTAGACTTTTAACTATATTCTAAATCCCCAACTCGTAACAAATGGCGACCGTGACAGGACACGACATTAAGTGCCATATTTCTCCCCCCCCCCTTGTTAATCCTTATTAATTATTCCTCCCAGTCACTTCTGTTCACAATTGCTTTACGGTGGTTTAAAGGTCCCTTCATATGCATGTGCATATATTGGTATTATCGTACAGTAAGAGTGACAGACGTAGGATATTAGGTTCCAAGTGTCATAAGGCTTACCTGATATTACACGTGGCAGTCGTGTAGTAAGTCTTATCGAGTGTAGGGAAGAATCCGGATCTGCTTTATGCCGTACCCTAGCTCCAGAGTAGGCTGTTTCATAGTCACTAGTTTAGGGTGAAGTGATATCTTGGGACGCCCCGCTCTACCAGGACCCCATAATTATAAAGCCTCAATTATTGTTCTTCTCATTATCTCATTCGGGGTCAATAATTCAAGTATCTAAGGGTTGTTAATCCGGATCTTTATATTAATGCCGTAATACGCCCTTCCTGTTTCAAGTATCTAAGGGTTGTTATTCCGGATCTTTATATTAATGCCGCAATACGCCCTTCCTGTTTACTCAAGGATTGTTAATCCGAATCTTTATATAAATGCCGTAATACGCCCTTCCTGTTTCAAGTATCTAAGGGTTGTTAATCCGGATCTTTATATTAATGCCGTAATACGCCCATCCTGTTTACTCAAGGGTTGTTAATCCGGACCTTCATATAAATGCCGTAATACGTCCTTCCTGTTTCAAGTATCTAAGGGTTGTTATTCCGGATCTATATATTAATGCCGTAATACGCCCTTCCTGTTTACTCAAGGGTTGTTAATCCGGATCTTTATATTAATGCCGTAATACGCTCTTCCTCTTTCAAGTCTCTTATCCTTATTTAAGGATCTTATCAGAAGAACAATATTCATAAGTGTAATTTCCCTCGGTATAACTTGGGTAGTTTCCGGGACTTTCTGGTTATCCACTGCCGTGATATTTTCTAGGGTAATCCACTTATCTTATCTTTTGACCATTAATTAATTTATCTAGGTTCTCTTAACAATGGCCACTTCAGGATTTGTTAAACTTGGTAGTCCTGGAGGAGTGGAAGAGCAAGATACCATTTCACATCTTGAAGCATGTGGAGGAGCGTGGACAGGTTAATTTAGGGCGTGCGGCTGTGCTGGCTGATGCGTACGCCTTGCTGGTGGAGTCACTGTACCGTAGGGAACGTGGTACTTTCCGACATGTTAGGTCCTCTGATGATGATAACCTTGGGGGCGTGAGGGGTAGGTCGAAAGGTCCCACACCTACCCCCCCTGATGCAACCAAGTTTTATTGTTCTTACTGTAAAAACCCAGGCCATACAATCCAGTCTTGTAAATACCCAAAGTGTCGAATTGCTAAAAGTAGTTCCCTGGATCCCAAATCCAAACCAATAGCAACCACCAATGTGGAAAGGCCCCATCAGGATCTCTTCTCTTCAGTCACCTATGAGGGAAAAATTTCAATCATAGAGGGGTCTCTTTCTTTCCCTATTCGTATACTACGTGATACGGGCGCAGCACAATCTATCCTCCTGTTTAACGTCATTCCTGATATATCTACCGCGTTTACTAATGAGAGTGTTCTAATTTCAGATCTCTCATCCCATTCTTCCTATCCCTTAGCTAAAGTGCACCTCCAATGTCCCTTGATTACTGGGGAAATGCAAATAGCCATTAGGAAAGATCCAATGCCTGTGAGCGGCATTCATTTATTATTGGGTAATGACTTGGTAGAAGATCTAGTGGTTCCCAACATAAAGACAGTCGACTCTCCCTTACCTGTCAACTCCACCACTGACCTTGAAGAAACTATTCCTAACCTTTTCCCATCATGTGCTGTCACCCGGTCACAGAGTGTGCGAAATGGGCCCTCTTCATCTAAAACCACCTCCAATATCTTCCTACCCACAGAAGATCTGTACAATAAGACCATTAGTAAGGATGAGATCATTAAAGCCCAACAATCTGATCCATCTGTGTTCAAACAGGTGATGAAAGACCTCAGTGTGGACCATTGTACATCTTCGGCTTACCACCCACAATCCCAAGGTTGCTTGGAACGGTTCCATCAAAACTTTCAAATCAATGCAAATAAATTATCTCCTCTCATGAAACTTTACCATTCCAGGCAGTCAGAGGAAGACATCCCAGAGTCTATAAGCCTACCTGTATTGCATACGGTTTTGTCAGGGCCGGAGCAGGAGACACATGACATGGACCTATTGGAGAATTTAAACTTCCCTCTACCTAAAGAAAACCAGGTGATCACCTCCTTCGCGCCCGCGCTACGGAGGTCTTTGGAGGGGGGGTGTGTTACGAACCACGCCATCAATTGTCATGATCTACCTAACCAGCACTATGAACCACGCCATCTATTGTCCTGATCTACCTACCCAGCACCACGAGCAACGCCATCTAGGGACGAAACCCTATTATGACTACTCTTAGTTACCACTCCGGGGTTTCCCTTCTCCATATCCTGGTTGTTGCGTCACATCCTCAATGTCTTCCTCATCAGCTCCAGTTCGATGAGAGTTCAGTTCACTCTGGGAAGTGACCACAGGATCACCTATCCGGGAAACCTATGGCACAGTGACTACCTACCGTCTTCTACAATAATCGGCCTTACTCGTCAGCCATCTCAGCTCCGCACTTAAGTATTTGTAATCTTATATTGCCTCCCCCACCTCCACCTTGCTTCAAATTATTGTATGTGTTAGGTTCTGAATAATAAGTTCTATATACAGGAGAGAACACAAACACCTGTATAGTTTTGTAGGTTCGGTTTACTGGATAAGAGTATGTACACAGAGGGAAGCAGCACTCTCCCTTGGCTAGGCTCCTTGTCAACTGCCATAGGCGACGTATGGCAAGTGATACATTAGCAGCTTCCATACGTCGCCAGGCACATTAATTAAGCATGTGGGATATGGTAATAACATTGCCACACGCTGCTAGCTAGGCTGAATAAATAATACATAAATGGAGCACATACATAATATACATACATGATATATAATCCAGCATACATAATATACATACACCTCCCTCCCCCCTATACGCTCATAGCAAAGTCTTGAGCGGACCTTTTCTTTTGGATCCGTTCTGAGCGTCGAGGGACTTCATCACTGGGAAGGGTATGGGACTCAACACTGGTGGCGGGGCCAGCAGAAGGCATTGTTACGGGGCGGAGAAAACGGCGGTTCCTCCACCACACACGACCACTGGGTAACCGCACCTGGTAGTCCCGTGACCTGCCGAGACCCATGACTACGCCTACTTTGTCCCAACGTAGGGAGGTCGGGTCCTGAACACGGACTTGGGTGCCGACACTCAACCTGGGGAGAGAACGGGCGTGGTCATTGTAGCGGGCGACGACTTCCTGAACACGTTCGGCGGCTCGGCGATCACAATCCTCTGTCTTCGCCTGCCACTCCTTGGAGAAGGATTGAGGGTGAGCAGGGACACAAGAACGAAGGGGGCGTCCATACAAAACCTGGGCAGGGGAGCGTCCGGTGTAGTTAGGTGTGTTGCGGAGTTCAAGAAGACCCCTGTCGAAGGCCTCGCAGTCAATGTTCCCAGAAGGGGCCACCTTAAGGATGAGGTGCTTCAGGGATTTGACAGCAGCCTCAGCGTGGCCGTTGGACTGCGGGTAATGGGGCGATGGCAACACATGCCGGACTCCCCCTCGGTCAAGGAACGCAGCAAAGTCCCGGCTTGTGAACTGAGGCCCTCCGTCGGTTCGCAGGCGTACAGGAACGCCCACGTCACGGAAGTAGTGGCGGAACTTGCTGATGGTGGCGGCAGACGTCGTGTCATTACCGCACTTGATGACAACCGGCCAACCAGAGAGACGGTCGACGATAACGAGGAAGGACTTTCCTGACACACAGAAAAAGTCGGCCGACACAGACTCAAAGGGGCGGGTGGGGTTGTCGTCACTCATAAAGGGTTCCTGCTGCTGGCTGGGTTGTAATACGTGGCGGGGCTTACACACCTGGACAGCATTGGAGATGTCGGGGTCGATGCCAGTCCGGAACACAGTCTGTCTTGCACGCCGTTTGGTGGCCTCGGCTCCACAGTGACTGTCGTGGAGGCGAGCCAAGGCGTGGAGACTTGAAGCAGCAGGGACAACTACCGAAGGAGAGGTGTCACTGGCCAGAGGTAGGGGTAGGGCGGCAGCAGGGTAGTTGCTGCTCCCTTCGTGCACCCTGTTGGCGTGTTTTACCTCGAGAATCGGTGTTGGGAAGTCCTGGGAGATGATGGCCAACTCTTGGCAATGTCTGTAGGACAGCAAAGGAGTCGGGACGCCATTATGCACATCAATCCAGGCTTGACACGACCTGTTGCCAAAGGTGACGTGTGCATGGAGTGAACCTAGGGCCGGGGTCATCTGTGAACCATCTGCCATAAAGCGGAGATCCTTGGGGGGCGGTCCTAGATCACTTGGAGAGAGCCCCAAGCATTGCAAATGCTGGGGACCGATGACTGTAGCATCAGCGCCGGTGTCGGGCAACATCTGAAGACTGGATGACACACCGCCGTAGGTCAAGATGACGCTGATGTACTGGGGGACTTTGGTCCTGGGACGCGGGGGGGAGCACACATTCCTAATGTGGCTCGAGCGTTGTCAGGAGTCGTCGTGCCTCTGATTGGAAGACTGTGGGCGGCCCTCTCTGGTGGAGGGGGGCTGAAGCTTCCGCCGACGCGGTCCCTTGGGTATGTTGGAAGGGCAACACTTGTCATAGTGGCCCAGACGACCACACACATTGCACTGGACGCGTTTGGCTGGGCACCGTACTGTGAGTGACCAGTGGCCCTTACGGTCACAACTGTTGCAGGTAGACTGAGCAGCTGGACACACCTGTGTTCCGTGCTGCTTACCACAGTTGTTGCAAAATAAACCGGGCGTGGACGTGGTGGGCGAAGGCGTAGGAACGGACTTCTTGTCCTTCTTGTGCCGGGACACAGCGCGTACAGCTGTAGGGGGAGCACGGATGGCAGAGGTGGCACACCTGGCAGCCTCATAGGAGCGACATATCGTCGACACATCCTTAAGAGAAGAGGAAGAGTCGAGGGAGGTGAGGCATTGGACAAGTTCCTCGTCCTTAACACCCATCAGGATCACCTGCTTCAACTGGGTCTCCTCGCACTGCTGGTGGTGGCCTGGACATATATTTACCTCTCCGAGGCTCTCTTAAGACGCACGTAAAAGGCATCAAAAGACTCACCCTCCATCTGTCTGCAGCTAAACAATTCCCTCCTGCGCAGAGCTTCATTCTGCTGTCCTTTGATGTGCCGTTGTAGGACGTCCAGTACCTCCTCTACAGACAGCGAAGAGGTTGGGGGTACCTGCAACGTATGTTCCAAGACACGCTGAATTTCCAAGGACAGGCACATACGCAGCTGGATGAGTTGTTTAGGCTGTGACAAACTCTGGAGATCCACCATTGTAGAATAATCAGTCCACCGTCGCCGCCATTCACGAAAAGTCTGGAAATTCACATCAGGCTTCAAGATGGGCGGTGTTTGAGCTGCTGCTTTAGGTGGGGCTGGGGGTGTGAAGGAAGCATGGATGAGGTATCTGAACCAGTCAGTACCGAGGCAGTGTTAGAGCCAGGGGCTTGGTTAACAGTGAGGCGAGATATCAAGGCTTCAAACCGTTCACTGTCTTCCAATCTCCGTTGGTTGTCTCGTTCTGCCTCTGCTTGCCTTCTGTGCTCATCCGCCAAACGTCTGTGGGCTTCATCCTCGCGTTTCTCATCTCTCATAAACTTCAGTAAAGCAATTATCTCTGGAGACAACGCTGAATATTGAGGTGAGGGACTGCGCGATGTGGGGGCTGGAGCGTCGTGGCCGGCCTGGTCATCCATCTCTGCGGGGCTATCACCCGCCTGACTCATCCAGGCGCTGGGTCCACGGCTACGTAAGGCGTGAGACATAACTACTTCATCTGTGTACTATGTCTTAAATCAGTGTTGACCGGTCAGCCCGTCGTATCAACAAGATTTCAGACAAAAAATTAATTAAATACACAGATAAGTAGACTATATATATAAAATATATATAAGGAAGCCGCGCGGTCAGCGAGTGTTAGTACGTGTATGTGTGCGTGTGTGTGTGAGGGCAGTGGGAGCGGTCTCCTCGAGCTGTGAAGGGGTGTGGAGACGACGCTGTGAGGGGGTGGAGGGAGAGGCGCGGCGACTCCCAGTCAGTCCAGTTACCCTCAAGACGCGGTCAGAGACGGGTGCACTGAACTCTACTCCTTACAAATGCCCAGAACGTGCCGTATACCTTGGGAATCCTTTAGAACAAGGTCACACATGAATGGCACGAACACACAATGCACTAAACACTTCACAGAAAATCACTGTCACTGACACTGCTCAAAGTTGCTAAATTCTTCGAGGAGAGGTGACGCGCGGGAGTTGACTGCGGGAGTTGACCCAAGCGAGAGTCCATAGCGGGCTTTCCACAAACTTTGCACTATCACTCGTAATTATCCAGTAAGATCGGATCACTGCGCCATGTTAGGTTCTGAATAATAAGTTCTATATACAGGAGAGAACACAAACACCTGTATAGTTTTGTAGGTTCGGTTTACTGGATAAGAGTATGTACACAGAGGGAAGCAGCACTCTCCCTTGGCTAGGCTCCTTGTCAACTGCCATAGGCGACGTATGGCAAGTGATACATTAGCAGCTTCCATACGTCGCCAGGCACATTAATTAAGCATGTGGGATATGGTAATAACATTGCCACACGCTGCTAGCTAGGCTGAATAAATAATACATAAATGGAGCACATACATAATATACATACATGATATATAATCCAGCATACATAATATACATACAGTATGTTGTATAAATATGTATATACTGTTAAGCCAATGTTGCATATATTTAGGTTAAGTATAATTAAGGGTAAATTGTAGAAAGCTGAATATTTTGTTAAGGAATTTATGGTACTTTATTATACACAACAAAAACTCGCATCCTTTGTCTACCCTTTTATAGTCCGATTGTCTTTCTTTTTTTATTGTTGTTGCCTGTTGGGATCTGGGTAGACTTTTAACTATATTCTAAATCCCCAACTCGTAACAATATATATATATATATATATATATATATATATATATGTATATATATATATATATATATATATATATATATATATATATATATATATATATATATATATATATATATATATATATATATATATATATATATATATGCAAGTAAATCACTGTAGGTGCGCGTGATCTAGGTATATGCTGATAACCACAAGGAAAGAAGAAAACACGAAGTTCCCAAGCACTTTCGTGTAATTCACATTTTCAGGGGTGAGTACAGACTAGAGAGAGTAATACAAATCAAGGTGTATATATACAGAGGAGGGTGAGACCAGGTCCACAATGGTCAGGTATTAGGTAATGACCCTACTAATCTTTAAATAGCACACAACGGTTGGTGGTCAGGTCAGATGGTCAAGTGACCCGGCCTTCTCACCTGATCACAAATCTTCTTAATTACAAAATTGTCCAGCTTATACATGCCGTTACTCAACTAGAATTAAACAACACAAATACAGTGTTAGGACAGGCCAGGAATCCAATGCTCTGTTTGTTCATTTGAGGGATAACAAGCATTGCATTGACTGGGATAATGCCTCCTCAATATTACCATGTAATTCAATTGACAGTAGGAACATCATAGAATCTAGTCTTATTAAACATACTGAAGCATTCAACATGAATTTGAGTAACGGCATGTACAAGCTGGACAATTTTGTAATTAAGAAGATTTGTGATCAGGTGAGAAGGCCGGGTCACTTGACCATCTGACCTGACCACCAACCGTTGTGTGCTATTTAAAGATTAGTAGGGTCATTACCTAATACCTGACCATTGTGGACCTGGTCTCACCCTCCTCTGTATATATACACCTTGATTTGTATTACTCTCTCTAGTCTGTACTCACCCCTGAAAATGTGAATTACACGAAAGCGCTTGGGAACTTCGTGTTTTCTTCTTTCCTTGTGGTTATCAGCATATATATAGATATATATATATATATATATATATATATATATATATATATATATATATATATATATATATATATATATATATATATATATGAAGAAATGACTGCGGTCAGTGTGTTCGTGCGTGGGTTGGTGTGTGCAGGCGCGGTGGAGAGCGGCGGGAGGCAAGGCGGTGGGGGGTGAGCAGTGGGGTGTGAGTTACCCTCGAGGCAGCCTGGGACGGTCGGGCTGACTCACCACTCTTCACAAATGCCCTATATCTGCCTTCCACCTTAGGGAATCCTTTAAAACAAGGACACACACTTTAACACTACACACACACGAGGGGCACTTAAAGACACTTCAAAGGAAATTGCGGTCACTGCACACTGCTCAAAACTCGTTGGTCATTCAAACGAATTTTTGGGGGAGACAATGGCAACGGATGACGGAGTTGACGGAGGAGGTCTACCTGCCTTGATTTTACACGAACGCACTTATTTCCACTTCATCGATCACTTGATACTCACTGCGCCATGGAGATGTTCGGGGTACTTGGTTCTAATTAAGGGAAATATACAAGGTGCCCATACAAGCGCAGGTAGTTCCTACACTCCTATATGGGTCAACTGACCTCACTCTGACGTCTCAGGTGACATGTGGTAAGTGGTATACTAGCAGCTTCCAGATGTCGCCAGGCACATTTATCTAGGCGTGTGGTGACATGAAACAGGGGCATTACCACCCGCTACTGACTAGAGAAATAATGTGTATATATATAGAGTACATACATGGTATACATACAGCATACAAAATATACATACAATGATGATATTTGGTAACTTGTTCCATTCATCCACTACTCTGTTTCCAAACCAGTATTTACCTATTTCACGCCGAAATTTAAATTTATCTAATTTAAAACTATTGTTACGAGTTCGCTTTGTTTAACCCTGACAGGGAGTGCAAATTACGATGCTTTAACCTGTCTCTGTACTCAAGGTTCCTAATTAGTCTTGTCATTCTCCTCTGGCTTCTTTCCAAGGATTCTATATCCAATCTGTAATACGGTGACCAGAACTGAACTGCGTAATCCAGGTGAGGTCTCACAAGCCCTAGATATAATTTAAAGATGACCTCGCTAGTCTTGTAACTAACACTCCTTTGTATAAACCCAAGTACTTTATTAGCCTTGTTACGAGCAAAAACACATTGTTTACTTGGCTTAAGATTCCTACTTATCATTACTCCTAAATCTCTCTAGCAATCGGATTCCACAATGGCATCGTTGTTCATTTGGTAACTGGTTTCCCTGTTTACATCTCCTATACTGAGTACTTTACATTTGTCCACATTCAATTTCATCTGCCATTTTTCCGACCATTCGAAAAATTTGTTTAGATCTTCCTGTAGTTTTGCAGAGTCCTCAACAGATTTAATAACACGTCCTATTTTAGTGTCATCAGCAAATTTACTTATGTTGCTGTCTTTGCCGATATCTATGTCGTTTATGTATATAATAAATAATAATGGTCCAAGTACTGAGCCTTGGGAAACTCCACTAGTGACGTTGCTCCAATGCGATTTAGTGCCGTTAATGCTCACTCGCTGTTTCCTGTCCCGTAACCACGCCATGTACTTCTACCTTTCTAATTTGTCTTTCGTGAGGGACTCTGTCAAAGGCTTTGCTGAAGTCGAGATATACCACATCATAATTGTGCCCCTCGTCCACCGATTCGAAAACTGACGAAAAGAATGTTAATAGATTAGTTAGACATGAGTGCCCGCTTGTGAAGCCATGTTGGGAATCATTGATCAACTTGTGCTTCTCCAGGTGGTTTCGATTAGAGTGTGAAATGATTGATTCTAGTAGTTTGCCAACTATTGATGTTAGACTGATTGGGCGGTAGTTAGAGGATAGTGATCTATCCCCCTTCTTGAAAATCGGTATTACATTCGCTATCCTCCAGGATTCTGGTACTACACCTGTTTTTAATGACATGTTAAACAACTTTGCTAAGGGCACATTAAGCTCTTCCTTACATTCCTTTAATACTCTGGCAAATATCTCCTCGGGACCAGGTGACTTATTAGGCTTTAGTTTGTCTATTTGCTTGTTAACATCGTTACTAGTCACTACTATCTCGCTTAATTTGTTTTCTTCACTATCTCTGAATTGAGTCGGAGCCTCGGGTATCATGTTTAAGTTTTTAGTTTTAACAAATTTATTGGGAGAGCTTGTAGTACAGTTTGCCTATTCTGAGTAATTCAGTCAGGTCTTGACACTGAGGGTGGTATCACTTCTCACTGTCACGCAGGACAGAGGTTCATACACAAAGAAATACATCATATTCATTAACAACTATAAATGTATAGAGGTCAGATTCATATGGATAATGTCACTGTTCACTGCCATGCAGGACAGAGGTTCGTACACAAAGATTTGCATCATATTCATTGACAGTACATATACATATATGTAAACACACACACACACACATATACATACATATGCGTATATACATACACATATACATGTACACGTACATATACATGCACACACGCACACATACATACATATACGTCGGTCAGATTCATGTGGGTAATGTCACTTTTCACTGCCATACAGGACAGAGGTTCGTACACAAAGAATGCATCATATTCATTGACACTATATATAGGTCAGATTCATGTGGGTAATGCCACTGTTCACTGCCACGCAGGACAGAGGTTCGTACACAAAGAAGGAAATACATCACATTCACCAGCAGCATATATGGGTCAGTGGATCACATACATTGGAGTCATATTCTAGTTGAAGACTAATCAGTGTGGGCTAGCAAATTTGGGATAAACAGCAAGAATGTCCTCAAGCACACCTGATTCAATGAAGTAATTACATAGTTCAAGATACAGTAAGTCAGGTGGCCTGAAGTCTTTGACAGTGTCACATTCAATAATATAGTGTTCAAGTGTATGCTTTAAAGGTTTATCACAAAGTTTACATGCTGAGTGTTCCGGTATGGGTACAGCGTTACTAACTTGCCAGATGTGTCTGTATCCTAGCCTAATTCTGGCCACGACTACATCACATTGTCTGGTTCTGTCCTTATGCTGGCCATACCGGTACCTCTTGTTACAAAATTTGTCATATTTACTAATGCTACAACTGTCAGGTCTCTCTGCATTTCTCACTTCTTCTAGATCAGAGTTCATGATTCTGACTTGAATGTTTTTAATTACGGCATTGGACAGACCAAGGTCGCGGTCAACATTTTCTTTCTTACATGCCTCATTGGCCAGTCTATCAGCACGGTCATGATACCTGATTCCAACATGGGACGGAATCCACACAAATTCGATACGAAAGTTGTTCTCATTGGCAGTTATCACATTCCTTTTAATATCACATGCAACTTTAGACATAGAACCTGACGGGCTGTTCATTGATTTCAAAGCACTTTGAGAGTCACAGAATATCACCCCACCTCCATTTTCTTTGAGGTAGTCTGTGGCTAAGTAGATTCCAGTTAGTTCAGTTTGTGTTGTGCTGGCCCAGTTGTTTAGCCTTTGCTTGTTTGACACTATCATCTCTTTTTCTTTATATATTACAATTGCACAGCCTGTTCTACCTGTGTTTGTCTGCACAGAACCATCAGTAAAAGCATAACATTCACTTGATTTAATACTCTCTATGTGTCTGTTAATAGTTTCTAGTGTGACACATCTCACCACATCGGTGTTTAACATTTGCTTACTACCAACAGGAGTGTAATTAATAGGAACTGATATGTCCAGCCAAGGAGGAATGGCATTAATAGGTTCGTCTGGGGTGATTGGGACATTCAGTTTCAGGAGATCTGCAACACTTTTATGAAGCCACGCCCCAAAGAGAGTCTTTTTTGAAAGGTTGGCGAGATGGTCGGGATTACTTAGATAGAACATCAACTCAGTTTGAGTTGTAGTTTGAGAACTATTGTTCTTCAAAACTTTGACACAAAACATGGTATTAAGTAGGGCTATCCTCTCAGATAGGGAGGGCAGTCCGAGCTCTTTCCTCATATTTACAATTCTGGTTGATTTTGGGCAACCTAGGATGATGCGCATGGCTTCATTTTGCACTACCTCAAGGCTGTTGAGTTGTTTAGGCGGAATAGTCACAAGATGGAGAGCATGATAGTCAACTACAGAACGAATGAAGTGAAGATAAAAAGTACGAGCATAGGTGATGTTAATTCCATAGCCCTTGCCAACAAGGGTTCTGAGGGGTTTAATGCGCTGCATTAGTTTGTCACGAAGGTTGCTGACAAAGTTTGCATCATTCACACAAATTCCAAGATATTTATAGGAGCTACATAGTTCCAAGGGCATGCTGTTAATGTTATAGTCAAGAGGCAGAGGGTGAGCAGGACGAGGATTGAGGACCCTCGTCTTGTCAACAGATATTATGAGACCGCATTCAACAGTTCTCCGAGCAAATACATCCAGCAAGGCTTGGAGCCTGAGTTTGGTTTGTGTCATAATGCAGATATCATCAGCATAGCATATTACGGCTTCGTTTGGTTGAACTGGAATGTCAGCAATAAGCTTGTGCATCAGTATATTAAAGAGCATAGGACTTAACACTCCTCCCTGAGGCGTGCCCAGCTCAAATGATCTCATTCTGGTACTTTTAACTCCCCTAAACAGAACACTGGCATACCTGTTGGACAGATAACCCTTTATCCATGTCAGGAGGTTACCTTGTATGCCAAAATTAGCTAGTTGCTCAAGTATAATGTCTCTATTAGCTACATCAAAGGCTGATTTAAGGTCTATGAAGGCTGTTTGTGTCTTATCTTTTGAGTGAACAAGATATTCTGCAAAGCATGTCTGTGTGCTACGCCCGGGCATGAACCCGTACAGATTAGGGGCGAGTTTGTCTTTGACTTGAAACATGAGACGGTTTAGAACAACTCTTTCAAGGACTTTACACATACAGGATGTAAGTGAAATTGGCCTGAAGTTTGGAGAATTAGCTTTAGGGATTGGAACTATGTTTCCATGAGTCCATGTCTTAGGCAGAATACCCTGTGTGAGGCTCATTTGATACAGGTCAAGCAGTGGATGGTTAGGGATCTCATTCAACAATCTCAGGGTGTTATAGGTTATGCCATCCTCACCAGGGGAGGATGACTCACCTTTCATTAGTGCTGTTGTTAGTTCGTGGTGCGTTATAGGAAACTGGTCGGTAAGGTCTGGTGAGGAACAGGCTATTTCAATATTGAAACCCCTATTAATGTGTGAGGTGTTAAGATATTGTTGTATGTCAGGAGGCAGGGAAGTGATTCGTGACACACTAGACCATTGGTCTAATAGCATGTCAGCATATTCTGCAGGGCTGTGATGAAGCTGGACTGGGGTGGGTGACTTGGTAATGGCTCTAATTTTCTTCCACATTTCTGCTAGAGTGGTTGTTCTATTAATCCCCTGTAAGAATTGTTCCCAATAGGTGTTTCTCACCTGACCTTTGAGTTCACGAAATTCTCTGTTAGCTTTGAGGAATGCCAAAAGGTTATCACTAGTTTTATTTTGCTTATAAGTGTTGGCAAGCTGTTTTACATTCTCTCCTTCTTTGGTGAGGATGGGGTCATGTGTCCACAGAGGTGGTTTAGTGCTGCCCCCCTTCCTCCTTGACTTAACCCAGGTGGTATAATATGTGGTAATGACATTTACAAGATCACAGCAAAATTCATCCACTGACCCAGGTGTATATCCAGCATACCATCTGTGGATGTAGGCCTTGAAGTGCAGTTTAAGATTATCTGGGATGTTAATTCTGAGCTTAGGATGGGGTTCACACTTGACATCAGCAACAGTGTATTCAGTAAGTATTGCATAATGATCACTGACAAGGTAGTCTGAGATGACCTTAGCCTTGACATTACTGTCTACTAGGTTATACCCAATCACATAATCAAGTCTGCCCCCCATCAGATGTGTCACTTTGTCTGTGTCGTATACAGTGATATTATGATTATTGATGTAATTCACGAACACCCTCCCATTAGAGTTACACTGGACATCACCGAGGACAGTGTGACGAGAGTTAAAGTCACCCATACACAGCATAGCATTGTTACCTGATGGCTTTGGTAACACGTCCCCTCGCAGCTCATTACACCGAACATAGATGTTATACAGCGAAAATTGACTGTTTGCTGTCTTTACTGTAAATTGTTGATAGTGAATACTTTCATCATTGTGAGTTTTAATCCATTTACAGACCAGACCATTCTTTACATATGTGAGCAGGCCACTTCCTGCTCCACTATTATATGCTGTAAACCCAGCTATCCTGGGTGCAACTTTCCTCTGGGTGCTGGACGTGTAAGGTTCTTGTAAGCCAATTACATCAATGTCAAAAACTTTAACAAACCATTGTAGATCATTAATTCTGCGATTAACACTCCGGATGTTCCATGAAATGAACCTAAGCGTTCGTGTTACTTTTCCCAGCTTGTGTTTAACGTAGAGAGTCGCACGCTGGCTTCATAGATCAGCCTGACCAATAAGCTGACCCTTCCAATTTCTGCACCTCTGGATTTCCTGATAATGTTCTTCACAGCCCTTATTCCAGTAGGATTTTTATACGCGGGTTGCTTCATCAGTCCCGCGAGTTCCTCCTCATTAAACAATGGAAAACTTACAGGGTCATGAACAGTCTGCAGACCTGGGACTATTGTAGAGACCACGCTGGCAGTCTGGGGCTCATTCTCCCCATTCATGCTACCATCACTATCGGTCTCGCTCTGGCTGCTCACCCTCAAGTTGGCATCATTATGAGAGGAGGCACTAGCTCCTTCAGAAGCTCCACTAACATTATCACTGTCATTGTTCACTGGTACACTTACTTGGCAGGCTTTAACCTGACCTGCATTGGCTAACGAAGGAGAGTCACTCTGCCTGTTGACTTCAGGTGGTGGAGGCGATCCGGCCACATTGGCATCATTGAGTGGGACTGCTATTGTGGATGGAGGCGACCTCCCAGGACAACTGGGGTGCAAGGCCGTCACACCCTCCTCCCTGGACCTGGGACACTGCCCCCTGGGTGGGGAGGTGTCCCTGTTGATTTCAGGTGCTGGAGGCGACCCCGCAGTGTTGCTGTTGGCATCACTGAGTGGGACCGCTTTTGTTGGTGGAGGCGGGCTTCCAGGGCAACCTGGATGCCAGGCCGTCACACCCTCCTCCCTGCACCTGTAACACTGCCTCCTGGGTGGGGAGGTGTAGCTGTTGATTTCAGGCGTTGGCGGCGACCCTGTAGCGTTGGCGTCACTGAGTGTGACCGCTATTGTGGGTGGAGGCGGGCTCATGTTTAAATTTTCGATGGTGAAAACTTTTGAAAAATATTAGTGGGACACCCTATTATAATTATATGACAGTTGTTATATGAGCTCCTTAGTTAACTTCACAATAAATATATTGTGTTTGATGTGCTATGCTTTTGCCGTACGTTACCTTACTCGGTTATGTTACACCCCCAGGTGCAACCTGGGAGTTTGGGTTGGGTAATGTAGTATTTTGAGCAGAAATGGAATTCAGAACGATTCAATGAACCTGAAGAAAAACGTTTTTATATAACGAACCCAAACGTAATGTAACCTATTACAGTTATATGTAATCTGGGACGAACATGTCATAGCTGAAAATTGTCAAAGAAATATGTAAAGCAGTGGAAAACCATATATTTTGATTATCGGCGAGGCTAACTACCTATAAACAATTAATATTTGACGATTGGCAAAAGTCCTGGGAAAATGAACCAACAAGTCATAAGCTAAAAATGATCAAATTATCCGTTTATCCTTGGTCATCATTAAAACAATCCTCTCGACATCACGAAACTATTCTGAATCGTCTAAGAATTGGACATACGCGATTGACGCATGGCCAACTCCTGTCTTCCCCTAATGGAGCCCCACCTACTGTATATGCTCCAACTGCCGAACACAAATAACAGTCGAACATATTCTCATTGAAAGCCCTATTTATAATCGGTATCGAACGATGTGCTTCACTAACCCTACAATGTAAGATATTTTAGCAGAGACCCCAAAATTTTTGCTAAGTTCAGTTTTGACCTTTTTGAAATACTGTAATCTCCTTCAAACAATATAACACTAAATTATAGAAACACAAATATATGTTAACTACTCCCTCTGGCCAGCCCTAGGAGAGACTCAAATGGGTGTCAGTGGTCTGGTTAAACTAAATCTTGATGATGATGATTATCGGCGAATGTTCACTCTACAGTCGCAGGGATGGTGGTGGAGGTTTGGGGGGGGGGGGGGGAGGATCCACTTGCAGTTCACTATGAATACATGAATTAGGAAGGGTTTCTTGGGCAGTTGATCCAAAAAGATTTACCAAAACGTTATGTCAGAGTAATAATACTTAACCTAGGTGTTACTAATACCATTAATTTACTCTAGTATATAAAAGCCTGCATCAGTTACCACAACATAATATTACTCTGCCATTTCAGATATGCCTGCAGGACGAGCAAATTCGTCGGCAGTGATTGCTGAGCGAGGCCAAATCATAGGTGGTGTGGAGAGCCGGGGCAACTGTGCCGAACAATGCTGTCGAAGTGGGAAGGAGCACCAAGACGATTAGGAGGTGGATCCGTCGGTGGGAGGAAGAGGGCTCAGTGGAGACGAAACCTCGAAGCGGGAGGCCACGAGTAACGTCGGCAAGGATGGACGCCATGATAGTGGCAGCTGCAACGGCATATCCAATGCGAACATCAGTGGAGCATACAAGAAATCTGGGCCTCAACTGCCATCACATGACGACGAGACGCCGACTTCATGAAGCTGGGATCGACTGCCATATTCCAGCTCACAAGGAGTGTCGACTCGGCTTTGCATTGGAACACCTTCCAATAGAGAAGAATACTGGAGAACCATTATATTTACCGATGAAACGGTGTTCAGGTCAGTGGGAGCCGAAGCAAGGCAGTGCTGGCGGCCCCCCAACACATGCCACCATGAGAAACACATTCAACTTCGCGCAGTGAGTGGTAGGGTGTCAGTGTCATTCTGGGGGTGGATGTTGGCACATGGGCCAGGTGAACTGGTCAAGATCAATGGCCATTTCACTGGTGAGCAGTATGTAGACATCCTGGAGCAAGTGCTAATTCCTACAGTCCGGGCTATGGCAGTTTCAGCCCCCCACAATATCCGGCTGGTTCATGACAACAGTCCCATTCATACCAGCAACATAGTGAAGGACTACCTCCAGGATCACCCTGAAATTGAGGTCATCGACTGGCCAACACTAGGATGTAATATTAATCCGATTGAACATATTTGGGCCATGATAAAACGTGATTGGGATATTGGGAAGCAGCAAACCTGCGCAGCAATAGAGGCCAAAGCTTACGACGTGTGGGAGAGTATACGTCGACGACCAGGGGTGTGCCTGAAGCTGGTCAACTCCATCCCTAATCGCCTTGATGAAGTCCTGAATGCAATGGGTGGCTGGACCAAATACTAAGATGTGTGTATTGGTGTATTGTTTGGATTTTAGTATTGTTTGTAAATACAATTAATATATATTAACTCACCTACAGTGTTATCTTAAATCCATTTCCTAATGATGTCTTAAACTATATCGCAAGAAAATTCATATCAAAGTAACTTAACAGCCACAAATTATGTATTGTGTGGTATACAATGATCTGTATGACACGTCGTGGAATGTGTTGTCTTATAACACAATATAATCATATAGTTACAATTGCTACCATCATTGAAATGCTCATGATGTTCAGCACACAATATTAACGGTAACTGAGCACACTCCAAAATATATGAAGCGTGTGGTGGGGTGTTTAAACACTGGAACTTGGAAAAATTGGAACTAGATTAAGTCTGAATACTATTTTACAATACGGATAACTTTTTCACTCCACTCTTTTTAACATAAGTATATAATTATATAATATTGCATATTATCACAAATATTAAGCAAAGGATGGGTGGAACATAAATAAATATTACCATAATCTCTTTGTCGGAATAACAACAAAATTGTGACGTGGTCGCTGAGTAAACTAGCTGATCCTTGCATATTTCACTTTTATCCTTAATATATTCCATTCTTTAAAGTATCATTGTGACCTGAGCGGCAATAAGCACCCAGGACACTGCACCTGTTCCATGAATTCGTAACCATAAAGAAACAACTGTAAGATAAAACGTAGTTAAAAAGGCAGCTTGAAATTATGGTGGTATAAATAAAAAAAATACCTGCCTCTCATCCAGCCCCCCCCCCCCCCCCCCCCCCCAAAGGAATGCCGTGGCGGGCACTGGTAAACACAGCTGTGAGTGCTAGCTCCCAAATTTGGGATGTTTTCGAGCCTATTACATTATCTGAAGGATATATAGACTTACTTACTTGTGTATAAGGACCTGAGGATAAGATAAGTATCGTCAAGCAACTTTGGTGTTGGGAACTTACTGTTTACCACACGAAAATAACTGCTCGGGGTCCCATCACTCCTGGCTGGGTGTTGTGGGATGTCAACATTGCCCCATGGAAAGTGAATTATCGCTTAAGAACTCCACATGGAAGAGTAAAGAAAAGATAGTATTGGACGAAGTTCTTGAAGACCTTGAGTTGAGTAGTGATGAGTCAAATACGAGTGATGAAGCACAAGGGAAGTTCGAAAGTGAGAAGATACAGCTACAACAAGAGGTAGTGAAAAAGAAAGAAATTTCTAAAAGAATGAGGGAGACAAGCTGGCATGAGGAATGTGAAAGCGAAGAAGTGAGAGAGGAGAAGAGACAATAAAATCTAGGACAAAAAACGTGTGTGGGTGGTAATAATAATGGAAATAACAGAAAGGAGATAGTGGAGAATGGATCAAGAACAGAGCAAAGTATGGAATTTGAAGAAGTAGACAAGAACCCACACAGGGTGAAGTTGGTCGTGTCAGGAAGAGATTAATTTTTCCACAGTCATGCCCGATGACCTTCCTTGAAAAATGAAAATGGGCAGTAACTAGGACGGGAGCATCGAAGCTTTGAGCCTCTTTTGAAAGAAGGCACACACAAGCCTTATCTTACAGTGGGGACCATGGAGGCTGTGGAAATGTTGACAACTGTTGAGTACAAGGGATTACTGATGGTTTTGCCAGAGGAGAGCGACATACTACTTACAAAGGTTATAATCTTCAGGTACCCTGTAATACTAGATCCAGAATACTTATTGGATGACGAAAGATTTGCTGGGTCAAGAGGCATTTAATATGGGGCGAAGAGAGAAGCCAGGTTATATGCTCTAATGAGAGGAAAGGTTCCAGAGAAAGTGTTCATCACAGGAGCAGGGTATAGGAAGGTGGCACTATATGTGGAGGGACCAATAATATGTCTCAAGTGTTGCAGATGGGGACATAAGGCCTGGAGCTGTCAACTAGACCCACGTTGTAGATTCTGTGGGAAGAGGCACGAATCTAGCAACTGTAAGGACAAGATCAAAGCAGGAGAGAAAGTGAAGCCTTGTTGTTGTGATTGTGGTAAAACTCACAATGCTAGTTCAATTGCATGCGAGATGAGCCCACGTATGAGAAGTGACCAACAAAGGAATTATTCAGAGAACACTGAAGAAGTACGATGTGGTCTGACAGTGACAAGACAGCAGGAGAACACACAGACAGTGATCCCTGAGAATGCCTGGCATGAAGATTCAAGAAGGATAAGGACTGCGCTTGCGGCCGGAAGAGTTGTTGATGCCAGGAACAAACAGAGTAATAAACAAGTAGCAAGTGAGAGTAATGGTGCAGCCCTTCAGGTTAGTGATAAAACTGTGCCAGAAATTCTGGGAGAAGAGGTGCGTAAGATGTTTCAGCTTTTGCAAAAGTTAGGTCAGAAAATGGAAGTGATAGAGAAAAGACTTGATACAGTGATAAATAAAGAAAGGGAAAACAAAGCTGTGAATAATGTAGAATTTGAAGGGAAAGTTTTTGAAAAATTCAGTGCTTATAATAAGTATTAAAGGGAAGGAGAGGAAAATAAAGGATTGTGAAGTGCAGGGAGCAATAACTGAAAGTTTTAAAAAATGTGTTGGTAAAGTGTAAAGATGCTGATAAAGAAAAACTTTTGAGGAAATGGGAATCTGTGCAGGAGGATTGAGCCTTCTTAAAGAATCTGATTGGAAAGGATAAAAAAATGTGTAAATATTAATCATGGATCTAGCTAGCCTTAAGATAATGTCCTGGAATGTTAATAATGGTCTGCGAAATAGAGTGACAGAGGTACATTACTTTACGCTTAAAAATAATATTGACATAATTACCCTTCAAGAGACTGGGGACAGGAAAGGCGACCTGCTTAAACTGTCTGGATATAAGGGATTTCATCTCTATTCGGGTGAAGGTATAAGAGTGGCCTCAACATACATTAAGAATTCCATACCAGCAGAACTAGTTGGAAGCCCGAGTAGAGTACAAGGAATAGAAAGTGTCTGTATAAAGTTATATTTGAAGGAAGGAGAATTGAACATAGCAAATTTGTATATTTCTGGAGGCTGTTTTGACCTCAACGTCTTACCAGATTGCATGTTTTTGGACTCAACGTTGGCTGTAGGAGATTTTAATGCTCGACATCCAAGACTCGAAACAATGGTGAGAATTAATAGTAATGGTATAAAATTTTGGCAATTTTTACAAGATCACCCAGATGCTTACTTGTTAGGAAATAAGGAGGAAGGTTAGACTATGCTTGCATGATAAGCAGTCAGGGAGTCCAGGGGGAATGTGAGATAATAAGGGAGCTAGTCAGTGACCATTTTGTTGTGTATGTTCAATTACCATTAGGGAAGAGACAGGTGAGATATAGGAGGAAGAGATTGAAACTAAACAAGGATGACACAGAAGTTTTTATCCAAAATATAGAGAAATGGTACAGAAATTATACACCAGTTTGTATGGATAGCTTTTATAATGACTTAGTTGGGGAGATAGAAAGATATTTAACTAAGTCAACACAGAAAAAGATCAATAATAAGAGACATGGGGCTAGGAAACACTGTCTGTACCAATGACAAAATGTTGAAGGGATGGACACAAATGTTAAGGGCAGCACATAAAGATTGGGTAAAGAATGGTAGAAGAGAAGAAGATAGGGAAATCTTCATGGATATAGCCAAAATATGTGGGCAGGCAAGGAAGGAGGCAAGGGAGAAATATTGGCAAGACTTTGCGCAGCACATTGGGGAGAGTAAAAATCTCAAAGAAATATGGCAGGATATTAACAAAATTAGAGGAAAAAGGAGTAATTTTATTAGTCATCCTCATCCAGAGGAAGAAGCTAATAAACTGGTTGACAAATGGGCTAAAGCAGCTAGTGTTGCCTCCCTGCCTAACAGGACAATAGAAGCATTAGATGAGTGGCAAAATGAAAGAAGATTTTTTCATCAGCTCTAAATATTTGTGATGTAACATGTGTAGATATTACTCAAGATGAGTAATTTTAATGCTGTTAAAAACGGAAAATCTACAGCACCAGGCGAAGATGGTGTAGCTTATGAAATTTTGAACTGCTTAGTTGGTATGGAAAATAGTCCATAATTAGATTTATTCAACTTGAGCTATACAGGGGATAGATTACCAACAGAATGGAAGAAAGCAATAGTTATTGCTGTCCCTAAGGCAACTGGTGGATACAGCCCAGTATCTTTAACATCTTGTTTTTCCAAGATGATGGAGAGAGTATTATTAAATAGGCTTGTATATATTGTGCTCTAGGGGTATCAGGAAAGTTGTTACACTGGATAGGTGACTACTTGCATGGAAGGAGAATCTGTGTATGGTATCATGGATGTTTGTCTGAGGAAAGAGCACTTGAACTACGCACTCCCCAAGGGGGAGTATTGAGTCCAATGTTATTTAATGTGTTAATGAACAAGATAGCCTCACACAAATATCCTAAAGGAGTTGTAACCATCATTTATGCAGATGACATCTTATTTCAAGGAAACTCTGCAAAAAATTTGCAGATTGCATTAAATAATTTTAGTGTTCATTCTCAAAAGATGGGCTTAGTTATCAATGAAGAAAAAACCAAGTGTGAATGTAAAGGAAGAGGAACTGAATCCGTTTTTCTAAATGGAAAAATTGTTGAGAAAGTGTCAAAGTATAAATAATTAGGAATGTATATTGGCTTTACTAGTGAAAGTAAAGAGGCAGAAATATATCATGTCCTCACTCCATGTAGAGCAAGATTACAGCCCTTGAAGGCTCTAGCATGTTGTGGTAAAGGTGCTGGGGTACCCATACTGAGAATGATGTATATTTCTACCATCAGATCACTTATAGACTATGCAGCACCTGGTGAAGGAAGGCTACGGAAGCTTGAGATCATGCAAAATGAAGCAATGAGAATAATTTTAAGGTGTCAAAAGAATGCAATGATTGAGATAATGAAAATGGAACTAGGGTTACAGAGCATTTCACAGAGGGTCAATGAAATTAATACAGTTGCAGCAGTTCGATTAATGAGAGGGAACAGTGGGGGTAAATTTGTACAAGATATAAATGATGGTTTAAAAGATAAAAGGACCTTCTGCAGGCAAGGCAAGAGAGGATACATGAATGGATTAGTAAATATTATTAAAAAATGTAATCTGGCAGACTGGTGTACAGCTGTTCAGAAAAGTTGTAAGAATCCACCCTGGGAAGAACGAGAAATAGAGTTAGACATAGTGCCTCTCACAATGAAGAAATCATTACATGAACCAGGACAGTTAAGGGCTTTATATGGGAATAAGATTAGTAATTTGCCTAAAATGAACACATGCATGTATATTGTGACGGTTCAGTTATGTCAAGTGGCTTCTGTTGCGCAGTTTTATATCATCATCATAAGCTGAGTTATATGCAATATTAGTAGGATTGGAAAATGTTGTAAAGAGGTATAAAGGTGCATATTTTTTTGTTGATAGTAGGGTAGCTTTGGATTCTTTGAACACTGGGAGTCCAGTCTTTGAACACATTATTGGTTCATGTAGAAAATTAGTAAATACAATAAGGAAAAAATGGCCATAATATTCAATTTGTATGGGTCCCTTCACTTGTAGGCATTGATCTTAATGAAGCAGTAGATATAATAGCAAAAAGAGCCACGGAAAAGGCCGAGATCGACATAATATGTACTAAAACCTTGAAACAATTAAGGAGCAAATTACGGAAAATACAATCAATAGAAGACAATTTCAAAAGGAATGACATATACGAGAAAATTGAAACAATGAAACATTACCATCATGTTCTAATGAACATAAAATTTACATATGGGAAAGATAGTAGTAGGTGGAAAGATTCAGTGTATATTAGGTTAAGATTAGGCTATAAATATTATGGGCACTTGGAGATGAGAGAAGTGAACAGGATAAAGAATGTAGAGTTTGTAGAACACCCAGATCCCATACCCTGCCACATTATATACTGGAATGCCAATTGCTTAATGTATATAGAAATGCCCATATAAATAATGTCCCCAAGCAAATAAAGTGGATGTTTGAAAATAGGAAAATAGATGAAATATTAAAGAAGTATAGAAATTTTGCATCTAGAATATAACTATGTACTATAACTGATTATATGAAATATTAGGGATTTATGCGAGTCCTGAGAGGGACATTCCTGGACTGGGGTGGCGATGACTTATGTCACTTCATCCCTTTGAGATGTATTAATGTTTTTTGAATCTCAATAAACGTATCAATCAATCAATCAATCAATCATCCAGCCCCTACCTCCTCTATCCCCCCCCCCCCCCCCACACACTACAGTGGGCGACATCTGTCGGCCGACCATAGCATTTCGCCCAGCTGTTTCGATATTTCAGACTCAAGGCTATTCGAAACCTCACTGTGGCTGGGTAGTGGACACGACTTTTGTGCACGATAGTACATAATATTTCTAGTGGTATAACGTGTGAACCTTGCTCGAATTTTAGAACACCAAGTATTATATGTGAGATTGTTGTTAGTCATATTTTAGAATTCCACAGAAATTAACTTACTTATTTATGAGGTACTTGTGGTGGATAACCACGTTGTTCATGTTAGTTGCTAATTTAAATAAGTGTTCAGTCTTTACTTTTATGTTCATTATTTTGTCACTCGGTTGAGTCACTTATTTGATTAGATTTAGTTTGTATTTGTTTATTTTTGTACATTACTGATACATTTGTTTTATTGTTTGTTTGTTAATATAAATTCTGTAATTAAATCTACTTCATGAATTTCAATATACCCCATAGTAATGAGGTGATGAATTTGGTGGGATCTATTCCTTGGACCTATAATACAAAGAGAAGTTGAATTTATGCATTGTTACAATCTAAAGCCCCGTCCACACGATCGAACAGTGCCCGGCGGACTTTGCCCGTTTACCGGGCAAACACACGGGGGTGCTGGTTGGCAGCAGTCACACTGCCGCTGGTAGCTAGTAGGTGGTCGGCTGCTGCGGTACGATCACCATGGTGTGCCGTAGGACAGTTAAATCGAAGACTATAGCGCTGTGTATAATAATTGCTACAGTGTGGAAAAAGAAGAAAAAACAGAAAAGGGAATGGTGCAAGGAATGGTTATCTCAACAAAAAGTTAAGGGAAGTCATGCCACGATTTTACGTGAACTGCAAGGTGAACATGAGAAAGACTTTACTAACTACATGAGAATGGACCCCAACACCTTCTATAGACTTCTCGCTAAATTGGAACTATACATAAAAAAACAGGACACCATTATGTGGTAGAGCATATCTCCAGAGGCTCGTCTAGAGGCTACTCTCATATTTCTTTAACTGGGTGCTCCTACACGTCGCTTCAGTATACAACGAGGATATCAAAACAAAGTTTGTCTATCATAATACCTGCAACTTGTCAAGCCATATATGAAGTACTCAAGGAGGATTACTTGCAGGTGAGATCTGTAGTATACATAGAGGTTCCCATGGTAACACATGTCTTATTATGTGATGTAGTAGGCTTAGTAGGGTTTCCGGTTTTTATCGATTATTAATGAAAATAACATTGTTTTTGTAAAAGGGGATAACCCTCCATACACATGATACATGATGGACCTGTTTAGGACACAAGGTTGCTTCCAAAACTCTATAGACAACTTATCATACACTGTATTTAACATAATTACATACTCCCTAGCGTATGTAGTCTTAAATTAAATATCTGAAGACCCACTCCTAACAATAAAGACATGTAAACCAAACCAACATGCATATTCGTCAATAAAAATAAAATACTAGAGTATGTTTTAACAACAGTTATCACTGTTTGCCACTAATGACGCATCTATAGTTATAATAAGTACGTATATCCAACACCCTCATTCAATACAAGACCCTTACATAATAGTCGCGTTGAGGAGGAAAGCCTACCTAGTTTCCCCAGATAAAGGATCTCATAAATAAGTTTCTGAGCATGTATTTTATTTTCACCTCTCATCTGTCGATGATCGTTAGCAACAACCTGATCAAAATCACTGTCTACATCATTTATAATATTTTCGGAGGAAGATAATGACTGCAGGTGGTGGAGGGCCTCTTTCAGGATATTATCAGCAACGTCAGAAACCCTTTTGGTCTGTCGTTTACTTGTTGACGGTGTGGCTGAGGGCTCACGAGTGTTCGATCCTGCAGCCGAACGAGAGACAGTCGGCATTTTAGGTTATGTATATAAGCTACTGTGCCGAGTAGCAACCCTGTATATAAGCTACTGTGCCGAGTAGCATTTATATATATTATCACGTGGCAAACTGCACGTTATGTGGCAACATTGCCCCGAGGCTGCCATATGGCAATAGGGTGTGTCATAGGAGGGAAGATCAGCTAAAACTAATGGCCCATCACTTTTTTGGTAGATTTTAGTGTATATAAACAGAAAATAATTTCAGTTTCAATATTTTGCAACCTTTTGCTAGCTAAATTTTAGCGTGAAATTTATCGAAAATCTAACGTACAGCTGCATTAGTGCATTACAATTAAATAGTGAACATTGCTTTCTGACTTCATTCTTTAACAACCCAACTAACAATATTTTTTTCTGTTTCAGATTCTGATGCATTTATAAGTTGATAATATTTGCGATGGCTGCTTGTGTCAGGACGAGGAACCAAAAATCCAGCCATCTCAGTCACTATCTTGGGTCTGGGAGAGAGCTCCTGAAGTCGGAGTTGCCTACATTGAGAGATGCTTTGAGATACGGTGTTTTAATCAGGCAAATCAGTGAAAAGAACCAAAGAACTTACACAAACAAAGACATTACCAGTGATATGACCAAAGCTGTCTTGGCACAGTACACTCTGGCTAACGCTCAGTTCAAGCCTCCAGTCATAACAAGTCAGAAGAAGATTAGTGAGAGACTGCTAGCCAGTTGGGAAAAGGCAAGAGATATCTCTCTTGGGAGAGGAAAACTTGCAGTTAAGGACAGCTTTGCCAAGCAACTGGACCAATTATTTGACATAATTACTTGCAAGTGCCCAATTGTTCTCTGTCCTGAGTTTGGATGCGATCGTGACTGTAAATCCGAGGCCCACATCTCCTGTATTTGCAAGCGTGAACTGAAGATTCCTGTGATCGAACTGGCATTTGTCAAAGCACAGAGAGAGAAGACTGGCAGTATAGGGGTTCTCATGATTTCTAGCCAAGATATTCCGGAGTCCAAGAGACAGGAGGCTGCCACAAAGAGACAGAAGAGGAGAAGAGTTGCCGAGGAAAAGAGACTTGAGAAGGCCCAGGGTGAGGTAAAAAAGGCCGATGATTGGAGTCAAGCTGATTCAGAGTTTAATGACTTCCCCATGGCTGATCCGAGTGCTGACCAGGAGAATGGTGACTTTGTCCCTAACACAGAAAATAATGATCCCAAACCTTCCAGCCATAAGATTCGAAATAGGAAAGATATCCCGAGCATAGCTCTGGCCAGCATGCGACACCACACTGGTCTCAGAGAAACTGCAGAGATAGCAACAGCTGCCTGGATTGACGGTGGTTTGATAACACCTGATGATGTTCACCTGGTGATAGATCATAACAAAGTAAGGAGAGCTCAGGAGAAACTTGTCAGTAACCTAGAAGAGGAGTTTGATAAGGGGATAAGAGAAAATGGAATCAATTGTTTGTTCTTTGATGGGAGAAGGGATGACACTAAAGTGATCATGAAAGTTGGAGATTCTGACAAGTTGTTCTCTGCCATGGTGAAGGAAGAACACTACTCCTGCTGCAGTGAACCAGGAGGGAAGTATTTGTGGCATTTCACTCCAGAGAAAGATGACATCAGGAAACCAGCTGAGATAGTGGCAGATAACATTGTGAACTGGCTCAGAGAGAGGAACGTAGACCAGACCCTGCAAGCCATAGGAGGGGACAGCACCAACACGAACACAGGGTGGCAAGGGGGGGTCATACAGTGGATAGAGCGGAAGATTGGGAGGAAGCTGGTCTGGATTGTTTGTGACCTCCACACCAACGAGTTGCCACTCAGACATCTGATCCAGGAGCTGGATGGCAAGACTCTTTCAAACAACAGATGGTCTGGTCCTCTTGGCAAGATGCTGGACTCTGCCACTATTTTAGAAATAAATCCGAGCTTTGAAAAAATCACAGTTGGCCCTCCACTCGTTGATCTTGCACATACTGTCATTGACGACCTGAGTACTGACCAGTACTATGGTTACATGATTTGCAGTGCCATCAAAACTGGGGTCATGCCTGATAGACTTGCTTACCTGCAGATAGGTCCAGTCTCACATTCTAGGTGGCTCACAACGGCTCTCAGGTTCTGCAGAATTTGGGTCGCTCATCTTAAACTGAAAGGGAACCAGCTTCACAACCTGAGACTTATTGTCCAATTCATCGTGAGTGTCTACTTGCCAAATTGGTTCAACACCAAGGTCAAGTCATCGTTCTCCGAAGGTCCGAGGCATGTTCTCTACCAGCTTGAGCTCCTGAGGAGTCAGCCAAGGAAGGTTGTTCAGATTGTGGAGCAGACTATGAGGAGATCTTCCTGGTATGCTCATCCCGAGGCAGTTCTGCAGACAATGCTCTGCAGTAAGGATGAGGAGGAGAGAAGAGTGGCAGTCAAAAAGATCTTGGATATGAGACTTATGAGAGGATCTGGGCATGACGAATCAGTTGGTGACGATTCCTTCAGGGTCAAGAAGACTCATGAAGTCAATCTAGGTGCCAAGACCCTCACTGATCTCATAGATCTGGATAACATCCAGGCTGGCAGTGAGCCCCCCTCTTACCTGCAGCCTCACCAATGTTCAAGTCAGGGCTTTCCTGGACAACCCCATGCATGTCCCTGCCTGGCCCTCGCACACCCAGAGTATAGAGCGTTGTGTACAGCAAGTGAGTGAGGCCAGCAGTCACGTGTACAGCCAGGAGAGGAGGGAAGGCTACATCCGAGCTCAGGTGGTCAGCAGGGAGGTGATGAGTAGAAACAGAAGCAAGAAAGACATGTTCTCTATGGTGTGCAGCAACACCGGGTCGTAGAAGTAAAACCGGTTTTTGTATTTGATGATTTTGTTTTCTAAAGGAATATTAAATTTAATAAATGTGTCAAGATCATTCGTTTCACTATTCTGGATCATTTTCATCCTAATAAATTAACCTGATACATTTACTTTACTTTAAATAAGCTATTTAGTGGTGTTGGTAAAAGGGTGGGAATACTGAATTTTCATAAGATTTCAAGTTAAAATTTACCTAGCCAAAAATAAAAACTTTTCAAATCTGAAGATATCACATGATTCTGCACATAGAACTACATCATTAATACCTTGGGTCGATTTTTCAAACTCAAAAAAAAAATTCGCCTCCTTATGACACACCCTAATATGGCAAGGCAGCCTCAGTCTGACTGTGTGAACCGCGCATGGTACACGCGAGTCACCACTTGTATTTCTCTCATCCATAATAAACGGACTCAGTGTTACCCAGTGTTTCCCTACCCATCACTACATTCCTCAGGGAACACTTGTAACCACCAGGCATAGCCATACGAGAGACGGTGGGCGTGGCCGAACCAGTGACAGTGGCTGGTGGATTATCATAAGTCCCAGCAGTAGCGGATCGTTGAATATCTATAAATAAATAAAAATATACACAAGCCCTTTGTTAATAGTGACACACAAAAATATATACATACATATTACGTACAATACACAGAGAGAGAGACAGAGAGAGACACGATAAGTAAATGAAAGTGTATAATAGAGAATGAACATAACTACTGTATGCTGACATGCCCTTTATTCGTATGTATTTACAGACACCTACAAGTCCAGAGGAATGGAAGCACGTGGCAGACGGGTTTTGGGAAAAATGGAACTTTCCAAACTGCTTGGGATCCCTGTATGGGAAGCACATTGTGATAAGGCCTCCAGCCGGTAGTAGCTCGTACTACTACAACTACAAAGGGACCCACAGCATCGTACTGATGGCCGTGTGTGATGCCAACTCCGAATTTATTTACGTGGGTACTAATGGACGTGTATCAGTTGGCAAAGTGTGGGATAACACCATCCTCAGTCACCATATTGCAAATCATACTGCCGGCCTGCCAGATGATATGATGCTTCCCGGGAGTCACAGGACATTACCATTCGTCTTTGTGGCAGATTTCCATTGCAGCGTCATATCCTGAAACCATTTCCCCACCATAAGCAAACTCGTAGCCAGCGCATTTTTTCATACCGTCTCTCAAGGGCCCGACGTACTGTGGAAAATGCATTTGGTATGCTTGCGAACAGATTTCAAGCCTTTCTAAAACCTATTACGTTAACACCGGAGAAAGTTGAAAAACTGGTTTTAGCTTGCACTGTTCTCCATAATTTCCTCAGAGAGACCAAGTGACACAATATGCACTTCCTGAAGGATCTTTGGATTTGGAAGATTTATCAAATAGAATAATTACCCCTGGACACTGGAGATCAACTCCACAGTTACTGGGGTTGCGAAGAGTGGGACGGAACTCCACTATTGATGCCAAAAATGTACGCGATCAGTACATGGCATATTGCAATGAAGAAGGTGGAGTGCCCTGACAAGAACGAATGACCCTTTAGCAGCAGTATGGCATTGTGTTTATATGAAACTTATGATGTATCTGAAATTCTGTATACATGATGACATGTACAGTATTTACTATGTATGACAATAGTATTTGTTTCCAAGTTGATAATTTTTTCATTTATACTCTGAAATGTATACTTTACAGTTTACGCTCTATGGATGGGATTTGTTCAGGACAATTGTGAATGTGATTTTTTTTTCCAAAATAAAAAATAATTAACTTTACTATAATGAAGATTTTACAATGGTCAAATTACCGACAAAAATATTTTAGTGCCTGGAGTTGCCGAAAAAGGCTAGACCTGTGCACTCATTTGTATTTCATACTTTATTTAGTGATTTTCGTTAATCTGTTCAGAAACATGTTTCTTTATACTCTCAAAAGGTATTTACATGAACAATGCACATATGACTCATTTTCGAAAAAAGAAGAAGAAGAATTGTTACCGTTATGATTCCCATCTCGTTAAAATCCTCGCTGGGGAGGAGAGGCCGGTGCACCTCTCTCCTTCCCTACCCCCGTCCTCCCTCCAGCAGGCTGGCTAGTTGGCGTTGAGTGAGTGTACGGATATGTGATAACAGTCATCCCAAAGAGAGAGAGAGAGAACGCTTGCATACGTACCTCGTGAGTATCCACAGATTGTCGAATTGTGTCACCATCAATGAGGAAATGCAGTGCATCAAAGCACCATACTGTATGAATATAAATGTCCTCAGTTCCAGCTTCAGCCTTTTTTTATTTTTGCATCTTTCTTAGTTCCCGTCTATGCTGATTTCGAAGTGATTCAAATTTTCTCTTCACATCACTTGTGGTAACTGTAGTCCCGCTTCTATTCATGTCCTCTGTAATCTGTCTCAGTGCCGCTGTACGTTTGTCCCTATCCCTGTACATGTCCACTTTGACATTCCATAGACAAGGGTGCTGACGATAGAGTTCAATCAACACCATGGTCTCTTCTCTAGACCAATGAATGTTTCCTTGGTCTGTGGCGAACGGAGGAACAGACATTTTCCAGTGGTGACTTGTGGCGAGACTGAAAAACTGGCAGCCAGGGTTCCAAGGTTAACTTCGTTTGTCTGGCAGGGTTGTCCATCCATACCCTGTAGCAAACGGTCAAACCACCAGGCAGACGGCCTTATCTGGTGATTTCGCTCTACCATGGGCACGGGCACTCCGTTGGTTTGCCCGTCAATTTTGCCCGAACAACGGGCATTAAGCGAGTGCCCGTCGGGCAGTGCTCGATCGTGTGGACGGGGCTTAAGAGGCCAAGGTCGTAACTATTTGGTGACCTTGCCAGGATAGATCCCTTTATCACTCATTAACTATTGGGAATATTTAGATATAGATATTCTTCATTGATTAATCATGGATACTTTTAATGTTGAGGAGTTTGTTGAGAATCCATCCGTGAAAATGTTGAAAGACTGTGCTCAACGAAAGGATGGTTGGATGAGACTTGCTGATACATTTGAAATTGAGTATCAACGTAGCCAAAGGAAGTCTATGATTCAAAACGCAGTTCTAACTGAACTTGTGAATGAGGAGGTGCTACATAATGGGGCACTGACTTTGCGTGCATTTGACCCTAGGGAAGCTGTAGAGATAAGAAGGCTGGAATTGGAGCATGAAAGGCTAGAACGAGAAAAGGATAAGTTGCATGAGTTGACTATGAAGGAAAGTGAAGATAGGGAAAGAGAGCGTGAAAGGCAGCATGAATTAGCGTTAGCAGAGGCTTGCAGTAGAAGACGAGACTTAAGGCATTGTCTTTAGAATCTGAGACAAAATTGCTTGATGTGACAAAACATTTGAGACTTATGCCAGCCTTTGACGAGGAGGATCCAGAAGAGTTTTTCATGCAGTTTGAGAAAATTGCATAGTCTTTTCAGTGGCCTGAAAAGTCGTGGATTGTTATGATTCAAAGTGTGCTCACTGGGTCAGCTCGTTCAGCATTTCTGTCTTTGTCAAGTGAAGTTTGACGTAGTTATGAGTAAGTGAAATAAGAAATTCTTAAGGCGTTTGAATTAATTCCTGAAACTTATAGAGTGAGATTTAGGACTATGAGAAAGACTGATGTACAGTTGTATGTAGAATCTGTTTATTCATTGAGTAAAATGTGTAGAAGGTTGATAAAGTCTAGCAAGGTAGAAACTTTTGAGGAACTTGTTCAGTTGGTGATTTTAGAACAGTTCAAAAAATCCACTCCGAGAGATATACAATTGTACTTAGGAGAGAGAGATATTAGTAATGTTCATAAAGCTGTTCCATTAGCTGATAGCTATGCCCTTACTCACAAACTGCATCCTGTTAAATCTCAAAATCATTCAGGTGGAAAGGGTTTTGTAACCAAGGAAAAGGGTGGTAGGCAGGATAGTAGTGCTGCTTCTTCTAGTAGAGTAAATTTTCGTGGAAACTCAGGTGAGCTTCCCAAGACATATGCCAAGACTAACGCATTTATCCGTTTTTACTGTAAGAAACCAGGTCATGTTATTGCGAATTGCCCTAAATTGAAAGCAAAGAGGGAGGAGCCAGTGCTCTTATTCGGACCTCTGGAGAAGTTTGACAAAACTTTAGTGAGAAATTGCCCAAAGAAGGATTCTTTTTAACCTTTCATGTTTGATGGTTCAGTTGCAATTGAAGAATTAGGTGATCAGTACCCTGCGAAGATTTTGCATGACACAGGTGCTTCTTAGTGTTCTGTTGAAAGGATCTGTTCCCTACGTGGGAGTTTCCTATACAGGAGGGCATTTGGTGCTTAAGGGTATCGGTGGAGTGATCACTGTTCCTTTGTGTAGAGTGTATTTGAGAACTCGACTTGTGACTGGTTGGGTGACTACTGGTGTTCTTCCTGTGACAGGGATTAGTTTTTTGCTGGGTAATGATATTGCAGGAGTCAGAGTGGTGCCAGATCCTGTGGTATCTTCGACTCCTACAGTGGAGAATAATACTGGTTTAATTGAAGAAGAATACCCAGATTTATTTCATCTATGTGCACTCACAAGGAACCAGACTCTTCGGAATAAGGTAGAGATCGTTCCTTCAGTTGATCCTGAGCAATACTGCAGGGTGGGGGAGGACCACTGCTCGATACACATGCAAATTTGTAGATAATTTCAGCACCCTACAGCTGAAGACACGTGTCAGGGCTATAACGAGCAGGATGGTTGTTCGCCGCCCACTTGCTTGTTTGCGTCCCCCACTTGGGGGGGTAGACGGAGTTGAGAACGTGATTGCTGCCTCGACACACAGATCAGACACTACCCAGACACTACCACAGCTGCACTTCCCCACTGCTCGTTCAAATTCTGAGGCTCTGGACTCGTGGGCTGTTTCCCCAGACCTTCACAAATCGACTGTCAATCTCCGGACACCTACCCCAGCTGTTACCGCGGCTGCCTTGTCATTGCCACTTCATCCACACAGTCTGTACCACAGCGTCTCTCCTGTGTGGAAAAACCTCGCCGACGCCAATTGAGGAAGCTGCCTTGACCTTCCCCTTGAGAGCGGATCCCCGCTCTCCGGAGCCTTCCACCGGGCCACCGCCGTGGGAAATATTCTCTGTTTGATGCTCGTAATTATTTGATTCCATTAATTTTTTACTCCAGTAATTGTTTGACTCCCGTTAATTGTTTGATTCCCGATAATTATTTGATTCCCTTAATTGTTGACTCCATTAATTGTTGACTCAATTAATTGTTTGATTCTCATAATTGTTTGACTCCCGTAATTGTTATTTGATGTTTGTGTGAGTGGTGTCAGAGTTTTGTGTTATTTTCATAGTAAAGAGATGTCAATCTCGAACGGTTGTTTGGTATCCCCCGGAAAACCATGGTTCTCGACTTTCCTTTTATAAGATCCTGATTAGGCTGGTAAGGGATTCATATCCCTAAGTCCCAGACCTTTACAACACGGTTATGGAGTCTGGATATGATCCGATGTTGAATCTCTTTATCGATATCCGCAGTGGTGGACAGGTGTGGGGAATGGTACTGGAAGTGGCAACATTAGAAAGGGTAGTGCCATTATGTTGTATGGGTGGTGGAGGTGTGGTTGAACTAGAGGCAGGCTGAAAGAGATTCGGAGTGATACGCGCATACGCATTTGTGTAGGTGTTTAGGATCTCCTGTAAGTGTGAGCGACGAGGGTGAGGTCGTCTGCATACTAAAGTTATGTGATGGAAGCGGCTGACACCTTTATTCCGGCCTGGATTCGTCTTTTTTTAAAAGTCCCTTCATCCGGTACTGGATGTCTACCCCGCTGGCAATTGGCACTGGCACGAGTAAAGAGGGCAGCTAAGATAATGGAAAAGAGAGTTGGTGCCAGAACACCTCCTTGTTTTACTCCTGTATGGATGGGGGAGAACTCAGACTGGGTGCCATTGTGGAAGAAAGACACTGCCGTTCATGAAATCCTGGAGTTGCCTCGCATTGACAATTAATTTTCGTGGACAGCCGAACTTACTGAGGGTCCGCCAGAGGGCTTCCTTGTTGACCGAGTCGAGGGCCTTGGTAAGATCACTGAAGGCCATGTGTAAGTCACGATGCTGTTCTCTGCACTTTTCATGAATATGTCGGCAGTAAGGATTATGTCAGTGGTGCCACTTGACGGTAAGAAGCCACATTGAGGTTCTGGGAGGAAGTAGTCTGTTTAGGAGGACTTGGGAGATAATCGTGCCAGCTATGGAGAGCAGTGAGGTCCCGTGGTAGTTTCCACAATCTGACCGGTCTCCCTCGTTTTTAAGTTCTTCGGGGATTTCCTCCTTCTCCCATATATTGTCTAGGAGAGGGTGGAGACGGCTGGTAAGCAGAAGTCATTCTGCTTTATACATCTCGTCTGGGATTCCTTCAGGTCCTGTGGCTTTGTTATTTTTCACCTGTTTGATGGAGGATAGCTGAGGTGTCAGCTCTGGGTGCTGAGGGCCTGCTGTGTGGTTAGAACATCTACATCGGTGTTTCGGTTGAGCAGTGAATAGTAGTGCTCTATCCAGCGCTGATGGGTGCCTTCTTCATGCCTACCTAGTTAAAGAATTAGGTAGTTACCATCAGATGAGCCGAGGGGGCCACGCTATGCGTAATTGGATCATATATTGTTTTAGCGGAATTGAAAATTTCATGCACCTTGTGTTGATCTGTTTTTTTCCCCTCTCTCTCTCCATTTCACACGCTTTATTTTTCCACCAATTATTCATTAGCTTGTGAAGTTCGCGCTGGACTTCCGCTTTTTTCTTGTGGAAGGTCCGAGACTTAGGGTTGCACTGCTAGTCAGATAGAGCAGAACGTTTGTTATTGATGAGTACTTCAATTTCCGGGTAGTTTTCATCAAACCAATCCTGTTGTTTTCTTTCAATCTGGGAGAGGGTCTTTTATGCAGGATTTTGTGATGACAACTTTAATGGGACCCCATTCGGCACTGGGATTTTGGTTGTTGCTTTGAGCTGCTTTTCAGCCCCTCGTTGAGCTGCTCTCTGAATGCATGTGCTACCGCTGGATCCTCCAGTCGCTTGGTGTTAAAGCCTCTTCTGGAGGCTTGTTTTCTTCGCCGTTTTGGGGCATCGTGAAAGGAGAGTTTGAATCCGACGACCCGATGATCTGTGTCTCAGTGGTCTTAGCCAGGCATGCCACAGGTGATGGAGATAGGTGTTGGTGATAGTGAGGTTGTGTTCAGCACACTTGCTAAGGAGGAATAGCCGTTGGAAATACACTTGCCTACTCCGTTTCTCCTTTTGGTTTCCTGCCATATGTCAGCATCTCTGCCAACTCAAGCAATGAATTCACCTAGGAGCACCACCTTATCTTATTTTGGAATAGAGGTTAGCACTCTGTCTAGTTCGGTATAAAAGGCCTCCTTGATGTCATCCTCTTCATCCAGTGTTGGGGCAACACTGGATGCAGAAGACAAAACATTAGTGATTCAGTTGGGCATAGAGCGTCATGAGGGGCTAGTTGTTCCCAAAACGCATTTCATTTAGCCTGTGTAGAATGAAATGGCGAGTTGCAAAGCCAACTCCGCCAATGCAGTTTATCTCCACAGCAGGATTACCATTCCAGAAGAAGGCATAGCCGGACCCCGTTCTGTGCGTCGTTCCTTGTCTGGGAGCCGGGACTCACTAGTGACTGCCATGTCAATGTTATATATAGGCTGCTCTTTTGCCACAAGAGCGGTTCTTCTTTCAGGATGCATATTTGTGCCAGTATCCAAATGGGTCCTGATATTCCATGCAACGACTATAAGAGTTTGTTTTTTCTTTGATCTGTGAATATGATTGTTTTCGATCGTATTAGGATGACCTTACTGGGTGCGGTTGCCCAGTTAAGCTATTTTTTTTAGGCAGGCTATGTTTAGGATACACACACACACACACACCCGAGTACACCGCCCTCCAGGATCTATTAAATAGTCTCCAGAATTGGGCCACCAACAACTACGTCACCATCCACTATACGGAGACCATGGTTATGCACATCAACCTCTCCTCCGATGTTGTCCCACCTCCCTCCATTACTTTGGGCCCCAACACACTCCAGGTAGTAGACTTCACTTAGCTCCACGGCGTCACTATAGATAACAAACTAAATTGGAAAACACACGTCAGTAAAGTTGTCAAATCCTCCAATTTTCTTCTCCACTTCCTCCGCCGACTCAAGCCTAGTTCCTGCGCCCGAGCTCCTCAGTGTTTACTCAACATTTATACTTCCTAAGTTCATCTGTGACTTCCCTGCCTGGTCTTCCTCCCGAAATGCCACACAACATAAACACCTAGAAAAAGTGCACACGAGGGCATGCAAGATTATTCTCTCCTCTTCCTGCTCCACATATCAAGAAGTGCTCAACACACTGACCCTCTCGGCTCTCTCTGACCATCACCACGACCTCATCTGCAAATTTGGTGAGAAGCTTCTGCACAATCCTGGACACCGGCTCCTACGTCCACCCGAAATCCCTCGTCGGCGAATTGCTGTTCGACACCACAACCGCATCCAGCCCATATGAGCGAGTATTGATCGCTATAAGAACAGCCCAGTCCCAACCACTGTAAAAATTATCAACAGCTCGTAATCAACCAGTGTATTTACTCTGTCAATCTAACCTTTTTGCACTATCACTATGTTGAAATGCCCTGTAGTATAACCTTCTCCCCACCTAGTCATTATATATCATATTTGTATCACTTATTTTACATTTATATTATTTGTCAATCAAGTGACCCATTCCCCAATTATGTAACTGTATATTTTCAGCCTTCCGGCTGCCCTGCTCTTTCAATAAACCGTTAATTATTATTATTATTATTATTATTATTATTATTATTATTATTATTATATTATTATTATTACTAGTACTATTACTATTAAACACATACACGCAACACAAAGATGGTGAATGGATCCGGCCTGGATATTCCCTTCATAAACTCACGGCTTCTTTTATAGGTAATACCAATTTACGAAGGACTTCAACGCTATATGGTACTGACTTTGTTCTGTTTTTGTTGATGAATGACTATCAACTCCAGATAGCTTTAATTTGTTGGTAAGTCAATGTTCAACCATGGTAGTGACTATGACCTTCCAACTCAGAGCAATTACTTTCTATCAAAATTCTACATTTTCTTTAACATCATTTGCATGTGAATATAAGCAGCTCATATATTCTACTGTTCATATCTTACGCATTTGTTTTTACTTAATTTGTATTTATTCATGTATTCAGGTTAACTTGGGGGATATATTGGATCAAGCCTCCGTTTGTTTTTTTTGTTTTTTTTTTGTTTGTTTTTTTTGTTTTTTGTATCTGTGTCTTTCCGCAGACAATATAGTTTCCCCATGATAACTTGTGTTTCTAATAACCAAGCATCACGGACCTTCACTAAGCTATTGTACTGTCCCTCAGTCGAACAAAGACACTTAATTTTTTGGCCAAGGGTCAAAGCTTAAAGTCACTTGTAGTTAATAGTTAATTCACAGCTTTAGTTATTGTTGATATCCTCACTAGATCTTTTATCAACAGTGGTGCTGGACTCAGTAAATTAGATTTACCATGTAAACAAAACCAATGCAATTTGTAGTAAAAATTTGCTTTGTTTCCCCTTTACTGTCAATCATGAAATATGCAATTCAATATTTCATTATTTTACATGAAAATACATATGAATACATGTTAAAGATACATGGATAAGGATTTTATTTGCGTTGCTTTCATAACAATATATAATAATCGAGGGTGCGTCGATACAGTAACCATCAAGGTCTTGTGGCCAAGTGTATCGTTGGGTCGCGGTATGGGTGGGTACAAGTGCACGACGCCAGTGTCTGGTAACAGTAACAGCCGTGACACCAGCCAGACTCCACCTCGTCTTGCCTACCCTCAGTGAGAGACACTCTGCTAGAGTCTACATCATCCACACCTGTTTGTCTGACTGTCTGTGTGTGTCCGCTCTGTGTATCAGGTAGTCCGCCAACTGGTTGGTTGTTACCGTGGTTAAAGTAAGAGCCTAAATTTCCATCCAACGGTAAATCCATAGTGATAAAATTGGCGCCACACGAGCTTCTGAACCAAAATAGAAAGAGAGAGAGAGAGAGTTAATGCAACATTTGTGATAACCTGCTAAATATATTTACACGGGAAGTGCTTTTGAAGAGGGTAAATAATGTTGGTGTAGAGTAGCCTGGAGCCTCACTCTGACGGTCGCTTTTATTTGATGAAACTTATACAGTTTGAAAAGGAAAAAAAAAACATTTAAGCACCAAGAGAATAATGCAGCCATTTTCTTTGTAGACAGTAGGTAGACAAGACATTCTTGCTGTTACGATATGAAATAATACCAGAAAAAAATTTACCTCGTAAATTTAGGTTGTGGAAAAAATCGAGTTATAGAAAAAAGCATGAAGTCCATTTTCGCTTAAAGTGTAAAAAATACGGTCACACCGCATGCTAAACTAGGTGAATTTTTCAGGTGGAAGTGATTTAAAATGACATCAAATTGAGTGGAACTAACAATTTTTGCTTTTTTATTCATTTAACCGAGCGAAAATTGCCGAGAAAAGGTGACTGCAAGTGAAAGTGACAGCCCACTGGGAGAACTAATACATGCACTTCATCAAGTGTATAGACTGTGACTGTCGAGTGTTGAGAGAGAGACTATCGCTTCACCTACCAGTCGACAACACCTTGTTACCATGAGGCCCAAGATGACTGGGTAAGTCTAACTCTACCAACCATAAACTATATAAAATTATTCTATGTTACATTCCAGTTTCTGTTGTTGCCCTTATAGTTAATTGCTGTTGCCGTTGCTATCGAAAGCTGGTTGCCGTGGCTTTTAAATGCTGTTGTCGTTTCCTTCTGCTTTTGAGAATATTTCACATTTCTTTGCTGTAACAATCCATTCCTGGAAGGCTTTACCAAAGTTTGCTTGTTCCTTTTGTACAGTTGACATAGCTAGCAGGTTTGTTTGCTGCTGCTGCTGCTGGGGTTTGTCTATTGCTTGTAACTACTTGCTCATGAAGAAATCTGTTGTGTGTTGTTAATAAAGGTATTGTCACTATATCATTTTTGTAATGAGGGATGCTGATGTCTGTTGTTCTTGCTGTCTGTTGTTGCAGGAATCTGTTCTCATTTATTGCCTCTGTTCGAGGAGACTGTTGTCTGTTAGTGGCACTGTTAAAAGTCTGATGTCTGTTAGTGCAACTGTGGAAAGTCTGATGTCTGTTCGTGGCACTGTTGAAAGTCTGTTGACTGTTAGTGCCAGTGATGGAGAAAACTGTTGTCTGTTAGTGACACTGTTGGAAGAGTCAGGAGAGTCTTAGTGTCACTTAGTGTCACAGTTGGAGATATCCGTTCTCTGTTAGTGCCACTGATGAAGAAATCACGTTGTCTGTTTGTTCCACCAATGAAAGTCGCTTATCTATCAGTGTCAGAATTGGAGAAGTCAGTGCCACTTTTTGGGGAGTCTTTTGTCTGTTAGTGCCACTTTTGGGAAGTCTGTTGTCTGTTAGTGCCACTGTTTGAGACGTATGTTGTCTGTTAGTGCCACTGTTGGATAAGTGTTGCCTGTTAATGCCACTGTTGGAGAAGTATGTTGTCTGTTAGTGCCACTTTTTGAAAAGTATGTTGTCTGTTAGTGCCATTGTTGGATAAGTGTTGTCTGTTAGTGCCACTGTTTCAGAAGTATGTTGTCTGTTAGTGCCACTGTTCGAGAAGTCTGTTGTCTGTTAGTGCCACTGTTGGATAAGTGTTGTCTGTTAATGCCACTGTTGGAGAAGTATGTTGTCTGTTAGTTCCACTGTTCGAGAAGTATCTTCTTTGTTAGTTCCACTGTTGGAGAAGTATGTTGTCTGTTAGTGCCACTGTTGGAGAAGTATGTTGTCTGTTAGTGTCACTGTTGGAGAAGTATGTTGTCTGTTAGTGCCACTGTTTGAGAAGTAAGATGTCTGTTAGTGCCACTGTTTGATAAATATTGTCTGTTAATGCCACTGTTCGAGAAGTCTGTTAGTGCCATTTTTGGGGAAGTCTGTTGTCTGTTAGTGCTACTGTTTGAGAAGTATGTTGTCTGTCAGTGCCACTGTTCGAGAAGTCTCTTGTCTGTTAGTGCCACTGTTCGAGAAGTATGTTGTCTGTTAGTGCCACTGTTGGAGAAGTATGTTGTCTGTTAGTGCCACTGTTGGAGAAGTATGTTGTCTGTTAGTGCCACTGTTGGATACGTGTTGTCTGTCAGAGCCACTGTTTGAGAAGTATGTTGTCTGTTAGTGCCACTGTTGGAGAAGTATGTTGTCTGTTAGTGCCACTGTTGGATACGTGTTGTCTGTCAGAGCCACTGTTTGAGAAGTATGTTGTCTGTTAGTGCCACTGTTGGAGAAGTATGTTGTCTGTTAGTGCCACTGTTTGAGAAGTATGTTGTCTGTTAGTGCCACTGTTTGATAAATGTTGTCTGTTAATGCCACTGTTTGAGAAGTATGTTGTCTGTTACTGCCACTGTTCAAGAAGTCTGTTAGTGCCATTTTTGGGGAAGTCTGTTGTCTGTTAGTGCTACTGTTTGAGAAGTATGTTGTCTGTCAGTGCCACTGTTCGAGAAGTCTCTTGTCTGTTAGTGCCACTGTTGGAGATAAGTGTTGTCTGTTAATGCCACTGTTTGGGAAGTATGTTGTCTGTTAGTGAAACTGTTGGATAAGAGTTGTCTGTTAATGCCACTGTTCGAATAGTATGTTGTCTGTTAGAGCCACTGTTGAAGAAGGATGTTCTTTTCTTTGCCACTATTGGAGAAGTATGTTGTCAGTTAGTGTCTCTTTTGGAGAAGTATGTTGTCTGTTAGTGGCACTGTTGGAGAAGTATGTTGTCTGATAGTGCCACTGTTGGATAAGTGTTGTCTGTTAATGCCACAGTTTGAGAAGTCTGTTGTCTGCTAGTGCCAGTGGTGGAGAAGTATGTTGTCTAATAGTGCCACTGTTGGGTAAGTGTTGTCTGTTAAACCACTGTTGGAGAAGTATATTGTCTGTTAGTGCCACTATTTGAGAAGTATATTCTTTGTTAGTGCCACTGTTCGAGAAGTCTGTTGTCTGTTAGAGCTACTGTTTGAGAAGTATGTTGTCTGTTAGTGCCACTGTTCGAGAAGACTTATCTGTTAGTGCCACTGTTGGATAAGTGTTGTCTGTTAATGCCACTGTTTGAGAAGTATTTTGTCTGTTAGTGCCACTGTTGAAGAAGGATGTTCTTTGTTAGTGCCACTGTTGGAGAAGTATGTTGTCTGTTAGTGCCACTGTTGGAGAAGTATGTTGTCTGTTAGTGCCACTGTTTGAGAAGTAAGTTGTCTGTTAGTGCCACTGTTGGACAAGTGTTGTCTGTTAATGCCACTTTTGAGACGTAAGTTGTCTGTTAGTGCCACTGTTGGATAAGTGTTGTCTGTCAGTGCCACTGTTTGAGAAGTCTGTTGTCTGTTATTGCCACTGTTCGAGAAGTCTGTTAGTGCCATTTTTGGGGAAGTCTGTTGTCTGTTCGTGCCACTGTTTGAGAAGTATGTTGTCTGTCAGTGCCACTGTTCGAGAAGTCTGTTGTCTGTTAGTGCCACTGTTAGATAAGTGTTGTCTGTTAATGCCACTTATGGAGAAGTATGTTGTCTGTTAGTGCCTCAGTTGGATAAGAGTTGTCTGTTAATGCCACTGTTCGAGAAGTATGTTGTCTGTTAGAGCCACTGTTCGAGAAGTATGTTGTCTGTTTGAGCCACTGTTCGAGAAGTATGTAGTCTGTTAGTGTCACTGTTGGAGAAGTATGTTGTCCGTTAATGCAACTGCTTGAGAAGTATGTTGTCTGTTAGTGCCACTGTTGGATACGTGTTGTCTGTCAGAGCCACTGTTTGAGAAGTATGTTGTCTGTTAGTGCCACTGTTGGAGAAGTATGTTGTCTGTTAGTGCCACTGTTGGAGAAGTATGTTGTCTGATAGTGCCATTGTTGGATAAGTGTTGCCTGTTAATGCCACTGTTGGAGAAGTATGTTGTCTGTTAGTGCCACTATTTTAGAAGTATGTTATCTGTTAGTCCCACTGTTGGATAAGTATTGTCTGTTAATGCCACTGTTTGAGAAGAATGTTGTCTGTTAATGCCACTGTTCGAGAAGTATGTTGTCTGTTAGTGCCACTGTTGAAGAAGGATGTTGTCCGTTAGTGCCACTGTTTGAGAAGAATGTTGTCTGTTAATGCCACTGTTTGAGAAGTATGTTGTCTATTAGAGCCACTGTTGAAGAAGGATGTTCTTTTCTTTGCCACTATTGGAGAAGTTTGTTGGCTGTTAGTGTCTCTTTTGGAGAAGTATGTTGTCTGTTAATGCCTCTGTTTGAGAAGTAATTTGTCTGTTAGTGCCACTGTTAGATAAGTGTTGTCTGTTAATGCCACAGTATGAGAAGTCTGTTGTCTGTTAATGCCACTGTTGGAGAAGTATGCTGTCTGTTAGTGCCACTATTTGAGAAGTATGTTATCTGTTAGTGCCACTGTTGGCTAAGTGTTGTCTGTTAATGCCACTGTTTGAGAAGTACATTGTCTGTTAGTGCCACTGGTGAAGAAGGATGTTCTTTTTTAGTGCCACTGTTGGAGAAGTATGTTGTCTGTTAGTGCCACTGTTTGAGAAGTATGTTGTCTGTTAGTGCCACTGTTGAAGAATGGTGTTCTTTGTTAGTGCCACTGTTGGAGAAGTATGTTGTCTGTTAGTGCCACTGTTGAAGAAGGATGATCTTTGCTAGTTCCACTGTTGGAAAAGTATGTTGTCTGTTAGTGCCACTGTTGGAGAAGTATGTTGTCTGATAGTGGCACTGTTGGAGAAGTATGTTGTCTGTTATTGCCACTGTTGGAGAAGTCTGTTGTCTGTTCGTGCCACTGTTGGAGAAGTATGTTGTCTGATAGTGCCGCTGTTAGAGAAGTATGTTGTCTGTTATTGTCAATGTTGAAAGAGTCTGATCTCTGTTAGAGCTGCTGTTGAAAGTCAGTAGACTCTTAATGCCACTGTTAGAGGAAGTCTTCTATCTGTTAGTGATACTGTTGGATGAGTCTCTTGTCTGTTAGTGCTACTATTTGATGAGTTTATTATCTGTTAGAGCCACTATTTAAATAGTCTGTTCTCTCTTAGTGCATTTGTTGGAAAAGTTTTTTTCCTATTAGTGCCATTCTTGAAGATGTCTTTTCTCTGTTAGTTCCGATGTTCTAGGTTTCTGATTGTCTCTTAATTGCCACTGGTGGAGGATCCTGTTGTGTGTTAATAGCACAGTTGGAAACTTTTAATGTCTGTTAGAACCGCTGTTGGAAAAGATTGTTGCCTGTTAATGCCACTATTGGAGGAGTCTGTTGCCTATTAGTGCTATATTCGGAGAAGTCTGTTGTCTGTTAATGGAACTGTTGGAGAAATCATTTGTCTGTTAGTGCCACTGTTGAGGGATTATGTTGTCTCTCAGTCCCACTTTTTGAAGTTAATCATCTGTTAGTGCCAGTATTGGAGAAGTATGTTGTCTGTTAGTGCCAATATTTGAGTAATGTGCTGCCTATTGGTGCCACTATTAGATAAGATTTTTGTCTGTTAGTACTACTGGGTCATGAGTCTGTTGTCTGTTAGTGCCACTGTTGGAAACGTTTGTTGTCTGTAAGTGTTACTGTTGGGGTAGTCTGTTGTCTATTTGACACTATCGGAGGAGTCTGCTGCCTGCTAGTGCTGATTTTGGATAAGTATATTGTCTGTTAGTACAACGGTTGGAGGAGTCGGGTGTCCCCTAGTGGCACTATTAGATGATCCCGATGCCTGTTAGGGCCACTGTTAGAGAAGCATGTTGTCAGTTAGCGCCTGTTACGACCCTAGGGTAGATCGTTACTTAAACACAAATTACGTAAGTCTTTCAAATAAATCATTATTGCTATTATATTCTTAATCCCAAGTTCTCCCAACAAAGGTTAAATTAACAAGTCAAATCCTAAATCAGTCAATGAAAAATATGAATATTTATTAACTTATTCCCAACACCACATATGTACATAAAATAAAATAAATAACAATAATAATACAAGATGTTTGGAAGTGGCTAAGTATGGACTGAAGGTCCATCAAGGTCACACAAAATCAATATCAAGCAAAACAAATCTTAATTGTCAAATGCCAACTCCCATAACATCAGAGAGAGGATATACTACTTAACTTAAGACAGCTGTGCTTAGACTGTCTACTAGAGTGTACCAGCAGGTCACCGACGTCACCTCTCTACCGCTAAATACTTGATTGGCCAAAACGTAAACCTTATCTATATTACCTATTGACATTAGTTCCACCTATCTAACCTATATACAAACCTAATACAATAAAACATAATATAATTTAATAAACAAATTTAATACTTAAATAATGACTCAGCCAGCGTGGGCGAGTAATGAGTGAAATTTAACTACTCGAGCCAACCACACACCATCCGAACCAATGTATTTCATACCAAGAAGAGAAACTTATGGCGGACACTCGTAACAGTGCCACTGTTGGAAAAGTCTGTGGTCTGTTTGTGCTATTCTTCCAGCAGTCTGTTTTGTGTTAGTGCTTCACTTGACTGAGTTTGATGTCTGTTGCTGCCAATCTTGGAGGAGTTTATTGTTTGTTAGTGCCTCTATTGGAGGAGTTCGTTACCTGTTAGTATGACTGTTGGAGAGGTCTGGTCTCTGTTGGTGCCACTGTTGTAGGAGTCTATTGTCTGTTTGTGTCGCTGTTGGAGAATTATGCTGTCTGTTTGTGCCACTATTTGTAGAGTCCATTTTATTAGCGCCACTTTTGGAGGAGTCTATTTTCTGTTAGACCAACCGTTGGAGAAGTCTGTTATCTCTTTATGCCACTGTAGGAGTATGTTTTCTGTTAGTACCACTGTTGGATGTCTCTCTGCCACTGCTGGGGGCGTCTTTTTTCTGTTAATTCCACAAGTAGAGGATTTTGTTTTTGTTAGTGCCAATTTTAGTGATATGTGTTGTTTATTACTGCCACTGTTGCAATTTTATTGCCTGTTATTGCCACCGTTAGAGGAGTCTGCTGTCAGTTAGTTCCAAAGAGTGGAGGACTCTGTTATTACCACTAGTAGATAATTCTATTGTCTTTTTGTGCTACTGTTTGATGATTCTGTTGTGTGGAAGTGCCACTGGTGGTGGAGTCTGTTGTCAGTTACTGGCACTGTTGGAAAAGTATTTTGTCTATTAATGCCACTTTTGGTTGAGTCTGTTGTTTTACTGTTACTTTTAGAGGAGTCTTATGCCTGTTAATGTCACTGTATGAGAGGTGTGTCTCTTGTTAGTGCCACCATTTAAGGAATCTGTTGTCTGTTAGTGCCACTGTGCGAGAATTATACTGCTGGAGGACTCTGTTGGCTGTTAGTACCATTTTTGGAGGATTCTGTTGGCTGTAAATGCCCCTGTTGAAGAAGTAAGTTGTCTGTTATTGCCACTGTTTGATAAGTTTGTTGGGTGTTAGTGCCATTGTTGGAAGAGACTATTGTCTGTTAGAGCCACTGTTGGAAAGTCTGTTGTCTGTTAGAGACACTATTGGAGGAGTCAGCTGTCAGTTAGTACCACTGATGGAGAAATATATTATCCAATATGTTAATGCCACTATTGGAGGCGTGTGTTGTCTTTTAGTGACACTTTTAGAAGTCTCTCTCTCTCTCTCTATCTCTGTTTATCTATCTATCTATCCATCTATCGATTTATCTATCTATCTAAACAATTCTGAAAAAAAGTGTATTTCATGTCATTAGAACAAGATATATTTCAATATTTTCCGTCAGTAGGAAATATATTTATCATCTACAGAAAGAAATTAAAAGAAACATAAATGAAAAAAGTAATTAAACTGTTTCATAAAATCACTTCTAACTCGCAGGCTGGACTTTTGTTAACGTTCGTGTTTTTATTGTTGTTGTTTTTGTTTATGTAGTTGCAGTTCGAGTTGGATTGTAGTTGATGGTAATTGAGGTATGATTGTTGTTGTTTGTTTTTATTAGTTGTTGTTGTACTTAATGTTGTTGTACTTAATGTTGTTGTTGATGTTGTAGTTTTGTTGTTGTTATTGTTGATATTTTATCGATACTATTCTTTGGAATTAAGATTGGTGCTGTTTTCGCTCTAACTGTTGTTGCTGTTGTTTTCCCTCTGACGATTATTAGCTTTTCGCTATTCACTGTTGTTGTTGTTTTTACTACTGTTATTGGAGTTCAGATTGTTGCTAATGCTGTTGATCTTGTTAGCCATGCTGTTATTGAATGTTTTGTTGCCTTTATGAACCTTGTTCTTGGGGTTAAGATTGTTTTTGCTTCAATGTTTACGTTCCTATTAATGATGTTACAGTAATTGATTTAATTGTTTTTAGTTTGTGATGATAGTTACTGTTTGTGTTTTGATAATGACCTCTTGTTTCATACCAGCTGGATTCGGTAAAATGCTACTGACATCCACATAAGCAGCACGGGCAGTTCCCAATGAGCGGTTCACGGCGCGAATCAGCTCGATGAACAGGCTTTGTGTGAAATATCTCATAGTCTAGAACTGCTTTTAGTGCTCTTGTTGTATGGGCGGTAGCCTTCCCTGGTCCCATGCATTAGGGCGAGGATTCGAGTCCTGGCTGGTGAGGTAGTTGATTCTATATATATATATATATATATATATATATATATATATATATATATATATATATATATATATATATATATATATATATATATATATATATGCTGATAACCACAAGGAATCAATAAAGGGGATATAGATAAAGTTCTTATAATATCCGAGCAGGATAGGACTCGGAGCAACGGATTCAAGTTGGATAAGTTTAGGTTTAGGAGGGAGATAGGAAGAAACTGGTTCACAAATAGGGTGGTGGACGAGTGGAACAAGCTTACCAACTTTGTAGTAAGTGCGGGAACTCTGGAAAGTTTCAAAAGGAGGCTAGATAGATTCATGGATGATAGAGAGTGGTAGTAACTCTCGACAGGAGCTGCCATGCACAGGCCAACCGGCCTATTGCAGACTCCTTATTTTCTTATGTTCTTATGAAAGAAGAAAACACGAAGTTCCCAGTCTGTACTCACCCCTGAAGATGTGAATTACACGAAAGCGCTTGGGAGCTTCGTGTTTTCTTCTTTCCTTGTGGTTATCAGCATATACCTAGATCACGCGCACCTACAGTGATTTACTTGCATATATATATATATATATATATATATATATATATATATATATATATACATATACATATACATATATATATATATATATATATATGCTGATAACCACCAGGAAAGAAGAAAACACGAAGTTCCCAAGCGCTTTCGTGTAATTCACATCTTCAGGGGTGAGTACAGACTAGTCTGTACTCACCCCTGAAGATGTGAATTACACGAAAGCGCTTGGGAACTTCGTGTTTTCTTCTTTCCTGGTGGTTATCAGCATATACCTAGATCACGCGCACCTACAGTGATTTACTTGCATATATATATATATATATATATATATATATATATATATATATATATATATATATATATATATATATATATATATATATATATATGTATATATATATATATATATATATATATATATATATATATATATCTTGATAAAATCACACTGGAAAATGGAAACAACGGAGCACCTTAGTTTTCGTCTTTATTCAAGACATCTTCAGAGGCAACTGGATTATATGGACAGAGAGAGGCTTAAATATACAGGGTGACCTTAAAAACATGAGGTCAGGTCATAATGATGCCATCCACTAATCCCCACACCAACACACACATAAGAACATAAGAACATAAGAACATAAGAAAGTGGGATACTGCAGGAGGCCGACTGGCCCATACAGGGCAGATCCCTGTCACACCCATTCCAGCACTTCCATGTGCCTATCCAACTTCGTCTTGAAGCTCCCTAGCGTCCACATATCCACAACTCTATTACCAAACCAGTGATTGCCTATATCCTTTCTGAATCGGAATTTATCTAATTTAAAGCCATTTGTTCTAGTTATTTCGTTATTACTGAGCTTCAGAACATCTTCCATTTTACCCTTGTTAATCCCACTTACCCACTTGTACACCTCTATCATATCTCCCCTAACTCTACGCCTCTCTAATGAATGTAAGCCTAAGCTTTTCAGTCTTTCTTCATATGGAAGGTTTCTAATATTATGGATCATTTTTGTCATTCTTCTTTGTACTCTCTCCAAAGAATCTATGTCCATTCTATAATAAGGACACCAGAACTGAACCGCATAATCCATGTGTGGCCTCACTAATGCTAGGTAAAGTTTCAAGATAACGTCAGCAGTTCTGTTACTCACAGACCTAGATATGAACCCAAGAATCCTGTTTGCCTTGTTGCGAACGCTAATACATTGTTTTCTAGGTTTCAAGTTGTTGCTAACAAATACACCTAGATCTTTTTCACAAAGTGAGTTTTCTATTTCCGTGTTACCTAGTTTATACTTAACGTTTGTATTCGTCTTCCCTATCTGTAGTACCTTGCATTTATCAGTATTAAAATTCATTTGCCAGTCTACTGACCACTCATGTAAGGTATCTAGATCTCTTTGAAGGTGTTCAAAGTCACTGTCTGAATTTATCACTCTCCCCATTTTGGTATCATCTGCAAATTTACTAATCCCACTAGTTATGCCTAAATCAAGATCATTAATGAATATAACAAACAGCAGAGGGCCTAATACAGATCCCTGGGGAACTCCGCTTTTGACCGCACCCCAGTCTGACTTTAATCCATTTATGCTGACTCTTTGTTTCCTACCAGTTAACCATTTTAATAATGATCCACCTATTCCATGTGCTTCTACCTTCCTTATCAATCTCTCATGAGGGACTCTATCGAATGCTTTACTGAAATCTAAATAAATTATATCATATGACTTACCATTATCTACCGCTTCATATACTTCTGAGAAAAAGCTAAGCAAATTTGTGAGACAAGAACGTCCCTGGGTGAACCCGTGCTGAGAAGAATGAATTAAGTTGAATGCTTCAAGGTGGCTTCTGATTTTTGTAGCAATAATTGACTCTAGCAACTTGCCTATGATTGACGTGAGACTAATGGGACGGTAATTTGATGCAATTGATTTATCACCCTTTTTGAAAATCGGAACTACATTTGCAAGTCTCCAAGCTTCTGGCACTAGGCCCGATTCTAATGACTTATTAAATAAAACTGCTAATGGATTACTCAACTCATCTCTACATTCTTTTAATATTCTAGCATATACCTCGTCTGGACCAGGCGATTTATGAGGCTTCAGTTTGTTAATTACTTTAAGCACATCGTTACTAGTAATATTGATATTCATCAACATATTTTCTATACTGTCGTTATATACCTTATAAAATTCTGGAAACTGTGCTAGGTTTTCATTTGCGAATACGGAGCGAAAATGACTATTTAACGTACTACACATTTCTAACTCATCATCAGTCATTTCTCCTGTCGTAGTTTTAAGGGGACCTATTGTATCTCTAACCTTTGATTTATACAGTTGATAAAAAGCTTTGGGGTTATTTTTCGATTCGTTTGCTACCTTGATTTCATTATTTCTCTTTGCTTTCCTAATTTCTGTTTTTACCTGTCTTGTTAGGTTCTGATAGTAACCAAATAAGTGATTTTCGCCTTTCTTAACTTTTCTATATACTCCTTTCTTTTTCCCTAGAAGATCTAAGAGTCTATTATTCATCCATTTTGGTTGGTTCCATATCGATCTGAATTTTCTTTTAGGGATGTGTATATTTTGAGCATTATTGATTGTCGCAATAAATTGTTCATAAGTAGCTGCTAAATTAAATTCGGGGTTATCCCGTCTTAAGTTGACAGTTTCCGGAGGTGTGGGGGGAATTAATCTTTTGATCATAGGGTTATCCCTTAGGTCTCTCCTTAAGCTACCGTTTTTAGCCTTCCTAAAATCCGGGATCAAGGCCGAATTTTCCTTCTTCCTGCCATCCCATATTATGTTAAAATATATGGCTTTATGATCACTGTTTCCTAGTTCGTCTCCAATCCCAACATCTTTTACTAGATTTTCATTATTACTGAGAACTAAATCGAGGATATTATTTCCTCTAGTGGGCGAGTTTATGAATTGATATAAAAAACTATCTTGTATTACTTCTAGAAAATCTTCAGATTCATTATCACTAAGTTGATTTTTCCAATCTAAGCCTGAAAAGTTGAAATCGCCTAGAATACATACATTGTTTCTATCAGATGCCTTCTTTATTTCCTCCCATAGCAATTTACCATCGTTCCTACTCAAATACTTTCATTGTCGCTATTTGTTTTAATGTTTGATTTATTGCAGCTTTTTAATGACACCCTTATATACACTGCTACACCGCCCCCTCTCCTTCCTACTCTGTCAAATTTAAATAGGTTATGTCCTGGAATATGAAATTCTGCTAAAAAATGTTTGCTGTTTGAATTTATCCATGTTTCCGTTATTGCAATTATATCTATGTTCTCTTTACTAACAATGGCCCTGAGCTGGTCCATTTTGTTACACAGGCTTCTACTATTAGTATAATAAACACTCAATATATTTCTTCCGTTTCTATCTGTTTTACATTTATTACTTTGATGTTTGTTATTATGACTAACTATATTTTCAGCATTATCTACTTCTGTTTCACTGTTGTTTTTTTCACATGGTATCTTCCTCTCTTTACCATTGATGGGATTTGGACATAATAAAACCCCACCTTTACTACCCTGTCAACTATCTTCGCTAGCACGGCCACCCCCTTCCTACTTAAATGCACCCCATCCCTTGCATACATACTATCATTACCATAGTACTGGCTCCAATTATCAATGAATGGCGTCGACAGCTCTTTACACTGTTCTTCCAACCCGCAATTGAAACCGATTGCACGGGACATCCATTCACGACTGGCACCACGTCTAGGTAGGATAGAGCAAGCAATAGGAGTTCCACCCTTCACCCTAATCTTATCTAGAGCTTCCCTATACAGCTTACGCAGTTCGACACTGGTAAGCTTACCTACGTCATTGCCTCCTGCACTGAGTAAGACTATGGGGTTGTCTCCACAGTCATCAATGACGTTCTCCACTCTCTCCAGTATATATATATATATATATATATATATATATATATATATATATATATATATATATATATATATATATAAATATATATATACATATATATACTTCATTTTTAGTCCATTTAACACGCGGACTTTGAACATATAATCAACGACCTCACCAGCAAGGAATCGAACCCTCGACCTACTGGGTGGCCCTAGGGAACGCTTACCGGCTAGCCCACAAGGACACTAAAAGCAGTTCTAGACTCTGTTATATTTCACACAAAGCCTGTTCATCGAGCTGATGGCGCCGTGAACCTCATTGGGAAACTGCCCGTGCCTCGTATGTGGTGTCAGTAGCATTTTACCGAATCCAGCTGGTATGAAACGTGAGGTACATATATATACTTCATTTTTAGTCCATTTAACACGCGGACTTTGAACATATAATCAACGACCTCACCAGCAAGGAATCGAACCCTCGACCTACTGGGTGGCCCTAGGGAACGCTTACCGGCTAGCCCACAAGGACACTAAAAGCAGTTCTAGACTCTGTTATATTTCACACAAAGCCTGTTCATCGAGCTGACGGCGCCGTGAACCTCATTGGGAAACTGCCCGTGCCTCGTATGTGGTGTCAGTAGCATTTTACCGAATCCAGCTGGTATGAAACGCGAGGTACATATATATACTTCATTTTTAGTCCATTTAACACGCGGACTTTGAACATATAATCAACGACCTCACCAGCAAGGAATCGAACCCTCGACCTACTGGGTGGCCCCAGGGAACGCTTACCGGCTAGCCCACAAGGACACTAAAAGCAGTTCTAGACTCTGTTATATTTCACACAAAGCCTGTTCATCGAGCTGATGGCGCCGTGAACCTCATTGGGAAACTGCCCGTGCCTCGTATGTTCAAAGTCCGCATGTTAAATGGACTAAAAATGAAGTATATATATGTACCTCGCGTTTCATACCAGCTGGATTCGGTAAAATGCTACTGACACCACATACGAGGCACGGGCAGTTTCCCAATGAGGTTCACGGCGCCATCAGCTCGATGAACAGGCTTTGTGTGAAATATAACAGAGTCTAGAACTGCTTTTAGTGTCCTTGTGGGCTAGCCGGTAAGCGTTCCCTAGGGCCACCCAGTAGGTCGAGGGTTCGATTCCTTGCTGGTGAGGTCGTTGATTATATGTTCAAAGTCCGCGTGTTAAATGGACTAAAAATGAAGTATATATATGTACCTCGCGTTTCATACCAGCTGGATTCGGTAAAATGCTACTGACACCACATACGAGGCACGGGCAGTTTCCCAATGAGGTTCACGGCGCCATCAGCTCGATGAACAGGCTTTGTGTGAAATATAACAGAGTCTAGAACTGCTTTTAGTGTCCTTGTGGGCTAGCCGGTAAGCGTTCCCTAGGGCCACCCAGTAGGTCGAGGGTTCGATTCCTTGCTGGTGAGGTCGTTGATTATATGTTCAAAGTCCGCGTGTTAAATGGACTAAAAATGAAGTATATATATGTACCTCGCGTTTCATACCAGCTGGATTCGGTAAAATGCTACTGACACCACATACGAGGCAGGGGCAGTTTCCCAATGAGGTTCACGGCGCCATCAGCTCGATGAATAGGCTTTGTGTGAAATATAACAGAGTCTAGAACTGCTTTTAGTGTCCTTGTGGGCTAGCCGGTAAGCGTTCCCTAGGGCCACCAGTAGGTCGAGGGTTCGATTCCTTGCTGGTGAGGTCGTTGATTATATATATATATATATATATATATATATATATATATATATATATATATATATATGTATATATATAAGAACATAAGATTGGAGGAAACTGCAGTGGGCCTATTGACCCATACTGGGCAGTCCCGTTTATACCCAACCTCTGTTGCTCATATAAGCATCCAACCTATGTTTGAAGCTATCCATCGTATTCGAGTTAATGATGATATTTGGTAACTTGTTCCATTCATCCACTACTCTGTTTCCAAACCAGTGTTTATCTATTTCACGTCGAAATCTAAATTTGTCAAATTTAAAACCATTGTTACCAGTTCGCTCCTGGTTGGATAGTTTGAGTACCTTTGTTTAACCCTGACTTCCATTTCTACACCTCTATCATGTCGCCCCTCACTCTAAGTCTCTTGAGGGAGTGCAAATTAAGATGCTTTAACCTGTCTCTGTACTCAAAGTTCCTAATGCCCGGGGTTAGTCTTGTCATTCTCCTCTGGATTCGTTCCAAGGATTCTATATCCATTCTGTAATACGGTGACCAGAACTGAACTGCGTAATCCAGGTGTGGTCTCACAAGCAGTAGATATAATTTTAAGATGACCTCACTAGACTTGTAACTAACACTCCTTTGTATGAACCCAAGTACTTTATTAGTCTTGCTACGAGCAAAAACACATTGTTTACTTGGCTTAAGATTCCTACTTATCATTACTCCTAAATCTCTCTCGCAGTCGGATTCCACAATGGCATCGTTGTTCATCTGTTAACTGGTTTCCCTGTTTACATCTCCTATACTCAGTACTTTACATTTGTCTACATTGAATTTCATCTGCCATTTTTCCTACCATTCGAAAGATTTGTTTAGATCTTTCTGTAGTTTTGCAGAGTCCTCGTCATATTTAATTACCCGTCCTATTTTAGTGTCATCAGCAAATTTACTTATGTTGCTGTCTATGCCGATATTTATGTCGTTTATGTATATAATAAATAATAATGGTCCAAGTACTGAGCCTTGGGGAACTCCACTAGTGACGTTGCTCCAATGCGATTTAGTGCCGTTTATGCTCACTCGCTGTTTCCTGTCCCGTAACCACGCCCTAATCCATTTAAGGATATTACCTTTGATGCCATGCGCTTCTAACTCTCTAATTAGTCTTTCGTGGGGGACTCTGTCAAAGGCTTTGCTAAAGTCGAAATATACCACATCATAATTGTGCCCCTCGTCCACCGATTCGAAAACTGATGAAAAGAATGTTAATAGATTAGTTAGACATGAACGCCCGCTTGTGAAGCCATGTTGGGAATCATTGATCAACTTGTGCTTCTCCAGGCGGTTTCGAATAGAGTTTGAAATGATTGATTCTAGTAATTTGCCTACTATTGATGTTAGATTGATTGGGCGGTAGTTAGAGGATAGTGATCTATCCCCCTTCTTGAAAATCTGTATTACATTCGCTATCCTCCAGGATTCTGGTACTACACCTGTTTTTAATGACATGTTAAACAACTTTCCGAAGAGCATACTAAGCTCTGCCTTACATTCCTTTAATACTCTGACAAATATCTCATCGGGACCAGGTGACTTATTAGGCTTCAGTTTGTCTGTTTGCTTATTAACATCATTACTAGTCACTGCTATCTCGCTTAATTTGTTTTCTTCACTATCTCTGAATAGAGTCGGTGCCTCGGGTATCATGTTTAAATTTTCTGTGGTGAAAACTGTTGAAAAATTATTTATTCCGATTATTGCTCATTTCTCCGTCGTTATCAGTTAGCCTGCCGGTATCTGAACGTATTGGTCCAATCTTAACTCGTGTTTTGGTTTGATATATTTGGTAGAATCCTTTGGGGTTTGTCTTCGCCTCCCTTGCTATCTTCAGTTCATTATTCCTCTTTGCTTGTCTTATCTCGGTCTTAACCCTACCGGCCAATACCTTATAATACTCCCCGAGGTAAATTTCGCCACGGTTTATCCTTCTACCTATAGTCTACCTTTGGCCAATAATGTTCTTTAAATAATTATTTATCCATTTAGGGTCATTGTTGTCTGATCTGAGTTTTTTGTATGGTATGTTCTGCCTTTGTGAATTAAGTAACTCATTATTTAAATTGTCGTGGAACTCTACAATCTCAGATCTCGTTATCAGGTCGATGTCATCTGTCAGGTTCACGCCCAAGCGTGACACCCCCCTCTCTCAGCTGCCTCTTTAAACTATCAAAGTTTGCCCTTCTGAAATCTGGGACTTTATTGGAATTTTCCTTACATCTGACCTGAAAATCTAACTGGAATCTAATTTCTTTGTGATCGCTGTCTGCAAGTTCGTTCCCATGCATCATCAGAAAAGCAGCTGTCTCTCAGACACACACACACACATAAACACACAAAACCACACACAGATTCACATAATTATAAACACACCTACTTTTCCAAACAATCACCCATAATCCCTGGTATAATGACGCCTCAAGCGACACGCATCTCCTGCCCACGCGAGGAACATCGCGGTAAGCATTTATCGTGCGTCAGTCGGCCAGACCTGATATCGGGGTTGAAATGAGAAACAACTGAATCACGGAGAAATGCCAACAATTACATTTCACCGAGGATGGTGCAGAATATTTGGCCAGCTTGAGTGGTGTTAAAGCTCTTTATGACGAAGATCAGAAAACACCACCTCGTCTCACAAAACTCACACGCTCAGCAGTCTTTCCTAAACCTGTGCAGCGTTAAGGAGTGACCTTAGTTTGTCAAGTGTTCAATGAAAAACAAATCTTGCATTTAAAGCTCTGAAAGACACTGTTGATTATCAGGATGGAACAGCGAAATACATCACACTGGTAACAAATTAGTACAAAATGATAAATGTTAAAAGTAAATACAGTTCAATTCAGTTACGAGATCAATATCATGAACCTTGGACATTCAACTGTGAAAACTTCAAAGAGCTGCAGGAAATATGTCAGTTTATTTCCAGCTGTCGGTGGACTGGGGGACATGGCAGACAGAAAAAGACTAACACAATCAATGGCAGATGCTTTTGTTACCACATCACGATATGATTTTGAAAACCATGGCTTTACTTACATCCTAACTGCTGGGTTTTTTTTTCAAGACCCCCATGAATTTTTTTTTATACAAGCACAACAATGCAGTGGAGAAATTTTCAACAATGATATTAGGGATGTTCAAGCAGCAGCCAAAGTACAACAGTTGCATCAGCTGTCAAACATGACATTATTCCTGAGAGTCAAAATGATGTAAACTGTGAATTTTGTACAGCAGAAAAAAATGATAGTGATTTACAACTCCTGGAAGAGCTAAAATTACATGAGATTCAGCTCCTTCTAGATTCGGATGATAACTTAAAACATAAAATTGTCTACATTGCAGGATTTCTAGTTCATAAGCATGGACAGCCAAAAGTAGATTTTGAGGAATGTTTGTCACCAGAGTTTGTGACTGAGCTCGAACGAAGTAGTCTGAGTATGCCAACGCTGGTCACTGTTTTTTTTTTTGTACATAATGCAGTCACTCTTCAAATGGCTCTTTAAGAATCGAAAAAATAATGTCGCAATTACTTGAAAACATGTAGATGTTCCTCTAGCGCACCATTTAGGAGCATGCAAAACATTGAGTAATGCGTTATCCAAAGTCTTTATGTTTAATAGTAGTGATCGTGAGTGCACATTGGGCTGCTTAAGGTAGCAAGAGAAACATATTGTACTTTGAGTTGTTACTTGTGTCAAGTGATTATATATTGTTATGATCACTTCCCTCTAATACACTTAAGGCCTTCAAAGTACTGGAATGCCACTTAATAATTATACTTTTCACCCCACAAACAACCAAAATTCCAGGCGACTGAGCAGCCTTTCCCAGGATCCACTCTGCTCACCCCACGTTGGGAGGGGACTGGAAAAGGTCCCCTAAACATAGATTGCCTAAAAATCCAACCTGAAATGGGCAACCGCACCCAGTAAGCTCACCTAATGTGGTCGAAAACATAATCATAATCACAGATCAAAGCAAAACCAAACTATACAACCTCTTTTAATCACTGGATGGAATGTCAGGACCCTTCTGGATACTGGCAGAAATGAGCGTCCTGAAAGAAGAACCGCCCTTGTGGCAAAAGAGCTGTGAGTCCCGGCTCCCAGACTAGGGTCGACTCACAGAACAGAGTTCAGGCTATACCTTCTTCTGGAAGGGTAAGCCTTGTGTGGAGAGGAACCGTATTTACAGAGTTGGCTTTGCCATTCGCCAATCCATCCTACATAGGCCCAACTACGCATGGCGTGGCCCCCTCGGCTCATCCGATGGTTACTCCCTAATTAAAGATAGAGAAGGCATCCGTCAGCACTGAAAAGAGCACTGCTATTTGCTGCTCAACCAGAACACCAATGTGGATGTCGTGACTACCTAGCAGGTTCCTCAGCACCCAGAGCTGACCCACTTCAGCTATCCTCCATCCCTGAATGAGGTAGCTACTGCCATCAAACAGATAAAAATAATAAAGCTGGAGGACCTCTGCTTACCAACCAGGCGTCTCCACTCTCTCCTGGAGATTATATGAGAGAAGTACGAAATCTCCCAAGGTCTTAAAGACGCCTTGATCGTTAATAGTTATAAGAACAAGGGAGACCGGTCAGACTGTGGCATTGTGGCAACTACCGTAGGATCTCACTGCTGTTCGTAGCTGCTGATAAGATTATTGCTCGAATCCGCCTAAACAGACTTCTACCCGAGGCGGAAAACTTCCTCTCCGAATCTCAAAGTGGCTTTCACAATGTGACTTTAGAGTTAGACCATCACGTGTCACCACTGACTTGATCTTTGCTGCCTGCCAGATATAGGAAAAGTCAAGAAAACAGCGTCGTCACATATACATGGCGATCATTGGTTTTACTAAAGCCTTCGACTCGGCCAACAGGGAAGCCCACCGAAATTCATTGCCAATCGTCGTCACTTATACATGGCCTTCATTGGTTTCACTAAAGCCTTCGACTCGGTCAACAGGGAAGCCCACCTAAATTCAATGACATTGTGAGGCACCTCCACGATGGTATGGACTACAATGTCCTACACAATGGCACCCAGTCCGAGTTCTTCCCCATCCAAACGGGGGTAAAACAAGGATGTGTACCGGCACTAACTCTTTTTTCCAATTTAGTGGCTGCCATCCTTACTGGTGCCAGTGTTAATTTAGCCAACGGGGTGGACATCCAGTACCGGATGATGGGATCTTCCAACATAAGACGACTCCAGGCAGGAACAAAGAAGTCGGCCTCTTTCTTCACATAACTTCCGTGTGCAAACGACCTCACCCTCGTCACTCACATTGAACACGACCTACAGAAGATCTTGAACACATATGCAGATACGTATGCACACTTCGGCCTTGAGGTGAATGTAAGTAAGACTCAGATTCTCTTGCAGCCTGCCCCTGGTTCAATCACACCTCCGCCATCCATCCTGCTTAACGGTACTACCCTCTCTAATGATACCCACTTCCACTATATTGGCTCCACCTGTCGAGCATCGCAGACATCGATGAAGAGAATCAACATTGGATCAGATGTACATCCAATAAAAAATTATTCGGCACCCTTACGGCGTGTGATACAATATGACACACCACACGAGATTTTTTTTTAAAAACTCCTGAGGTACGGTGCATGGTTGGTATCCCTGGCCTGCCGAGTTGTGCACCGAGGCCTGCCCGCTCCACGCTTATGCAAGATGTCCCCAGTTTCGACGTAGCGCTGTATCCATCGGGCTCCGGTGTGCTTGGACACTCCAACCCGCCTAGCAATTTCACCATTGCTGAGGCCCACACCGTGTAATGTGATGATTGTTGCGCGTCATCTTCGAGGTTTTATCTCGTCCAACATGGCTATGATTCTAAAGAAACATAACGATTCCTACTGTTCGCTTCGAAGTTCAACTCAATGGAGTTTGAACCAGTTCTGTTTCCAACATATTCGAGACATTGTATTCAGATAACGATCCTCCTGTAATAGAAATCTATGCTAACACTAACATTGTTTGTCTCACACGAATTTCACTACTAATCACCCCCCCCCCCCCCCACACACCCCCGTGGACCTACTAATCTTACCATGTTTGGCATACTAAAGAAATATCATACCTTGTCTCGTGTGACTCATTCCCTGCTTCATAATCATGTCAGTACTGTGCTTAATGTTATATCACTACTACGATATACAAATATTCTGTGTCCTTTGTGCATGTGATCATATATTACCGGACGTTTACATACGTTCCATCATCTACACTTTGTAATGATGTGGGTTTATGTCATTGCATCTCATAGTGTAAGAAATCCATAAATGGCACCCCGATTCATTAGTTGCCATGCATACATTAATACTGATTGGGGGCGCCGGTGGGTAGAGCAGTACCGCTCTTGCCTCGCAAGCGAGATGTCACGGGTTCGATTCCCGGGCCGGTGGAAAGTTGTTTGGACACACTTCCCAGCCTCCCTTGGTCCCTGTTCACCTAGCAGCAAAGTAGGTACCTGCTGTAAATCGAAAGTTGCGAATTCGTATTCAAGGAAAGTTGTTGGAGATTCCAATAACTTGCTTAGACATAAGCCACTGACTCTTCAGGTTTCTACTCCCTTAATTCATGAGACATAAAGGCAAGCATGAACTTAGCATTCTTCCCCGTTGGGCGCTGTAAACGCTTCTGCGCTTCACCTTACGCAAAGATGTACTGTAGGGGGTGCCCATTAAAAAAAAAAAAAAAAAAAAAAATTATACTGATTGTGGGTTTGATTATTATATTACAGTGGGTAATGCTATGCCGTTTAGAGGCTTTCGTACTAACACTTTATGTATTCCCGTTTATTATCCGTTAAATACTACAAGTGGCTACAGAAAAAAATCATATTACTTTCACACACACACATACAAAGAGAGAGAGACAGGGGTACCAGCCACACCACGTAATCACGGCTTCTGTACCAGTGATCATTGCGGGGGTGTACCAGAGCAAAGGGTGCCGAATAATTTTTTAGTTGGTGTACATATCAAGCCTTTGGAAGACTCCGTACCCATGTCCTCAGCTGCAGGGTACTGAAATTATCTACGAAGTTGCACGTGTATCGAGCAGTGGTCCTCCTGACCTTGCTGTGTGGCAGCGAAACATTTGTCACATACCGGAGGCACCTCAAGGCACTTGAAAGCTTTCAGTAACGTAGTCTACGTTCCTTCCTCCGAGTTTGCTGTGAAGACAAGAGAATAAAAGCAAAGTATTCTCGTTGACACCAACTATAGGAGCATCAAGGTTACTATTAGCCATGAACAACTGTGCTGGATTGGACGTGTTAACCGCATGGACGACAGTAGACTCAAAGCAGCTACAGTACTTTACAGCCACCTAACGAATGGTAAACGTAACGCCGGTGGACAACGGAAAAGGTATAAGGATAGTTTTAAGACATACCTGAAAATGTGCCAAATCGACCTCCTCACCTGGGAGACGATCACTCCACACCGTAACGCTTGGAGAAGAACCACACGAGAGGGTGTCAATACTTTTGAGTTAGCCCCACTGCATACCGAGGCAGATAAGCGCCAGCGCCGGAAAGACGCAGCCGCCGCCCCTCCAACAGTATCGACCTCTCGAGTCACCTCAGAGCTAACCAATGAAGGTGACAACCTCAAATCATTGCATCGTAGCTGGATGATCGTCATACTCGATTCCGAGTGACAGCAAAGTAGAAGTAGTAGTAGTTGTATTGTGTTCTGTTGTGTGATCTGTTGTGTGTTTTCCTGTGTGTTTTCTTGTGTGTTACATCGTGTATTCTGTTGTGTATTCTGTTGTGTGTTCTATTGTGTGTTTTCTTGTGTGTTACATCGTGTATTCTGTTGTGTATTCTGTTGTGTGTTCTATTGTGTCTTTTCGTGTGTGTTATATTGTGTGTTCTGTTGTGTGTTCTGTTGCGAGTTCTATTGTGTCTTTTGTTGTGTGTTCTGCTGTGCGTTCTCATGTGTGTTATATTGAATGTTCTTTTGGGTGTTTTGTTTTACCTCTTGTGTGTTCTGGTGTGTCTAGTTGTGTGTTATATTGTGTTCTGTTTTGTATTCTTTAGAGTGTTCTCCGGAGTGTTCTCTTGTGTGTTCTGTAATATATTCTACAATGTGTTCTCATATGGGTTTGTTCTAGGTTATTTTTCTATATAATTAATTTATAAAAACAAATATTTCAGTCTCAAGATAATTAGATAAGTGAAATATCAATTAAATTCATTAGACAAAATATAAAACATATGAATAAGTTGATAACTGGATGTTAAATTGTTTATAAGTTGAAACTGTGCATTTTCTGTTCAATGTGCATCAGTTTATACTCCACTTGGCAAATAGTTTTGACTAATGCATTGTACTGTAGGTGTTATATTGGTGTAATAGTAAAATGTAATTTAGGCTAAAGGACAAAAAAATTTAATTAAATTTTACAGTTCTTCTGTTTATTAACATCTTAATATATATTTAAAATCCACCATTATAATCTATTTTTACATATTTGTAAATCATATAATAATGTGAATAAACAATGTAAATTTTAACCAAACTGGATTTTATATTACTATTACCGTACTGCATATTGCATGTCTTATTTCATGAATTTTCGATTTTCACTGAACTATTAAGATAAATATCAGAAATGGGGAATTTTTGCATCTGAATTTGGGCAATTTTAGCTTGCAACGTCTGGCAACATTGCTTGTCAGTACTGGACCACTTCGTCCAGGGGCAACACTGTACACTGCTCTCGTTCCATCTGCTAGATTTCATTTAGCTTTTTACCCTTTAATCAAATAAGATTGTATGCGTAGTCCTCGGGAAATTGTTGATTGTTACCACTCGTTTTCCACAGGTCATCATTTCCACAGGCAACGTCAATGCTTGGAGAAAGGGAAAGACCAAGTAAGGGAATCATAGTGAAGGTAGAGAACTACAGTAAAGGCATTGAAAAAAGTGAAGCTAGGGAAGCACAGTAAAGGTTGGGAAGCACAATGAGGTCGGGAATTAGACTAGTACAGTAAAAGTAGGGAAGCACAATGAAGTAGGGAAGTAAACTAGCACAGCAAAGGTAGGGAAGCACATTAGTACAGTGGAGGTAAGGAAGCATATTAAAACAGAGGAAGGACAATAGAGCTACGAAGACGCAGTAAACAGTACAAGTCGCACAAATTGGGAAATTTCTAAACCCCAGAAAAAAAAACCGAGAATCGCCACTATGAGTGTGTGGTTGTTTGGAAGTTGTTTAAGTGTGTATGTGAGTGAGTGTGGCGACCTGTGGTGTAAAGGTCAACACGCTCGCCTCGCAAACGAGCAGACCCAGGTTCGATTCTTGGGTAAGGTGAAACTATGGGCAAGTTTCTTTACGCCATTTGCCTCTGTCTACCCAGCAGTAATTGGGAACTGGATGTTAATCGACTTGCGGATCGTGTTCCGGGGTAATGGTAAGCCAGTGCAGTTGACGAGTTGTCCGGTCTTCTCGGACTATTCTTTGACACTGGGTCATGCAGCTCTTTAACTCAGGGTGTGGTTGTTGTGTTGGCAACAGTTTCTACATTTTAAATACATTCACGCCCAGCTGGCCCTTGGGCCACCCTCGACTTCCAGTATCATCCCCCCAAGGTTACCAATTATATATTAGGGTACAGTATATTCAACTCTACTGTGAAATTATGAAACAAAATGAGCCAATTAGGCACAATTTGCAACAAAGCTCGTGGGCAATGTTGCATGTCCTTGTGTTCCCTCTACCCACACACATGTCAGTTACTATAGTCAAAACGTTATGTAAATAACCCTCATTACCTAGCCCTGTGTTATTTCCATATAAATATAAATAACATTTACATATATATAAACATTTTTTTAATTATAAGTTATGTAGAAAAAATATATAAATATAAATTCTGCTTCATTTATGTTCAATAAAAAATTACATAAAGAAATATATAATATTATTCTTAATCCATAAGTTAAATAAACAATATATTGTGATGCCATCACTTCTTTTATCAATAATATGCCACTAGTCAATTAAGAGCTGAGGCTTGATCGTGAAAGCATAAAGAAACAAACCCTTGCCACTAGTGGTCACAACAACAAGCAGGGTAAACACTATAATGACTCATATATTTTATCCACCGGGTTCTTAATAAGCCTCAAATAAATTTTGTTATATAATAAAATTAAGGACGTATTTACAAAGACAAGTAAAGGAACAATTTAAATACAAACAACCACAGCCTAAAGAAACCTAAACCCTAACCTCAGCCTTGCCATACACTTGAACAGTACAAAAGAATAAACCACTTATCTCCTGAGTCCAAACCAACTGTACCAAACTTGGACCATACTCTATCGCCAGTCACCGCTGAGCAGGTGGACCCATAACCCACACAGTGCTGATACCATGTCGCCAACTAACTAATACACGACGTAGGCTGGTTTACCTAATACCTACATACCATAAATCAATAAATATAATATATTAAACAATTAATACATTCAGGAACAAAGTAATATAGAATATAGCCTTACCTACTGAACAAGCAGGGTAATTACCTCTGAACAGGTAAGGTAATTCCTCTAAATTCAATATATATTTCGGTGCCACATAACAATATACTGAGACTATCACACTCTATAAACAACTCGTCTTGAGTTTATCAGCTGGCACGAATTTCGGGATCATCTGAAGACAACCTCCTCCCCACCTAATTTCACCTTTACATTAAACACCCTAACCTAACTTAATCTAACTTAACCTAACCTAACAAATCCGAACTTAACCTAACCCGAGATCGCGTTGAGGTGTTTATCATCAGGTCAAATAAGCTGAGGTGCCTAATCTTCACGTAATGCAATTAACTCTAGTAATTCTGGCAGGCGTGTTTGCAATATTAAAAGAAACATCTGCCGCATGGTTGAAAATTTTAAGTGCGTGTAATGTTGCAATTGGTGTACAACTAACTCCAATTTGATGAGAGAGAGAATCAACACTACAAACTTTAACAAAATCCCCCCATAGCAAATTTCAATCAAGGACTGAAAAAAAAATTTCACTGCAATTGATGCATGTGTGGGAGAAGCAGATGTAGGACCAACAGGTGTAGGAGAAACAATTGTAAGGCCAGCAGGTGTTAGAGAGGCAAATGTGGGAGCAGCAGCTGTGGGAGCAGCAACTGTGGGAGCAGCAGCTGTGGGAACAGCAGATTTAGGAGAAACCGGTGTGGAAGAAGCAGATGTGGGGAAAACAGGACACTATTACTTTCCCCAACAGTTATATCTCATATCAAATGTTATGTTACTCCCCAAGTTATACGTCCCAAGATATACAATTTCCTCAACAAATACTATTTCCCCAGGAGATATGAGTATGTTATATCCCCAGTATATATATATATATATATATATATATATATATATATATCACTTCCTCAACAGATATACCATTTCCCCAACAGACATATTACCTCCCAACAATCCATATAATTTCCCCAGCAGATATATCATTTCCCCACCGGATATATTATTCCCCCAAGAAAATATATTTCCTCCCTAACTGTTTTATTAACTCCCCGATGGTGATATTTCTCCCCCTCCGACGGCATGTCTTCCTTGGCAGCCATATTAAAGCTCCGGGAACACCCCAACTTCTGTGGCAGATGAATTACCTTCTAGCAGAGGCTTTTCTCCCCTGTCCTCGTCCTGCACATCATATGGCTCTTATAGCAGCTATTATGCTTTTGTATAACAGCTGTGTGGCTTTTTTGCAGCAGTTTTGAGGTTTTTCTAACAACCATAGGCTTTTTTAAAACAGCCAAGATAATTTTTTCAAGACCTTATGTGTGTTTTCCTGCATCCAAATGTGTTTCATTTTCTTATGCATTATGTGTCTTACAGTAGCCATGTGAGTTTGATAGTAACCATATGACTTTTGTAATAAATATATGTCTTTATACCTATCGTATGGCTTTTATATTTAAAGTGTGTCTGACATTTACGATGGTTATGAATCGTAGCTTATGTTTGCGGTAAGTGTATGGTTTTCAGGTGCCTTATATGTTTGCAGAAGCCACAGGTCTTCAACATACTTATGTCTCAACAGCCCTCAGGCTTATTTTGTGTAACAATAAGTCTTTTCAGTAATGGGTCGATTTTCCTTGGTAACACCGTGTTTCAGTAGCCATATTCCTATTTTTCTGAGAACATCATATATAAGCCTTTAGACACAATTGCGCAATATTTCCTTAAAATGATGTAAATTGGCCTGGAGTAACACTGGTTCTGGCGTAACATGTCTCACGTAATACTTGTCCTATCTCATGTAACACCTGTTCTGGCGTAACACCTGTCTCACGTAACTCACGTGACACTTGTTCTGGTGGAACATCTGTCTCACGTAACACTTGCAATGCTCAAACACCTGTTTCATGTAATACTTGTTTTGGCGTAACACCTGTCTCAAGTAACATTTGTTTTGCGTAACATGAGTCTCGCGTAAAACTTGTTCTGGCGTAACATCTGTCTTGACGTAACGTTTGTCTTGGCGTTACACCTGTCTCACGTAACACCTGTCCTTACGTAACACCTATCTCACGTAACAGGGCCCCACCAGCTGCCACACACCAACACAACTCAGAAGGAATGGTAATTTGAGTGGGGGGGGGGGGGGGGAACCTAATCTGATCAACACTAACAAGCTTATGGGGAATTACCCAGTTGGGAAGTACTACTGTAGGAGACACGTCTACCAAGCAACCCCAACATCATGATGCACACCAATACAACTCGCCAACATCAACACCGCCACCAAGTAACACCATTACAACTCACCATCGCCACCGCCAGGCAACACCACCACCACCAAGCAACACCACCACCACCAGGCAACACCACCACCACCAAGCAACACCACCACCACCAGGCAACACCACCACCACCAGGCAACACCACCACCACCAAGCAACACCACCATCTTCACTACCAAGTAACACCACCTCCACCACCAAAAACACCTCCACCATTACCACCACCATCACGACCACCAAGTAACACCACCATCACTGCTAAAACACGCCCAATTCACTCCCTTTCACCCATTAGGGCCAAGCGATAACCTTATTCATATTTAGCAACTGTAATTTCTAGAACTTTATCACACAAACACAGACAAATTAATACACAAACACTTAAACATCAATACTTAAACATACAGAGGGTCACGAAAATACAGTTCAATGTGAAGTTATTGGACGAGATTACCTGTAACAAATTAATTCATAAAAAAAAAAACACATTACAGACCACATAAATAATATGCATAATATACATAACATCTTTTTTGCTTCCGGTGTATATAGTGAAGGACGGGTTGAATGTACAGTTTCGTTCAAGATTCGTCGAACACTGCTAAAGACAGCTGGCAACTCAAGGCCACATCACACCACCAAACCACACCTCACCACCACACTACCACACCACGTCACACCAGTACACCACACCACCACACCTCTCTACCAAACACAACCACACTATCTCACCTCACCACCACACACCACCTCACCACACTACACACCTCACCACACTACCCACCACACACCACCACACTATCTCAATTCACCACCTCACACCACTGCACTATCCCACTTTATCACCACACACCACATCACCATACCTCACCATTACACGCTCATCACACCACCACACCTTACCACCACACTAACACACTCCCCACCACACACAGCCATACCACACCACCATACCTCACCACCACATACCAACACACACTACCACACCACACCACCACACCTCACCACCACACTACCACACCACATCACCACACCACTACACCACACCACTACACTTCGTCACTACACACCACCTCCCTATCTCACCTCACCACCACATTACCACACCTCACCACCACACTACCACACTACATCACCACACACTACCACACCACATCACCACACCAACACACTTCATCACTATACACCATCACACTACCTCACCTCACCACCACACTGCCATACCAAGTCACCCCACCACACCATACCACACCACACTACCTCCTACCTCCACCACACATCACCACATCATCACAACACGCCACCACACACCACCATACCATACCACACCATCACAGCACTCCACCACACCACACCTCACCACCACATATTTCCCCACATTACCATACCATCACACACACTACCTCACCTCACCACAACACCACCACACCACACCTCACCTCACCACACACACCACCACCACACCACACCTCACCACCACATCACATCTCACCACCACACATTAACCCACATTCCCATACCACTTCAACAACAGCACAGACCACCACACCTCTTCACCACACACCACCACACCCCATCACCATACACCACCAAACTACACCCCACACCTCCCAATCACACACCGCTACACATCCGAACCACAGACCACCACACCGCACTTCACCACCTCACTGCCACACCACATCACACCAGTACACCACACCACCACACCTCACCACTACACACTATCACACTATCTCACCTCACCACCACACGCCACCTCACCACACTACACACCTCACCACCACACTATCTCAACTCACCACCACACACCACTGCACTACCCCATTTTATCACCACACACCACATCACCACACCTTACCATCACTGTAACAATGTCATGAGTGTTTCCTGTATGAGGGTTTGAGCCAATCACAGTGATCTATGAGGATGAATGCCTTAGGTCTGAACCAATAAGAGAACCTGTGAAATGTGCCATCATGGAGAGGTGGCGTCCCTTGTGGGCGACGCAGTTTGAAAAAGACAGTCTGGTTTTGGAGAGAGTTTAGTGTGGGTGCGTGTGGATGTCATCTCCTCACAGGGCAGGGTATAATGTGAGTACCTTTTAGGTTTTATCCATTTCACGATGTGTATTGTGATTCATGTGACTCCTGGTTGGTTAGCTAGGAAGACAGATTATTGTTTCGAAGTGTAACTGTTCATTTTGAGTAACGTCATTAATAAACGAAGAACCGTTATAATTAGTTCTCAATTCCCTTGTGTATGGAGCAGAGTAATGTCCTTTCTAAGTGTCTTTAGTGGTATGCAGTAATACAGTGAGTCCTAAGTTATAACTATTTCATATTTCTCTCAACACCACAGTAGCACACTCCCCACTACATACTGTCATACCACACCACCACAACTCACCACCACACACTACCACACCACACAATCGCACCACCACATCACCTCACTTCACCAATACACAATACCCCACCTCAACATATCACCACACACCACCAGACCATCACAACACACCGCCACATCACCATCACATACCACTACACCTCTCCACCACACACCACTACACCTCATCACCACACACCACCACACTATCTCACCTCACCACCAGGCACCACCACACTACCACACCACCAAGCTACCACACCTCACCACCACACTACCACACCACATCACCACACACTACCACAACCACAGCACCATACACCACCACACCATCACATCACACCACCATACCTCACCACTACACTTCCTCACCTCACCACTACACACTACCCGACCTCTCCACCACTCCTCACCACCACACCCCACCACACAACACCACAAAAAACCACCAACCCCATCATCCCACTACTACACTATACTACTACACCATACCACCACACTGACACACCACACTTCACCACCACCTTGGACAGGGCAGCATAGCTTCATAGGAGTGGAAAATACCAGTCTTCACTGTAACACACAGCTTCGTTTACACCCGTATCATGTAGATTTTTTTTAAATATATTTATTTAGCCAAGCTTTTAGATTAACTATTCTGGAGTATTATAATAAAGGAAGGAATTTCTAACTTAATTAGAACTGCTTTTACAGACTCCGCCAATATCAAAACAGCTCTGCCAACCATCTCTGGATCGTCTGATCAACGAGGTACGCAACGAAACTTGAGGGGTATTTCTCCTATTTGTAAATGTCGATTATGCGAATCGACCAGTCAAGGGGATGTCGATATTTTGGGTATACCTGTATTTTATAATCTACATTCAGGTGGGTTATTGGTCTCCAGTTTTCAATTAAATATAGATTCCCCTTTTCAGGCACTAGCTTTATTATTCCTGTATTTTGTGTACCCCCCCCTTTTTTTTTTTTCAGTTTTATTGGGCACCCCCCTACATCCTGTGCAAGGTGAAGCGCAGAAGCGTCATAGGTTTTTCTCAGCAAGTTATTGGAAGCTCCAACAACTTTCCCTGAATACGAATTCCCAACTTTTCGATTTACAACAGGTACCTTACTTTACTGCTCCGTGAACAGGGACCAAGGAACGCTAGGAAGTGTGTCCAAATAACTTTCCACCGGCTCGGGAATCAAACCCATGACATCTCTACCCTGATAAATTTCCACATATGTTTATAAAACTCTGCAGGTCGACCATCACGACCTGGGGATCTACCAAGGTTGAGATTATTTATTGCTTCCCACTTTTCCTTCTCATTTATCGGTTTTATTAAAGATTAATTTTACAATTCCCTTAGTTTTGTGTTGTATTTCTCTGTAAAATTTTCATAGTATTCTTCATTAGTTTCAAATCTCTTATAGAGATTTCCAAGAATTCTTCAATTACTTAAATTATTCCTTCTGTAGTCTCTATTTCTTCTCCATTTTCTCTCTTAACCTTAGTAATTAATTCCTTGTTTCCTTTACATTTTCTTTGCAGATCAAATGGCGATAAAGTTTTTCTCCTTCTATTTTGTCTTTTATTCTGGATCTTATTTAACATTTTCCCAACTCTTGTTCCTTAATCCTTTTATCCTCTTTTTCAGTGTCCTTATCTCTTCATAATTCACATCATAATATTTATCTTTTTCCTATAGTTCTCTTTAACTACTTCGAATTAATTAATAAGCTCATATTTTGCTTGGAACATTGGAATTACATATTTTTATAAAAATGTTCTTGCATTCTAATTTAGCATAATGCTTCCACCACTGTAATATATTCTGGTGACTATTTATTTTTCCCTTAACATTTATCCAAAAATTCCCTGTACCTCATCAGAGCTTAAAACACTACAAAGTAGTTTCCAGAAGCTTTTACCAACTTTTAAATTTTTTTCAATATTTACTTTAGACACAACTATTCAATGGTCAGAAAAAATTACTGGAACAGTTTCACAGTTTACTATTTTGTTTTCAAGCCCCTTAACATAAAGCCTATTAATTCTTGATCCATATTTATCCCTATTCAGGTTGATAAGTATGTATCATGGCAACACAGTTAAAATCTCCTCCAATTAATATATTTTTTATATTACTTCCGATATAATATAACAATTCATCATAAAATGAATCTTCTCTCCATTTTCCTTGTATTCCCTGAAGGGGCATAAATATTAATAATGGTAATTATTGTATATGATCTGGTAAGGAAGCTGACGCATAAAATATGACCATTTTCATCCAACTCAAGAGTTTAGTGGAATTTTTCTTACTAATAGTACAGTTCCTCATTTTAACAAATGGGTACTATTTCTAATAATTTCCATATAATCATTTAAGTAATACAATTTTCCCGGATCCTTAACCCCTAATGCTTCGAATCACATCCTTTGACGTGTGTCTGTAGGGCTTCTGGTCACGTCTCTTGACGTTTTGATCTTTCCTAGGCTGCCTGAATAAAAATGGCAGTCCTGGCTAGATTATGTTGCCAATTAGGCATTTATCTTTGACTCTATCACACATGAGAGCCTCCCAGTCTCTTCTCAGTAGCTTCTCAGTTTTTGTGATACAGGAATCTTGTCCTTGGTCTTGACTCACTACACCATGTGTTTCTACCCCCCAACCCCCCAAACACAAGTCTAGTTTTGTGATCAATTACTGTGGGTGTAATAATGATTGTTAATAGGGTAAATAGTAATAACATAGTACATGTAAGGCAAGTGTCCAGTACTTCATACTGCCTACACTATAGTATTGTTTACCTCTTACTATTGCGCCACACATATGCCACTTTACGAACATTCTAGAGTCCTAGACTCTTCCTAGCCCCTGTGCTGCCAACCTGTGGTAGGGACATATAATATTTATTTCCTGTTTATATCATGCATGACCAGTTTGTAAGACTGGAATTGCTTTTTATTTGTATTTTAAATGTTCCTAAATATGCCCGCGTGGGGGGAGGGAGGGTGGGTTGCCGACCCTAGTCCGAAGACCAGGGGTTAACATTATGTTCCTGTATCATAAGGATGTCAGTATTATAATACATAGCAACAGATATAAGTTGTTTTTACTTACCTAAACTATTTAGACCATTCACATTCAGTGTAGAATGGCATAAAGATGTTAATTATTGTTATAATGTAAAAATAAATAATTCTACTTTTTTACTTTTTCCTCTTAACTTCTCGTTTTTCTTCTTCACCCGAATTATTAATTCCTTTATTTGCCTCTTTGTTGTCTTGTTCTTTTCCATCCCTATTACTGAACATCACCTTACTACCACTAACTGTTCGTACGCTCCAGCTCTGTACATGTTTACTCATGTCCCAACATGGCTCGTCTTTTCCAATTAGATTAATTTTCTTCCCATTATTTTTATTTTATTTCCTTTCCCAATTTCTAATCCATTATCTATCTGACTATTCACTTGACCACTTAAATCACTTTAGTTTTCATTGTTTTTATTTTTTTTGTACGATCTTTTTTCCAGAAGTTGTATTAAATATTGCCATCAGTTACTCTGTTTGCACTTTTACCTGATTTTCATCATCACTGTCGTTAATTTCGAATTAATTTTCCCTGATTTATTCTCATCATACTTGACTGCATCGTTCTTGTCACCCTCCTTTACTTTATAAATTATATATTAGCGTTGTTAGTAACTACTCCTTGGTCTGTACTCACCCCTGAATAAGTGAATTACAGGAAAGTGATATATATATATATATATATATATATATATATATATATATATATATATATATATATATATATATATTTGTATATATATATATATATATACTAAACACACACACACACTAGCGGAATCGTCGCCCTCCGGGCGGCTCTTTCTCAAGGCCACGGTAGGACTCCACCTTCCGGGAGGCTCCACATTAAGGTAGACCACATTTTTGGTTTTGCCATTAGCAGCAAGTATGTACAGATTTTTGCCAGTTCTCACTCTGGAACATCCAACATAGAACTGTCCATGAAAGAAGCAAGGAAACACCAGGTTTAGGCCAACCATCTTTAGGGACTGTCCCTGGTTTTTGTAGACGGTCATGGCAAAGCTCACTTTAACCGGGAACTGAAGTCGCTTGTACTCAAATGGCAGGTCATTTGTGATGAGAGGTATACTTGGTATAAAAACGTCCTCTCCTTTAGCTTTTCCTGTCAGTATTGTAGCTTCCAGTACAGTACATGTGGCATCATGTTCTTGTGACCGACTTGTCTTTCATTTTGAGTATGATGTCTCGTTTCTCAAACTCTTGACCGACAATCAGTATGGCTACTTCATCAACTACAGGAGCATTGAATATTCTCTCATGTTCTCCCTTAGGGGTCGTGTCTGCTTTGATCCTGACTTTGTAATCGTCAGAATGCATGTTTTCCAAGGCATTTTTTAATGACTGTACATACGTGTTGCGCTCATGCAGCATTTCTTGGATAGATAGGACAATGTCATGTCTGACACCTTGAATATTGCCACAACCTGATAGTAGTCTGCTTTTCATGATCTCCCATGAAGTAGATTTGGAGGAACTTTGCCTGCTCATCTTCCAGTGGTAAGAAGGATTCTGCTTTGTGATAGACTTGACCCTGGACTTGGAATGTTGGTATGTATCCGTGCTCACGAACTACTCTGGTAGCTCCAAAGGATGTCATCTGGAAGCATGAATTGTACTTCCGTATATTTTCCAAGAAGTGTTTTGACTCAGGTGTTTTTCCCAGCATGAGAGTCTTCAATGGTTGTGGTGGTTTTTCCAAATTTGGTAGTCGTACTTTCCCATGAGAGCAGCACAGTCCAGCAGATTCTCCTTTGTACTTCCTTGCACCGCAGTGTTCACATTTCTTTTCCATGTTGCTGATGACAACAGAGGGATACTTTTCATATTCTATCTCATTGTCATAGTTAAATGCTGCTCTTGCAAGTGGATGCCACTGTGTATTCTTTCTTTGAATTCTGGATCCCGCAGCTCTCTGTCTATTAGCATTCAAACGAATTTCATGCGCTTGATCATTTTCTAGAGAAGGCCTTTCTGCTGTTTGCTATCTGTCAGCATTAAGACGGGATTCCCTTTCCTGATCTGTTTCCGGTGACCGACTGTCCGATGTTCACTCCGGCGGCTCATTCCCAAAACTCTTCTTCCATCAATTGTTCATTAATGGTGTATGTAAGTTCCACCATGTTTTTCACTACAACGGAACAGCAATGTATATTTTTTTAGCATTAAACTGTTATTATTTTACTGTCTAATCATCACTACATATAATATCATATAACACCATTCATCATCACTACATATAACACCATCCATCATCACTACATATAATATTATCCACCATCACTACATATAACACCATCCACCATCACTACATATAACACCATCCATCATCACTACATATAACACCACCTATCATCACTATATATAACATCATCCATCATCACTACATATAATACCATCCATCATCACTACATATAATACCATACATCATCACTACATATAATACCATCCATCATCACTACATATAACATCATCCATCATCACTACATATAATACCATCCATCATCACTACATATAACACCATCCATCATCACTACATATTCTATGTTTGTCTTTGGTACCCCCAAAATGTTCTACACTACGGAGGGTATACACAAACATTTGTTATCTTGAAAATAGGTTCTTATTCTCGTACGGGAGATGAATACAGATGGACAAAGAAACTCGCTTCCACACCATAAGGACTGGTGATCTCCACTCTTTGTATCACTGTGCGCTGGCATGTACAAATGGCAGCATTCACAAGCTGAATACATAAAATATAAATATGATAATTCACATTCATAACATGGTGCATAATAAATGGAAATATTACATAGGATTAATACATGTTCGGTAATACTTTACTATACATAATTAATAGAGTAATATATGAATACACAGCTTAAGGTACTACTTCGTGTCCATATTATACAACTCCTTCCCCCTATACGCTCATAGTTTCATCTTGAGCAGACCTTTTGTTTCTGAGTCCCTCGGACCTGCGGAGTACTGGGGCAGAAACACAAGGTGGGGATGGATTTACTGTGAAGACATCAACATTAGGGGACTCAACTGGGGAAGGGTCAACACTAGACAGCTCCACAGGTCGGAGGAAACGACGGTTCCTCCACCATACTCTACCACTAGGAAGACGCACTTGGTAGTCCCTGGACCGGCCAATACCCATGACAACCCCAACCTTGTCCCAGCGGTGAGATACCGGATCTTGAATCCTGACCTGCTGGCCGATACTCAACCTGGGAAGGGGGCGGGCATGACAGTCGTACCGAGCAGCGACATCTGCGGCTCGTTCTGCTGCACGGCGGTCACATTCTTCAGTCTTGGCTTGCCATTCTTGAGAAAAAGACTTCGGGTGGGCAGGAACACAAGACCTGAAATGATGTCCATATAGAACTTGGGCTGGGGAGCGTCTGGTGAAGTTCGTGGTGTTGCGTAACTCTAACAAACCTCGATCAAAATCCTCGCAGTCGATATTTCCTGAGGGTGACACCTTAAGGATCAGGTGTTTAACAGTCTTGACTGCGGCTTCAGCGTGTCCATTCGCCTGGGATAGTGGGGCGAGGTCACGACATGACGGACTCCCCAACGGTCCATGAAGTCCCGGAACTCGTGGCTGGTGAACTGGGGTCCTCCATCAGTCCTGAGGCGGAGGGGAACACCAACTTCTCTGAAGTAATGCCTGAAATTCCGGATGGAAGCAGTAGCCGTTGTATCACTACCACAGGGGACGACAACAGGCCATCCAGACAATCGGTCGGCAATGACGAGGAAGGACTTCCCTGCCACTACAAAGAAGTCGACCGACACAGACTCGAAGGGTCTTGAAGGGTTATCGTCGCACATTAAAGGTTCCTGTTGCTGGCTGGGTTGCAGAATCTGGCACGGCTCACAGGCACGGGCGGTACTTGCAATGTCCGCGTCGATTCCGGGCCAAAAGACAGTCTGCTTCGCCCGTCGCTTGGTGGCCTCCACTCCTCGATGGCTGTCGTGAAGGCGGGTCAAGGTACGGCGGCGTAGGGCAGCAGGAATGACTACTCGTGGACCATACAAGACGAGGTCTCCGTCACAATAGAGGTCCTCGCATATCTTCCAGTGCGGGAGTAGCGATTCATGAAGGTCGTATCGGTTAGATGGAAATCCCTGGGACACACAGCCGACGAGCCAGATATAGGAAGGGTCGGCCCGGGCTGCGGTGCGGAGATCTTCAAGGGTCTTGTCTGCATCCGGTGCTGTAGACTCTTCTGATGTGAAGACGGCCTTCAATGAGACTACTGACTTAAGGGATGCGCAAGCTGTAGAACACAACATCTCGTCCTCTGGGGTGGGGCGACTGACAGGGGCGCGGGACAGGGCATCTGGGATGCACAGCAGCTTACCGGAACGCCACACAGCAGTGAAGAGATAAGGCGAGAGCTTCTCTTTCAAACATTGAAGGCGAGGATTCTCTACTGCATCCAAAGAGTAGTGATTGATAATAGGTACAAGAGGGCGATGATCCGTGAGGAGGGTGAAGTGCTGAAGTCCTATCGGGTAGAAGCGGCACTTCGCCATCGCCCAGACAACAGCCAACATCTCCAGCTCAATCGTGGCATATCGGGTCTCGGCGTCCGTCAGGAACCGGGATCCACACTGAATTAAGCGGAGTTGTCCACTGCCATGGTCCTGCAGAAGGGCGTAACCAACGCCGTAGAGTCTGGAGGCGTCAGTCTGGAGGACGGTGGGTAGGGCTGGGTCGTAACAGGCGAGGACAGGTGGACTTAAGAGGGCCTGCTTGACTCGCTGGAAGGCCTCTTGATGATCTGGGATCCACAGGAATGTCCTCCTGGGGCTCAGTAGGGGGCGTAACGGCTGGGCTGTGGCGGAGATGTCAGGTGAAAATTCAGCCAGCTGATTGACTGGACCCAAAAAAGAACGGAGGTCTGTCAGGTTGGCAGGGGTTGGAAAATCCCTGATTCCATTTAATTTCTCCGGGTCAGCTGCGATACCTGATGCTGAGAGAGTGTACCCACAGAAGTTCACTGATGGTGGGGCGACTACAAACTTGTCAGCGTTGAGGGTAATCCCGTACTTTCGACATCTGGTGAGAACTTCATATATTCGGGAGAGGTGGGCACAGTAGTCTTCGTCGTGGAGTAAAATATCATCAACCACCTTGACACAATTCGTGACTCCTTGAAGGGCCGCGTCACCACGTTGACAGAATGCATCGCCCGTAGCGGCAAATCCCATGGGGCCTCTGCAATATTCATATCTTCCATATGGTGTGATAAATGTAGTCAAATGCTGGTCTTCTTCGGCCAACTCGATCTGCCAATAACCACATAAGGCGTCCATCGTTGTAAAAAACTTCGCCTTCGGGTCCACATGTCGAACAGCTGCGAAGGGTGTGGGTGAAGGGTGGGCTGGACAGGAAACTTGCTGGTTAAGTTTTGATAGATCGGTGGTGATTCGTACTCCACCACGAGGTTTGGCGATGGGGGCGAGAGGGTGGCACCAAGGTGAAGGTTCGTCTCGGGCTGGCTTGATGATTCCCTGAGCAACCATGGAGTCAAGCTCTTGTCTAACTAGCTCCTTGTAGGCATGAGGAATCAAACGAGGGGTGTGGATGGCAAAAGGTGTGGCACCATCCTTAAGATGAATCTTCATAGGTGGACCCACCATCGGCTTGAGTGGTGTGGATCCCAAAGATTTCTTCGTAACCAACTCGTCAGCAAATTCCTTGAGAAGGTAAGCTCTTGCATCAGAAGGGGACGTGTTAGTAGAGATAGGGAGTTCCTTCAACCTGTTGACATGGGTGACCTTTAAAATAGGTTTGGGGAATTCCTTGGAAATAATGGCCAACTCTTGACAATGGCCATATGATAAAAGCGGAGTCGGGATCCCATCATGAACATCAATCCGGGCTGAGCAAGACTGCTTACCAAAGGTAAGAGTAGCCCAGAAAGATCCCAAAGCTGGAGCCATCTTGGAACCATCAGCTGTCAGTTTCGTTGTATGAGGAGAGGGCTGTAGGTTGCTCCTGGGTATTCCCAAACTTGCTAAGTGTTGTGGACCAATTACTGAGACGTCAGCACCGGTGTCAGCTAACATCTGAAGACTGGATGACAAGTTACCGTGAGAAATAACAACACTGATGTGCTGGGGCGTCGTGTCTGTGGAACAATGTACACGACGGCAGGAACGACTGGACACAGCGTCTTGATGCTTGCCAGAAGGAGGGGGCGCGCCAGCACTACCTGAGGATGACTTCTTGGATCCTTGGTGGTGTCCTTTCTGTGTCTTCTTACGACAACATTTGTCATAATGGCCCACACGACCTCAAAGTCTGCACTGAACTTTGCTAGCAGGGCACTTGACTGTGTAAGCCCAGTGAACCTGGCAGTAGCAACTTCTGCACACGCTTTGAGCAGCTGGGCACTGGGAGGCATCATGCTGTCTCGCGCAGCTGTTACACAAAGCTGCTGCTGAAGGTGTAGCTGGAGGGTGAGGGTTGGGGTTGCCTTGCTGCTTCTTACCCTTTCTGTAGGAAGACACCGCCCTCACCTGGTCAGGTTGTGAGCGTAAAGCTGAAGTCGCACACCTGGCGGCCTCGTACGCTCGACATTTTGTAACTACATCTTCAAGGGAGGAAGTGGGGTCAGGTGAAATGAGACGCTGAACTAGCTCTTCATCTCGAATACCCGTTAAAATAATTGTCTTGAGTTGTGTCTCTTCACAGACTTGAGAATTTCCAGGACAAACATCAACTTCCTCTGAACATCTCTTGAGTCTTACAAAAAATGCGTCAAAAGATTCTCCATCAAGCTGCTTAAATTGGAGAAGTTCTCTTCTTCTGAGTGCTTCGTTGCGCTGTCCCTTAACATGTTCCTGTAACTTGTCGAGAACGGCCTCTACAGTCAGAGTTGTCGTAGGAGGCACTTGAAGTGTGTGCTCGAGAGTACGTTGTGTCTCTAAGGACAAGCACATACGAAGCTGTATCATCTGTTTAGGCTGTGGTAAACTTGACAGGTCAACCATTGTTGCATAGTCTTGCCAACGTCGACGCCATTCCCGAAACATCTGATAAGAAGCGTCAGACTTCAGAGAGGGAGGCGTTTGTGCTCAGCCTTTTGAGGAATTGTTGAATCGACTCTGGGAAATGATGTACCAGTGCCTCTAGTCGTATCAGCATTAATAGTAGCAGAAGAATCTTGTAGAGTAGATCGTTGTGGGGAGGCTAACAGGGAAATCAAGACTTCAAATCTGGCTTGATCCTCTCTTCTTCTCAGGTCATCCTCACTTCTACGTATATCTTCTAGTTCTCTGCGTCTTTGTTCATCTTCGTGGCGTCGTCTTTCAGACTTTCTGTACCGAATTTCTTCCTCTTCTCTCCTTGCAACATAGTCCTGGCGTCGAGAAGTTTCCATCCACTTAATCAGTTGAAGGAGATCTGTGGACGCAGGCACCGCAGGAGAGCTTGCTCGCGACGAACGAGGAGATTCTGTGGGTGATTGGGCTTTGTCACTGTGGGGAGCGTGGGGCCTGAGTGTGGGTGGAGAGAGGTCTCCCAAGCTTAAACTCATAACCCCATCGTCCAGGGTATCATTTTGATCCCTGTGAGACATGCCGACAGCTTCTGTACTCAATCTGTGCTAAGACCGGGTCAACCCCTCATAATCTATGCACAGAATTACAGAAGTCTAAAGTAATTCGTAAGAATTTAATATAAGGTGGGCCTGTGAGTGCGTGTGTGTGTGTGTGTATGGCTCGCTGCCGGGAGGCTTGGCGCGCGCTGCCAGACGTAGTAGCAGCTGGTCAGAGTTTGCTCGCTGGTCAGTTGTCCTCAGTTATCCAATGACCAGAGACGGGAGCTCCCTTAGTCATCTCACTGCAATTTGCACAGACAATTCTGATTAAAATACACAACACAGCACTTCACAAAACACTTCACTTCACAGCACAGCACTGTACACAGCGTAGCACTTCACAACACTGTAAGTCCTGAGGCTTGTAGTCTGGCTGTAAATCCTTGAAGCTGAAGACGAGACGCCATTAACACAGTCCTGTGGGAAGGCTTGGTCCTCTGAATCTCACTGAGAAATCTCACTGTGCCATCTATGTTTGTCTTTGGTACCCCCAAAATGTTTTACACTACTGAGGGTATACACAAACACTTGTTATCTTGAAAATAGGTTCTTATTCTCGTACGGGAGATGAATACAAATGGACAAAGAAACTCGCTTCCATACCATAAGGACTGGTGATCTCCACTCTTTGTATCACTGCGCGCTGGCATGTACAGATGGCAGCATTCACAAGCTGAATACATAAAATATAAATATGATAATTCACATACATAACATGGTGCATAATAAATGGAAATATTACATAGGATTAATACATGTTCGGTAACACTTTACTATACATAATTAATAGAGTAATATAAGAATACACAGCTTAAGGTACTACTTCGTGTCCATATTATACACATATAACACCACCCATCATCACTACATATAACACCATCCATCATCAATACATATAACACCACCCATCATCACTACATATAACAGCATCCATCATTACTACATATAACATCATCCATCATCACTACATATAACACCATCCATCATCATCACTAAATAAAACACCATCCATCATCACTACAGATCGGTAAAGTAGTTTCCGAGATTCTCGTGCGGACACACATACACACAAACACACAAACAAACACTACCCAACCAAATTACAACACCTGAAGCAGACCAACATCAGTCAATGGTATGGTAAGCTTAAAGAACTCTGTGGACTAAACAATAAGACACACCCCCTCCCCGTCCTTAGCCATCTCAATAATGTTGACGCAGCTGATGAAACAAATAACCATTTCGCTACTATATGCCAGACGCTCCTCCGGCTTGACACAACCACTCTTCCTGCTTACCTACCAGCCCCCCTTCCCACTGACTTAGTAGAAGAATTTGAAGTAGCAAAACGCCTGGACAAACTAAAATTAAAACGCTCTACCACCCCCATTGACTTAGCAATGAAACTCTTCAAGGAGTTCTCCCCGGAGCTTGCTAAACCCCTATGCTCCATCATCAATGCTTCTCTCAGTCAAGCCAGATGCCCAGCTGACTGGAAGACCTCTTATGTGTCACCAGTGCCCAAGTCAACCAGCCCATAATCCTTAAATCAGCTACGACTTATTGCAATCACCCCAATACCCAGCCTAATCTGTGAAAGTTTTGTGTTCGACTGGGCTTATGCTGATATTGCAGGAGTCGTAGACCCTCGGCAATTTGGCAACATGAAAACTTCCTCCACCACTCACTGTCTTGTCAGCTTTTTTGATTACATATACTGCCATCTCGAGAAACGAAAAACGTCTGTAGCTGTCGCCTTCATTGATTTCACTAAAGCATTCGACCTAGTCGACCACAATATAATCATCAACAAAGCTATTGACCTCGGGCTTCGGAGAAGTCTTATACCATGGCTTACAGACTTCCTCAGTGACCGACGCCAAGCTGTACGCTTCCGAGGGGCTGTCTCCACCTTTCAGTCACTCACCTGTGGCGTCCCCCAAGGCACCAAGATGGGACCACTCTGCTTCCTTATGCTCATCAATGATGCCCTAAGAGAAACCCCTGCTCGTTGGAAATATGTCGACGACTCCACCATTGGGATCAGCGTCAACAATTCTGCTCCCAATTATACCGCCCTTCAGGATTTATTGAACAGTCTCCAAAACTGGGCCACCAACAACCATGTCACCATCAACCATACCAAGACCATGGTTATGCACATCAACCTCTCCTCCGACATTGTCCCACCTCCTTCCATTACTCTAGGTCCGAACACACTCCAGGTTGTAGATTCCACGAAGCTCCTCGGCGTCACCATAGACAACAAACTAAATTGGAAACCACACGTCAGTGAAGTTGTCAAATCCTCCAGTTTCCGTCTCCACCTCCTCCGCCGACTCAAGTCCCTCGGAGTTCCTGCACCCGAGCTCCTCAGTGTTTACACAACATTCATACTTCCCAAGCTCACCTATGCCTCCCCCACCTGGTCTTCCTCCCTAAATGCCACACAACGTAAACACCTAGAAAAAGTGCAAAAGAGGGCATGCAAGATTATTCTCTCCCCTTCCTACTCCACATATCAAGAAGCGCTCAACACACTGACCCTTTCGACTCTCACTGACCATCACCACGACCTCATCTGCAAATTTGGTAAGAAGATTCTACACCATCCTCGACACCGGCTCCTACTACCACCTGAGATTCCTAGCCCGAGAATTGCTGTTCGACACCACAACCGCATCCAGCCCATACGTGCACGAACTGATCGCTATAAGAACAGCCCAGTCCCAACCATTGTAAAAATTATCAATAACTTATAATAAACCAGTGTATTCACTCCCAGTAAACACTACTCCTTGCACTGTCACTATGTTGAAATGAACTGTAGTTTGAGCTTTTCCCCATCTAGTTATTATATATCTTATTTGTATCACTTATGTTACTTGTATATTATTTGTAATTCGAAACCCATTCCCCAAATATGCAACTGTATATTTTCAGCCTTCTGGCTGCCAAGCTCTTTCAATAAACCGTTAATTATTATTATTATTATTTTTATTACACACAGACCTACTTCTTTGTTATATATATATATATATATATATATATATATATATATATATATATATATATATATATATATATATATATATATATATATATGTATATATATATATATATATATATATATATATATATATATATATATATATATATATATATATATATATGTGTGTGTGTGTGTTACGCTACATAGGCAAAATCTTAATACAGCATGATATTTCCTTCTTCTGGCTACTGGTGTCAACATGCTCAGACCCTCGTTCTGTTTCCCGTCATTTTGTGAGTTTGTCTCATTAATTCTCTCGGTGATCATCTTATTTTTCTTTTTTTTCTGATGTCTGACAAGTTACGTGTGGGGTCATCATGATCCACTTATATTTCTCACTTAAAATCAATTCAGTATCAGTAACAATGAAAGAAAATAAATAATTGATGCAGATAACTTAACACTCTGAGAATGGTAATTAATTTAACCCTATAAGAAAGATCTCTTAATCTTTGGAGGACATTTATTTAACCCATGAAGAACGATTGTCTGACACTAACCCATTGAAGACAATAGTATAGCATTTTGAAAATGATGATTCAATCCTTTGAGGAAGATGGTTTAACCTTTTGAAGATGATGATCAAATTCTAAACCATTGAGGACCATGTCTTAACCCTGTAAGGACGATGATTCGACCATTAGTAAAGTATGTTTACCAAGCGTGACCGGTGGAAGAGTTATCAGCACACGAAAAAACACACTTATGACAAACGAAAACAAATTATGCATACACACACACACACACACAAACACACATACACACACACACAAAACCTATGTAAAAATAAACTAACAAAATAAAACCTTACCCATGTCTTCCCTCTTCCTACAGGAGCCGTCCCTCACTGCTGCTAACGGCGTGGCTTTTGGCAACGACCACTGGTGCCGGCCCCACTGATTTCCCCGACTCCCGGCCCTGCGAAGCCCTCCAGGAGGGAATGTGTCAGGGTTTGGGCTACGAGGCCACCTTCTTTCCTAACCTTCTGAACCACAAGTCACAGGACCTTGCTTCAGCAGAGCTCCTCTCCTTCCTTCCTCTCATAGAGGTGAGGCGGGAAATTAATAAAGGCAGTGAAGACGTGTGTGTGTGTGTGTGTGTGTGTGTGCATCCAATTTATACTTTGTCTCTGTAGCTGTACCTGTAATTTCTTACTTGTGTTGAGGCATCACCTGTATAATTTGACTGCAGGGAAATTAACTGTCTACCTGTCCTCTATATCTGTACCTGTAGTGACCTTTCTAAACCAACTTTGTGACTTTTGTAGTGTAAAATAAACTCAGGGTGTTTGTGGTAGGGTGGTGAGGGTGTGGTAGGCAGTAGCCTAGTGTAATAGGGTGTGTCATAGGAGGGAAGATCAGCTAAAACTAATGGCCCATCACTTTTTTGGTAGATTTTAGTGTATATAAACAGAAAATAATTTCAGTTTCAATATTTTGCAACCTTTTGCTAGCTAAATTTTAGCGTGAAATTTATCGAAAATCTAACGTACAGCTGCATTAGTGCATTACAATTAAATAGTGAACATTGCTTTCTGACTTCATTCTTTAACAACCCAACTAACAATATTTTTTTCTGTTTCAGATTCTGATGCACTTATAAGTTGATAATATTTGCGATGGCTGCTTGTGTCAGGACGAGGAACCAAAAATCCAGCCATCTCAGTCACTATCTTGGGTCTGGGAGAGAGCTCCTGAAGTCGGGGTTGCCTACATTGAGAGATGCTTTGAGATACGGTGTTTTAATCAGGCAAATCAGTGAAAAGAACCAAAGAACTTACACAAACAAAGACATTGCCAGTGATATGGCCAAAGCTGTCTTGGCACAGTACACTCTGGCTAACGCTCAGTTCAAGCCTCCAGTCATAACAAGTCAGAAGAAGATTAGTGAGAGACTGCTAGCCAGTTGGGAAAAGGCAAGAGATATCTCTCTCGGGAGAGGAAAACTTGCAGTTAAGGACAGCTTTGCCAAGCAACTGGAAAAGTTATTTGACATAATTACTTGCAAGTGCCCAATTGTTCTCTGTCCTGAGTTTGGATGCGATCGTGACTGTAAATCCGAGGCCCACATCTCCTGTATTTGCAAGCGTGAACTGAAGATTCCTGTGATCGAACTGGCATTTGTCAAAGCACAGAGAGAGAAGACTGGCAGTATAGGGGCTCTCATGATTTCCAGCCAAGATATTCCGGAGTCCAAGAGACAGGAGGCTGCCACAGAGAGACAGAAGAGGAGAAGAGTTGCCGAGGAAAAGAGACTTGAGAAGGCCCAGGGTGAGGTAAAAAAGGCCGATGATTGGAGTCAAGCTGATTCAGAGTTTAATGACTTCCCCATGGCTGATCCGAGTGCTGACCAGGAGAATGGTGACTTCGTCCCTAACCCAGAAAATAATGATCCCAAACCTTCCAGGCATAAGATTCGAAATAGGAAAGATATCCCGAGCATAGCTCTGGCCAGCATGCGACACCACACTGGTCTCAGAGAAACTGCAGAGATAGCAACAGCTGCCTGGATTGACGGTGGTTTGATAACACCTGATGATGTTCACCTGGTGACAGATCATAACAAAGTAAGGAGAGCTCAGGAGAAACTTGTCAGTAACCTAGAAGAGGAGTTTGATAAGGGGATAAGAGAAAATGGAATCAATTGTTTGTTCTTTGATGGGAGAAGGGATGACACTAAAGTGTTCATGAAAGTTGGAGATTCTGACAAGTTGTTCCCTGCCATGGTGAAGGAAGAACACTACTCCTGCTGCAGTGAACCAGGAGGGAAGTATTTGTGGCATTTCACTCCAGAGAAAGATGACATCAGAAAACCAGCTGAGATAGTGGCAGATAACATTGTGAACTGGCTCAGAGAGAGGAACGTAGACCAGACCCTGCAAGCCATTGGAGGGGACAGCACCAACACGAACACAGGGTGGCAAGGGGGGGTCATACAGTGGATAGAGCGGAAGATTGGGAGGAAGCTGGTCTGGATTGTTTGTGACCTCCACACCAACGAGTTGCCACTCAGACATCTGATCCAGGAGCTGGATGGCAAGACTCTTTCAAACAACAGATGGTCTGGTCCTCTTGGCAAGATGCTGGACTCTGCCACTATTTTAGAAATAAATCCGAGCTTTGAAAAAATCACAGTTGGCCCTCCACTCGTTGAGCTTGCACATACTGTCATTGATAACCTGAGTACTGACCAGTACTATGGTTACATGATTTGCAGTGCCATCAAAACTGGGGTCATGCCTGATAGACTTGCTTACCTGCAGATAGGTCCAGTCTCACATTCTAGGTGGCTCACAACGGCTCTCAGGTTCTGCAGAATTTGGGTCGCTCATCATAAACTGAAAGGGAACCAGCTTCACAACCTGAGACTTATTGTCCAATTCATCGTGAGTGTCTACTTGCCAAATTGGTTCAACACCAAGGTCAAGTCATCGTTCTCCGAAGGTTCGAGGCATGTTCTCTTCCAGCTTGAGCTCCTGAGGAGTCAGCCAAGGAAGGTTCTTCAGATTGTGGAGCAGACTATGAGGAGATCTTCCTGGTATGCTCATCCCGAGGCAGTTCTGCAGACAATGCTCTGCAGTAAGGATGAGGAGGAGAGAAGAGTGGCAGTCAAAAAGATCTTGGATATGAGACTTATGAGAGGATCTGGGCATGACGAATCAGTTGGTGACGATTCCTTCAGGGTCAGGAAGACTCCTGAAGTCAATCTAGGTGCTAAGACCCTCACTGATCTCATAGATCTGGATAACATCCAGGCTGGCAGTGAGCCCCCTCTTACCTGCAGCCTCACCAATGCTCAAGTCAGAGCTTTCCTGGACAACCCCATGCATGTCCCTGCCTGGCCCTCGCACACCCAGAGTATAGAGCGTTGTGTACAGCAAGTGAGCGAGGCCAGCAGTCACGTGTACAGCCAGGAGAGGAGGGAAGGCTACATCCGAGCTCAGGTGGTCAGCAGGGAGGTGATGAGTAGAAACAGAAGCAAGAAAGACATGTTCTCTATGGTGTGCAGCAACACCGGGTCGTAGTAGTAAAACCGGTTTTTGTATTTGATGATTTTGTTTTCTAAAGGAATATTAAATTTAATAAATGTGTCAAGATCATTCGTTTCACTATTCTGGATCATTTTCATCCTAATAAATTAACCTGATACATTTACTTTACTTTAAATAAGCTATTTAGTGGTGTTGGTAAAAGGGTGGGAATACTGAATTTTCATAAGATTTCAAGTTAAAATTTACCTAGCAAAAATAAAAACTTTTCAAATCTGAAGATATCACATGATTCTGCACATAGAACTACATCATTAATACCATGGGCCGATTTTTCAAACTCAAAAAAAAAAATTCGCCTCCATATGACACACCCTACTAGTGTAAGTCTTTCCCTGCCAGTACACAGACTTTTCACCATCAAGGCTCCTGCTGTTCCTCCTCGTGGCAACACACAGTAGCTGGGCGCCTCGTGGGCCCAGGCTAGACCACCAGGGGATCTCGGAGTAGCAGTGGGCCCCGGAGGGACGGTACATAGTCCCACTGGCATCTAGACACACCCTGGCGCCTACCAACCACTGCCTCGCGGCTACAGGGGTAAACTCTGAACGAAAAATCTGCGGTGGAGCCCTGTATGAGACAGGCATGCTTACAGAGCACCAATAAGACCCTAGCGGTGAAATAGGCGGAAGAGGAGACCATTTCGGCAACCCGACGACCACATCAGTGGATGAAGGCAATGTAAGATGAAAAGGCTACCAAGGCGAAACCCAACAAAGTGTGCTGTCGCCAGTCCATTGTAATTCTCCCTTTCCCCAGTTATTGCAGCTATCTGCACCACTGGAACAGGACCAGGGAGAGCCAAGATGTGTGGATGCAGCCTGCGCTCCTGCCTCGCCACATAAATCAACTCACAAGAAGCCATTATCTACCACATCATAATTTTTGTCACCATCATCAAAACGCCTAAGCCCCTAAAAGTCCAATGACAACAGACGAGTGTCGACGGGCGAGGCAGAGATGACTGCCGGGAGTCTTTATTCACAACCCTGCACATGGGAGGCACAGATAAGTTGATCGCTTATCCACTGGGCTCTATGCAGCAGTGCAATCCAGTCCTATTTGTCCATCTGAGCAGCCCTTTCCATGAGCCACTCTGTTAACCCCACATGGGGAGGGGGCTAGAAAAGGTGCCCTAAACATAGCCTGCCTAAGAATCCAACCTGACTGGGCAACTGCACCAAGTATGGTCATCCTAATGTGGTTGAAAACATAAACACAGATCAAAGCAAAAACAAATTATACAACCTCTTATGGTCGCTGCATGCAATGTCAGGACCTTTCTGGATATTGGCACAAATGAGCGTCTTGAAAGAAGAGCCGCCACGTGGCAACAAAATGGGTGTACAGCTATACCTTGTTCTGGGAGGGTAAGCCTGATGTGAAGAGAAACTCATTTATGAAGTTGGCTTTGTCATTAACTCAACCCATCCTACATAGGTTAACTGAAATCCCTGATAAGGTCAATGAGTACCTCATGACGGTCAGAGTTCCATTGAATTACGCACGTCATGCCTTCTTCATCAGTGCATACACCCTAACACTGGAAACGGTGTTATCATTCTATAGCAGCATAAACTGGTATCAAAACTTCTATGCCACCAGCATCGTGATATATTGATATGACATACTTGTTATGTCACTTTTGTATAATTATTTAAATCACACCCGCAGTTATCAGTATTGTGACCTATATGTTATCAGATAATTTGAGTATACTACTTTATTTTTGGTTTTTCAAACAAGGTTATGCAGGTAAATGATTTGAGCGGTAGATGATTGTCATGTATTTTAGTAGCACCAGCAAAACAGAGGTTAAATCTTTAGTTACTTTATCTAAACTTAAAGAACAAAGAGTATACTATTTTAAGAAATTCGTTGTCAGTAAAGAAGGGATTAAATATATACTTGGATTAATGGCGCATATGCATAATTATTAAGAAAAATTATTAAACTTACAAATCAATTACACAAAGAATATGTAGCCGCTCACGGCTAGACTGGGGTGAGAGTGTGGGGTAATGAGATCCGTCCAGTAGTACACGACATGTTTATTCGGTCATACCTGGAAATATATGTCCCAATATCAGTTGCTAGGGCCAATTGCAAGATCAGCCGTGGTGTCCCGGCGGTCGTAATACAATGGAGTAAAATTTTGTTAACCGAACCTACCTAACTTAACCTAACTGGAAAACATTGGTCAACTTAATATCCTAAAATTCCCTGGATGACCGAAAAGATAATAAGACCTTCAGTTTCACTTATTTTGGACGACATTATTCATTTTTGTTGGAATCATGGACATACAAAGCCAATATATCTACACTTGATTCTACCACTATCAATGGCAAAGTGAATTATTACCATCACTCCAAATGTTGCACAACAAGTGGTAAGGTTGTTCTTTCTTGCAATACATTGAGTCACTAAGGGAATTAAAAAAAAGAACATGAATTTATGTCACTGAATTTATCTTATTAGTAACAAATTGTGGTTAAACTGATACACAAATGAAACATGCCTAGCACTGGTTACTACCTAGCACTGGTTACCTGGCATATTTGGACTTAGTAAAATATGAAATTTAGGCTACTAAGTATTTATACTAATGAAATTATTATTTTGGTAGTCCTGGACGGTTATTAATTGCGCTCATTACGAAAATTGGGTCGATATTATTTCTGATAAGGGACGTCCATCGACCATCCCAGATGGAGCAGTTCTCACCACTCTTCAAATAGACCATTTACGACTTTTTTTAGCTTCATTTGATTTCCATACATTTCTACACATAAATTTTTTGGATTAGTTATCTTAACGACTTACCTTTTATGATGGTTAGGAGAATTTGGGGGATGTATGTATATTATGTATGCTGGATTATATATCATGTATGTATATTATGTATGTGCTCCATTTATGTATTATTTATTCAGCCTAGCTAGCAGCGTGTGGCAATGTTATTACCATATCCCACACGCTTAATTAATGTGCCTGGCGACGTATGGAAGCTGCTAATGTATCACTTGCCATACGTCGCCTATAGCAGTTGACCGGGAGCCTAGTCAAGAGAGAGGGCTGCTCTCCTTTGTGTACATACTCTTATCCAGTAAACCGAACCTACAAAACTATACAGGTGTTTGTGTTCTCTCCTGTATATAGAACTTATTATTCAGAACCTAACATGGCGCAGTGCGTAGTCTTACTGGATAATTACGAGTGATAGTGCAAAGTTTGTAGAAAGCCGGCTAGGGTCCCCTCCCGTCTTGGGTCAAGCCTTGGGTCAACTCCCGCGCGCGTCACCTCGCCTCGAAGAATTTCAGCAACTTTGAGCAGTGACAGTGATTTTCTGTGAAGTGTTTAGTGCATTGTGTGTTCGTGCCATTCATGTGTGACCTTGTTCTAAAGGATTCCCAAGGTATACGGCACGTTCTGGGCATTTGTAAGGAGTAAAGTTCAGTGCACCCGTCTCTGACCGCGTCCTGAGGGTAACTAGACTGACTGGGAGTCGCCGCGCCTCTCCCTCCACCCCCCCTCACAGCGCCGCCTCCACCCCCCCTCACAGCTGGGGCGAGACGCTTGCCCGCCCAGGACACACACTCACTCGCACACGACACTCGCTGACCGCGCGGCTTCCTTATATATATTTTATATATATAACCTACTTATCTGTGTATTTAATTAATTTTTTGTCTGAAATCTTGTTGATACGACGGGCTGACCGGTCAACACTGATTTAAGACATAGTACACAGAGGAAGTAGTTATGTCTCACGCCTTACGTAGCCGTGGACCCAGCGTCTGGATGACCCAGGCGGGTGATAGCCCCGCAGAGATGGATGACCAGACCGGCCACGACGCTTCAGCCCCCACATCGCGCAGTCCCTCACCTCAATATTCAGCGTTGTCTCCAGAGATAATTGCTTTACTGAAGTTTATGAGAGATGAGAAACGCGAGGATGAAGCCCACAGACGTTTGGCGGATGAGCACAGAAGGCAAGCAGAGGCAGAACGAGACAACCAACGGAGATTGGAAGACAGTGAACGGTTTGAAGCCTTGATATCTCGCCTCACTGTTAACCAAGCCCCTGGCTCTAACACTGCCTCGGTACTGACTGGTTCAGATACCTCATCCATGCTTCCTTCACACCCCCCAGCCCCACCTAAAGCAGCAGCTCAAACGCCGCCCATCTTGAAGCCTGATGAGACTTTCCAGACTTTTCGTGAATGGCGGCGACGGTGGACTGACTACTCTACAATGGTGGATCTCCAGAGTTTGTCACAGCCTAAACAACTCATCCAGCTGCGCATGTGCCTGTCCTTGGAAATTCAGCGTGTCTTGGAACATACGTTGCAGGTACCCCCAACCTCTTTGCTGTCTGTAGAGGAGGTACTGGACGTTCTACAACGGCACATCAAAGGACAGCAGAATGAAGCTCTGCGCAGGAGGGAATTGTTTAGCTGCAGACAGATGGAGGGTGAGTCTTTTGATGCCTTTTACGTGCGTCTTAAGAGAGCCTCGGAAGAGGTAGATATATGTCCAGGCCACCACCAGCAGTGCGAGGAGACCCAGTTGAGGCAGGTGATCCTGATGGGTGTTAAGGACGAGGAACTTGTCCAACGCCTCACCTCCCTCGACTCTTCCTCTTCTCTTAAGGATGTGTTGACGATATGTCGCTCCTATGAGGCTGCCAGGTGTGCCACCTCTGCCATCCGTGCTCCCCCCACAGCTGTACGCGCTGTGTCCCGGTACAAGAAGGACAAGAAGTCCGTTCCTACGCCTTCGCCCACCACGTCCACGCCTGGTTTATTTTGCAACAACTGTGGTAAGCAGCACGGAACACAGGTGTGTCCAGCTGCTCAGTCTACCTGCAACAGTTGTGACCGTAAGGGCCACTGGTCACTCACAGTACGGTGCCCAGCCAAACGCGTCCAGTGCAATGTGTGTGGTCGTCTGGGCCACTATGACAAGTGTTGCCCTTCCAACATACCCAAGGGACCGCGTCGGCGGAAGCTTCAGCCCCCCTCCACCAGAGAGGGCCGCCCACAGTCTTCCAATCAGAGGTACGACGACTCCTGACAACGCTCGAGCCACATTAGGAATGTGTGCTCCCCCCCGCGTCCCAGGACCAAAGTCCCCCAGTACATCAGCGTCATCGTGACCTACGGCGGTGTGTCATCCCGTCTTCAGATGTTGCCCGACACCGGCGCTGATGCTACAGTCATCGGTCCCCAGCATTTGCAATGCTTGGGGCTCTCTCCAAGTGATCTAGGACCGCCCCCCAAGGATCTCCGCTTTATGGCAGATGGTTCACAGATGACCCCGGCCCTAGGTTCACTCTATGCACACGTCACCTTTGGCAACAGGTCGTGTCAAGCCTGGATTGATGTGCATAATGGCGTCCCGACTCCTTTGCTGTCCTACAGACATTGCCAAGAGTTGGCCATCATCCCCCAGGACTTCCCAACACCGATTCTCGAGGTAAAACACGCCAACAGGGTGCACGAAGGGAGCAGCAACTACCCTGCTGCCGCCCTGCCCCTACCTCTGGCCAGTGACACCTCTCCTTCGGTAGTTGTCCCTGCTGCTTCAAGTCTCCACGCCTTGGCTCGCCTCCACGACAGTCACTGTGGAGCCGAGGCCACCAAACGGCGTGCAAGACAGACTGTGTTCCGGCCTGGCATCGACCCCGACATCTCCAATGCTGTCCAGGTGTGTAAGCCCCGCCGCGTATTACAACCCAGCCAGCAGCAGGAATCCTTTATGAGTGACGACAACCCCACCCGCCCCTTTGAGTCTGTGTCGGCCGACTTTTTCTGTGTGTCAGGAAAGTCCTTCCTCGTTATCGTCGACCGTCTCTCTGGTTGGCCGGTTGTCATCAAGTGCGGTAATGACACGACGTCTGCCGCCACCATCAGCAAGTTCCGCCACTACTTCCGTGACGTGGGCGTTCCTGTACGCCTGCGAACCGACGGAGGGCCTCAGTTCACAAGCCGGGACTTTGCTGTGTTCCTCGACCGATGGGGAGTCCGGCATGTGTTGTCATCGCCCCATTACCCGCAGTCCAACGGCCACGCTGAGGCTGCTGTCAAATCCCTGAAGCACCTCATCCTTAAGGTGGCCCCTTCTGGGAACATTGACTGCGAGGCCTTCGACAGGGGTCTTCTTGAACTCCGCAACACACCTAACTACACCGGACGCTCCCCTGCCCAGGTTTTGTATGGACGCCCCCTTCGTTCTTGTGTCCCTGCTCACCCTCAATCCTTCTCCAAGGAGTGGCAGGCCAAGACAGAGGATTGTGATCGCCGAGCCGCCGAACGTGTTCAGGAAGTCGCCCGCTACAATGACCACGCCCGTTCTCTCCCCAGGTTGAGTGTCGGCACCCAAGTCCGTGTTCAGGACCCGACCTCCCTACGTTGGGACAAAGTAGGCGTAGTCATGGGTCTCGGCAGGTCACGGGACTACCAGGTGCGGTTACCCAGTGGTCGTGTGTGGTGGAGGAACCGCCGTTTTCTCCGACCCGTAACAATGCCTTCTGCTGGCCCCGCCACCAGTGTTGAGTCCCATACCCTTCCCAGTGATGAAGTCCCTCGACGCTCAGAACGGATCCAAAAGAAAAGGTCCGCTCAAGACTTTGCTATGAGCGTATAGGGGGGAGGGAGGTGTATGTATATTATGTATGCTGGATTATATATCATGTATGTATATTATGTATGTGCTCCATTTATGTATTATTTATTCAGCCTAGCTAGCAGCGTGTGGCAATGTTATTACCATATCCCACACGCTTAATTAATGTGCCTGGCGACGTATGGAAGCTGCTAATGTATCACTTGCCATACGTCGCCTATAGCAGTTGACCGGGAGCCTAGTCAAGAGAGAGGGCTGCTCTCCTTTGTGTACATACTCTTATCCAGTAAACCGAACCTACAAAACTATACAGGTGTTTGTGTTCTCTCCTGTATATAGAACTTATTATTCAGAACCTAACAGGGGATATAAGCAGCGATGAGTCAAGTAGAGGCTGGCGGATGTTCCTAAACAAACATGGAATTCTTTTAAAAAGAACACTAAAATTCTTCATGTGCTGTTCTATATGGAGGATATCTTATAAAAAATATTATTCCTTTGCAGATTTATACAATTCATGTGCATCCGATTCTATTTCTTTTCTTTTGGTATCAAAATAAAGTTCCATTGTAGTGGTCACGGAAATCTCCCAATAACGAATCGTAGATATTTTTTATTTCTTTTTGCCCAGAACGTTTCTTGCACACCAACCACGGGGCTACTACAGCATGGTATACACCACGGAGCTTCTTGCAATTGGCCCTTAGTACCATACACACGATCAGTATCCATTATATTTAATTCAAATCTAGTGATAATAACAATCACGTGATTAACCTTCCAAGTTGGCTTAATTCTGAATACTGTAATACAATTGTTCAACACTTATAATGTATACAGCCTTAACAACATCAACCTAGAGAAGTCGACTTGTGAAAGAGACCTAGGGGAACTTGTAAGCCTGGACCTACGGCCTAGAAAACAGTGCGTTAATGTTCGAAATAAGGCAAACAGAGTATTGGGTTTCCTATCTAGAAGTGTAAGTAACAAGAGTGCAGAGGTCTTATTGCAGCAATATCTTGCGCTAGTCAGGCCGCACCTCGATTATGCGGTTCAGTTCTGGTGCCCCCTATTATAGGATGGATATAAATTCACTAGAGTCGGTGCAGCGAAGAATGACAAAAATGATTCCGGGACTTAGAAACCTTCCATATCAAGATAGTTTAAAGAAACTTAACTTGCATTCCCTAGAAAGACGAAGAGTGCGGGGAGATATGATAGAAGTATTTAAGTGGGTGAAAGGGATCAATAAAGGGGATATAGATAAAGTTCTTAAAATATCCGAGCAGGATAGGACTCGGAGCAACGGATTCAAGTTGGATAATTTTAGGTTTAGGAAGGAGATAGGAAGAAACTGGTTCACAAATAGGGTGGTGGACGAGTGGAACAAGCTTAGCAACTTTGTAGTAAGTGCGGGAACTCTGGAAAGTTTCAAAAGGAGGCTAGATAGATTCATGGATGATAGAGAGTGGTAGTAACTCTCGACAGGAGCTGCCATGCACAGGCCAACCGGCCTATTGCAGACTCCTTATTTTCTTATATTCTTATGTAACACTCACGTGTGACGGGTCTGCTGATATAATATGCGTGAGTACAATGGCAGACAATTAGGGACTATCACAGTACGTTTGAGTTAGGTCCTTGATGCACAGTGTTAGAAGCCATCTCTGGACAAAGTAATAGACAACTTAATCTTCTTACTGCACTACACACACTGACCCTCTTATGTTTACTACATAACTGGCCACTAGTTCTTATCTGAGTGCTAATGGTTGTGACGCTGACGAAGCCACCTACTTCAATAAAAACTCTCCTATCCTCACTCCACTGCTTCCGTCTTTCCATCTCTCTCCTTCATTACCACATCGCATGTCCCATTAGATGCGATAAGAGAATATATGTAATCTTTTTTATATCAATAGAACAAATTTATGAAATAAAGTCTTTTCTAATTCTCATTAATACATATCATTATCATAACACAAGTCTAGTGTTATCTCCTTACCAGACATTCACCTGTTCATATAAATCACTAAGGTTTCAATTTCATTTTCATCACTTCTTTAGTGAAATTATATACTCCTATTCAGAAACATACTAATGTATTAAACTTAGCCGATCCATAAGTCCTGTTCCAAATTTTCTTTGACAATACACAACCACACTAAAACCAGCTGCAATCCTTAACCCCTAAAAACAATAATTATTTTCAGTAACCTAATCACTAATGCTCACCTTACTCAAGAATCCTTTAAGTAATTAAATCATTAAAAAATACATGGAATTTAAATAAATCGTATTAAATAATAAAGTAATAACTTAGTATTTCATTGTTCATTTAAAAATAAAAAATATAATATCGTCTTCATATATACACTGTTAAGTTAATTATATCTAATTACCTGCTGTATAAATCATAATATTAATAAAGAATTATTTTGTTATATCAATGTTTATCCCATAACTTCTAATGTGTTTCACTTGTAATCCACTTATACAGTATATCGTGTATTATTAACTCTTCATTATATCACTGATAATTAATATTATTGACCTTGCCATCTACTGTAATGGGGTATTAAACACTCATTTACAAAATAGTATCAGAGGGATTCCTACATCATGTCTCCCCTCCTTGACATCTGATATGAGAATGGTTCTTTCACACTGTTCAATCTAGGTTTGGCTGTGTTCGTTTCCTGATTAAGATTCTATCTCACATATATTGTTATAATTAACAGTGTCTCAGTTCAATTATGTTTGGTATTTCACTACATTTCTTCACATTGTAATTTCCTGCAACTTATTTAGGAGTTTAAAACCCTTTCGAACTCTCCCTAAATCTGTTAAAATTTCAATGATCACACAATCAAACACTCCAGTCACATGCGGTGTCCATTATGTGGACCTAACTTATCTCTGTTCATTTTACTAGTAGTGTACACCAAATTTTACCAAACTTTCCTCTGAGTATCTCACATTCTATAAGAAGTCTCAATTATGTATAAGTAGTCAACCATATCATCATGATCTACAGTCATTATTCTATATTACAATGAACATTTAAAAATATAACATAGCATATTTATTGAGAAAATTACATATATATATATATTACAATAACTTACAAGCTTTCCATGCGATATTCCATTTCTTTAATTAATTTGTATAGAGATACAACACTTTAAGACTTGAAAATCATTTCAAAGTAAACATCATTCATCAACCGCTTTCATACTATACTCTCCGCAAGGTGGATAGCCCACCTGCTGTTAACCTTCTCCTTTACTTCCCACTTCTGAACTTTACCTTCTACTTTATCCTTCTCCTATTCTTAGAGCTATGCTCTATTCTCTCCGTACAACCAACCAACCAACCATACTATACTTTAGTTAATTTTACAATCAAGGGTAGCCTGAATATACTTCGATTTCTCAAAACTTTTACGTATACAGTACGCTAACGAGTCGATCATTTGGTGAAGAGGATAAAAGAAAAGGAAAAGTAACAGAGACGTGACGATCGCCCAAGCCGCTAATGAGCCGATCAGTGGTGAAGAGGATAAAAGTAAAAAAGTTTAAGTAGTTGTTGATCTCAACTGTTTTCCCATTCTCTTTCCATGTCCCACTCTTTTACAATAACGAGGGATAACTAAATTAATTTTGTACATATAATTTAGAACCGCAGAAAATTCAGTTTTTATATTAAATCAAGTAAGACTAATTCATCTCGGCTACAGCAGAGAAGGATATCAAAGAGACTTTTACGCCGATCTTGACATAGTGTTAACCTCTATCACCAGAGAAGATAAGGTTGTGCTCCAAGGTGACTTCAGTGCCAGAATTCGCAGAGACGCTGACTTATGGCAAGTGTACTGAACACAACCTCACTATCATCAACACCATGTTTAGACGGGGCGACAAATTCAAGGGTTCTTGGCAACACCCACGATCCAAACATGGCGTCTCATTGACTACATCTTTGTCAGAGAAAGAGATCACCGAGATATTCTCACCACCAGAGCCCTGCGTGGCTCAGACCACTGTGATACAGATCATCAGCTCATCAGAGCCAAACTCTCCCTTCATATCGTCCCAAAACTGTGAAGGCAACAAGCCTCCAGAAGTAATTTTAACACCAAACGACTAAAGGATCAAACAATAGAACATACTTTCAGAGAGTAGCCCAACAATGGCCTGATAAACAACCAAAAACAAACCACCTAAATCCGAGTTCCGAATGGGGGTATCCTCAATGCTGTCATCACAAAAATCTCCAGCGAGACCCTCGGGCAGATCGACAGGAAACAACAGGAATGGTTTGATGGAAATAACTAGGAAATCGATGTATTTGACAACAATAAACGTGCTGCCTACACTGAGTGGGAGAATAACCCTCAGTCTCAGACCAAAGCTGATAACTTCTGCTGGATGAAAGCAATGGCTCAGTGCAAACTTCGTGATCTACAGTAAAAGACGTTTGGTACAAAAATAAAGTGTGTGAAATGCAAGAAATATTGTGGATTAACAAAAGTGTGGGAATTTTTCAATTTCACTAAAGCAATCTATGGCCCAAATAATCATGGCACGGGCCACTTCCAATGGTAACTCCAAAGATGAAGAAGGCATCCATCAGTGCTGGAAAGAGCATTACCATTCGCTGATCAACAGAAACGTTGATGTGGATGTCCTGACTACCTTAAAGGTCCCTAGGCACCAGGAGCTGACCTACCTCTATTACCCTCCATCTCGTAAATACTGTAGGTAGCTACTGCGATCAAACAGGTGAAAAATAACAGTCACAGAGCCTGATGGAATCCCAGCCGAGGTGGATAAAGCAGGAAGACCTCTGCTTACCAGCCGCCTCCTCTCTCTCTCTTGGAGAATACTCGTATATGAGAACAGGAAGAAATCCCAAGATCTTAAAGACACTCCATCATCAATATTTACAAGAACAAGAGAGACTGGTTAAACTGTAGGTTGTAGGCAGCTGTCAAACAGGTAGGTACTACCGCCTGGGAAAATATTGGAAACTTAATGTGTTGTCTAATAGTAGACCCTGCTGCCATATGGCATCACGAAAATTGTGACCAAGTCCCAGATTGATGATCTGACTTTCTGCCTCATTTACACACAATAGCAGGTCTCAATTGTTTCTCTTACTTTGACAACACAACATACATATATCGTTTCTCACTATTGATTTTTGTTCATTTTTGTGTTTATTATTATTATTATGTAATGATTGAATATCAGACCATAGCTTAAAGCCGGGTGACCTGACCTACCATGACACCTGGGCATGACCACACCTGGACACAGCTGTCCAAATCTAACCAGTTTAGTGTGCGGTGCTTCAGATGCCAGAAATACGGGCACCATCAGACACGGTGCACGTACAAGGAGATCTGCGCAGTCTGCGCACAGAAGCACGGCACACACTCCTGCCTTACCAAGCTGAAAAATGGAGAAAAATTGCCCCCAAGTGTGCCAACTGCGGGGGCAAACACCACGCCTGGAATCCTGGATGCTCCGAGAGAACAAAGAGGGTCCAGGCAAACCGACCAGCAGCAAGACCGGCACCCACCGCCTACACACCAGCCCCACCAGGTACCTTCGTGTGGGGAACCCAGAGGCCAAAACAACCAAGACAACCTCCTCAGCCAGTCAACACCCAAAGTGCAGCCCAGTTTCCTGGCCTCACCACGGCCACTCCTCAGCCACCCAAGCAGCAGACAACCACGAGACAGACAAAAGAAGCACACACCAAGGCACCAGAAGGAATGATACACGTATCAGACCTAGCCAAGGTACTGACAACCTTCGCGGAGGGCCTAGCCGGACTATTGGGCCACAAGATCCAACCCACACAGCTCCAAACACTCATGGGGAGCGTCCTCGGGCAAGTCGCCACAGCTCCAGCCACCTCAGTGGAGGAAGCCACGCCGGTCCCCACACGAGTGACAGCCGAGGTACACTCCACACCGAAGAAGGCCACCAGAGAACCCAAGATACCGACAGCTCCCAGAAAGAAACTGGACGTTTCAACTCCCCTGAACCGAACCACGGCCCAGAAGGCAAAAACCACAGAACACGAAGATATGGACCTGATCCAGCTGGAACCGGACTTGGACATCTCCATCGAGGACCACCAGAAATCCCCGATGAAACAGTGGTGGAAACCACCAGCACCCTGAACATCCTAACATGGAGAAACACCTCCTACAAGAAGCAGCAGCCAAGGACAAGCTTAACATCATACTGCTACAAGAAACACTACTACAAGAACACCACTGTTTCAAATTCAGCGGTTACAAGACATACAGGAGGCATTTCACGCAGGCGTCAACAAGAGGATGCATGATCTTGGTCAAGTCAAGCATACCCTCTGCCGATGTCACGCAGCAATTTCCATGTGGCGAAAACATCGAGACACAGGCCGTCAAAGTAACCCTCCAAGAACGGGAACTAACGGTTCACAACATCTACAAGAACCCAAGGGGCTCACTGGAGGTTACTCAATTATTTGCTTCGGCCGCTGACCACGCCACACTCATAGGAGGGGATTTCAATGCACATCATCCCTTCCTAAGCTCGGCAAGCCCCACAAATGAAGACGGCCTACACCTATACACCACCTTTCAAGACACACCCGAGATCTGCCTCCTGAACACGGGTGAGCCCACCCACACTAGGGGAGGAAGGCTAGATCTAACCTTCGTCTCCAGTGCACTACAGCCTTCGGCCTCCTGGCAGATACACCCCACGCTGACCAGCGACCACTTCGCCACCCTAACAACGTTGAAGGTGAACAAACTCCCCACTCCACCCCCCCCCCCCCCCGAGATGGAGATACAATACCCAAAAGGCAGATTGGGGACTCTTCAAGAAACACCTAGCTAACTGGCGCGAAAAATCACAGCCGGCCGGCCCAGCACCCGTGGATGAGACAACCCTCCACCACCAATTGGTCGAGGCGTTTCACCAAGCGGCAGAAGAGGCCATCCCAAAAACAAAACCAACATCAAGACAGTACAATGATTACTGGTACTACTGTCCCAGGGTGAAAGAACTCAACCACAGAGTGAACATGGCCCGAAGAAACTACAGGAGACATCCCACGGTAACAAACAGACATCTCCTGCAAGTCATAGTTAAGGACACCAGGGAAGAGAAGGAAGAAATAAAAAACGTAAGCTGGCTCAAGTGGTGCTCCGATCTGAACGAGCACACCTCCCTTGGCAAGATGTGGGCCCAGATCCGAAGGGCATCTGGGAAGGCAACACCACCACCACCAACCCATCCCAACCCAGAAGAGGAAGCCGAGAGACTTGCAAAACTGTTCGCTGACCGAGCAGCAACGAAAAACCTCCCGAGACAGGCGGAGGAGACACAACGGCGTCTGCGACAGGTCAGACTCCAGACGATCGAAGAGGCCTGCAACAGTGAGGATGACACTGACAGACCTTTCAACCAGCAAGAACTCCAAAAGTCGCTAAAACGAAGCAAGGACACAGCTCCAGGGGCAGACAGGATAACCTACTCGATGCTCTTTCATGCCGGTGCAGCCGGACACGAGGCTCTGCTGCAAGCCATCAATGCTTCGTGGACAGCACAAAGACTCCCACCGGAATGGAAGAAGGCAGATATACAGCCCATTCCGAAGCCCAGAGAACCAGACAAGCCGAGGCCCATCTCCCTTCTCAGCTGCATAGCCAAGACGGGAGAAAGAATGGCTCTCAACCGACTCAAGTGGAAAGTAGGCAGCCCACACCCTCACATCTTTGCTTACACCGAGAACACCGGCACAGGCAACAACATCGCCGAGATACTCAGCACAGTGGACAACAAACCAGCTCTGGTGGTCTTCCTCGACCTGGAGAAAGCCTTCGAACTAGCCAATCCATTGGCCATTACAACTACTCTCGCTAAAAAAGGCGTCAAAGGAAGGTTGCTGGGGTGGATCCAGAACTACCTCACACAGAGGGAAGCACGAGTACGCTTTCAGGGAACAACCTCAAGCTACAGGGTCCATGAAAACGGAACCCCACAAGGAGGCATCCTCAGTCCAATGCTGTTCAATGTCCTGATGGAAAACCTAGTCAAGCTTCCGTTCAGACAAACAGCCAAGCTCCTATGCTATGCAGACGACTTACAGCTCATAGTAAGAGGATCGAACAGACTGGCCAACACGCAACACGCACTCCAACTTATAGAAGAGGAGTGCAACAGACTTGGACTCAAGATAAATCCAGCCAAGTCGAAAGCGATGGCCATCTGCACTGACACACCAGACAAGATGCTCTCCATACAAAACACGCCGGTAGTCTGGACCAACGCCCACCAGTGTCTTGGAATCTGGTTTGACCAGAAACTCACCTTCAAGCCACAACTCGAGTATCTCAGGCACAGGACGAAGAGCAGACACAATATAATGAGGTCGCTCACCAGCAAATCCGCAGGAGCAAACCTTCATGTGCTCAAAGCCTACTACACGGCCGCCATCAGATCGCTGGTAGATTACAGTGCTCCAGCACTCATTGGACTGAGAGAAGACCAAATAGCTAAGCTAGAAGTCATTCAAAACAATGCTCTCAGGACCATGCTCGGAGCACCCATGTGGACCAGAATTTGCAACCTGCAAATGGAAACCGAACTACCACCCCTGGCAGTATGAGTCAAGCAGGTGACAGCCGGTCTCCTCGCCAAAATCTGTAGAGCAGACAAGCCCACAGTTGCCAAGATTCGAATCAGTGCCTCCCTCCACCTCGACCACAGATTGCGAGGGGCCACCTGGTCGCACGAGGCAAGCGAGGTCATCCGACACCTGCAAGCAGAAACACTCGTCAAGAACAACCAAGACACACGAGACAATGGTTACGCTGTTCCTCCACCATGGAGCCCTCCACCAGCCACACTCAAATTTACCGACCTAGGTGATAGTAAGGCCAACCTCCAGAAGGAGGACCTCCAAAAAATAACTCTCAAAGCCATAGCCACCGAGACACCGGCTGATGCAGCATCATACTTCACAGACGGCTCAGTGGACCCAAAACATCATAGATCCGGAGCGGCCTTCTACACCCAAGGTCAGACCCTCCGATGGAGACTTTCCAATGACTGCTCCACCCTACAAACAGAACTGGTAGCAATCTCAAAGGCCCTACAACACGCTGCAACACAACACAACACAACAAGTCCATCATAATTCATACGGACTCGAAATCGGCCATGCAGGCGCTGCAACACAGTCAACCAAGAGACAACGTCCACATCATCACCTCGATCCTCGCACAGCTACAGGAATTCCAAAGCCAAAACCGACCAGTCGTCTTACACTGGATTCCCAGTCATGTAGGGATCGGAGGAAACGACTGGCAGACGAAGCAGCCAAGGCAGCTACACGTTCTAGTAGCATACACATCCAAGTTCCAGCAAGTGTGCAACAGATCAAGAATCACCTCAGAAAGACCAGCATGCTCCACATCAAAAAGAGCTTCCTTCATGTACTCAACGCTGGTTCCCAATCAGCCAAATGGTACCTGGAGGCCACAAAAGGGGAACCACCTTTCGCTGACAGGAAAACCCCAAGACAAACCCAAGTCAGCCTTCATCGACTACGACTAGGGTACAAGTGCTCCTGGCAGATGATCGGCAATGACGTCATGGATTGCACCTACTGTCAGGAGCCAGCAGCCAACCCACTTGAGCATTATCTCCTCGACTGCGAGGTCACACAAAGCCTCCGAAACAGAACTCAAATCTCCCAAGAAACACACACAACACCAGCGGCCACCCTAACCCGAAAGGCCCATACAGACCACATTCACCACCTACTCCGGGTCATCACACGATACCCACCACCCAGATAGCTTAGAAAGCATCCTTTCCCAGCAAGTGCGGACCCCAGTTCGGGGGGCGCGCCACTCCGAAACTGACCACGTCCAAGAGTGGGGGTTGGTGGTAAGCGTCCACTGATCGGGGGTCCGCTCACACTTGCAACCTGCAGTATCCTTCCATCTGCAGGTGGGACCACCTCCAATCCCAATCCGGTCTGGCTGCTCCTCGAGCTCCAGCCGGAACCACCAAACGGGCCGCCTACAGGCAAAGGCCCGTGTCGGACTACGGTCCGACAATCTCAACAACAACACAACAACAGCCCACGCAACCATTCTCATTCTGATTCGCCTGCTTCTGGTTTCTATTCAGCTCATTCAGCTCATTCTGGTCATTGGTCATTGAGAGGTCATTCTGGTCACTCACCCAGAGTCACGCTCTTCCTCCCCCAGGTCGGGGGGGGGGGGGGAGACTTCCCTACGTCACCAGCTAAGCAGAGTCACAGCCAAGCACCCACTGGACCTACGTCAGGTACACGTGAGTCTTGTCAGAACTATTCCTAGGGTGAGTTACCTACTGCGGGAAGTGTATTCATTCATGTTGTGTCCGAGAGTCAGTGTCGAGTACGTAACATAATGTGCTAATACACCGATATAATAATGATATTAACGTGTCCATGTCATTGAGTAAATTAATAAATAGTTGTATCGAAGTGGTGTTTGAAAGGTTGTCCCTTAAGAACGTGACTATATGTGTATTGACGTATAAGATAAGTGTATTGACTCAGAGTAAATAACATCCCGGCCACGCTACCAAACTCTTCCTCTCTTTACATCCCTACTCTCTATTCTTCCTACTTTCAGTATATGTAATATCTTCTGGTGAGTTTTGCCTCATTACAATTATTATTATTATTAATATTATTATTATTATTATTATTATTATTACAGTGCTGTTATTGTTATTATTATCATTATTATCTTACTATTTTTATTTTATTTTTTTTATTAAAAATTTTATTTACTATGATTATTATTATTATTATTATTATTATTATTATTATTATTATTATTATTATTATTAGTAGTAGTAGTAGTAGTAGTAGTAGTAAAATTTTGCCCCTCCCCCAAGCCCAGATGTGGGTCAGTGACCTGTGCCCGGGCGGTTTAATCCCCATAAAAAAAAAACAGTTACTAGATACAGTAGTAATCGTTTATCCAGTGTAGGAACACTAGCAGGCCAAGTATGATGCCTTAAAGTACACCAGAGGTAGCAGGGACAATCAGATACAGAACCTGTCAGTGACAATGGTTATTATCCAGTCAAGGTCAAGGCCTGCGTAGCCTTATTGTTTAGGGGTCAGTCTCTTGTGGGATACTTTATCGATGGCTTTCATGAAGTTTAATTGATGGCGTCAACCGGACTCGTGTCTCGACTGTCATGGAACTGTGAAAAGTCGTGATGGATAAATGGATAAATCATTAATGTTTATGTATATGGAAAACCGGAAAAAAATAGCGCGACATCTCAATCGTGGAACCTTGCTGCTGTCTCCATCAGGCCTCTGTTCCTGCCTGCCTAACACTTTCTGCTCCGCCCATAATTCTTCCATATTGAGGGAGAGGATTACTGTACAGAGAAGGGGCATCACAACCGCGCACAGTACCTCACTCATCCAATACCTACAGTACGCCCTCGTTCTCCGTAACATCTGGGGCAACGCGGGTCAATACAGTCAACTGCTCCCCCCACACTGTTATTGCATGTATATTATGTATGTTGTATGTATACCATGTATGTACTCTATATGTACACATTATTTCTCTAGTCAGTAGCGTGTGGTAATGCCCCTGTTTCATGTCACCACACGCTTAGATAAATGTGCCTGGCGACATCTGGTAGCTGCTAGTATACCACTTACCACATGTTGCCTGAGAGGTCAGAGTGAGGTCAGTTGACCCTATAGGAGTGCAAGGACTACCTGCGCTTGTAAGCGCACTCCTGTATATTTCCGTTAATAAGAACCTACAGAACTCTACAGGTGTTTATGTTCTCCCCTGTAGTTAGAACCAAGTACCCCGAACATCTCCAGTTATGACGTTTATTATCACCTTGAAAAGAAAGACACAACCATGACGGCCACACCCCCTCACCTCTTAACATAAGAACATAAGAATGGAGGAAACTGCAAGGGGCCTATTGGCCCATTTTGGGCAGTCCAGTTTATACCCAACCCCTATCGTTCATATATCCATCCATCTTATGTTTGAAGCTATCCAGCGTATTCGAATTAATGCTGATGTTTGGTAATTTGTTCCATCCATCCACTACTCTATTTCAAAAGTAATGTTTACCTATCTCGGGTTTAAATCTAAATTTGTCTAATTTAAAACCATTACTATGAGTTTGCTCCTGGTTGGATAGTTTGAATACCCTTGTTATATTACCTGTTACCGCCACAGTAGGATAAACGAGAAGAGAGAGAGAGAGAGAGAGAGAGAGAGAGAGAGAGAGAGACAGAGGGAGTGTTTACAACGAACTTTGCTGAGGTGTTAAATGTGAAACAGATGGCTCTCGCCTCTGGGCTGACTAACTCTCTCCCTGTGGAGTTCAGAATATAGTCTCCAGCCGTTCAGTGAGCTAACAAGTCAGGGAGCTAATAAGTGCAACATTAGACCCGAAACACGTAACACGTTTTGACTGAAACCGCCCAATGAGCGACTGTGGGATAATGAGACCCTTGCACATAGGACTCGATTGTTCTTTATTCGGTCAAACCCTGCAGAGTACAAATTACATATGTTAGGTATGAGATAATTAATTCACTCGTACGTTCCTTCACTATTAACAACTACATATGATATAATTGAGTACAGTGAGGTGTTAAACCATATAAAACTTACGTGTTTCGGGTCTAATGTAGGACATATTAGCTCACTGACTTGTTAGCTCACTGAACGGCTGGAGACTATCTTCTGAACTCCACAGGGAGAGAGTTAGTCAGCCCAGAGGCGAGAGCCAACTGTTTCACATTTAACACCTCAGCAAAGATCGTTGCAAACACTCCCTCTGTCTCTCTCCTGTCTCTCTCTCTCTCTCTCTTCTAGTTTATCCTACTGTGGCGGTAACATTACCTTTGTTTAGCCCTGATATCCATTTATACACCTCGATTATATCGCCTCACTCTACGTCTTTCGGGGGAGTGAAATTAAGATGCTTTAACCTGTCTCTGTACCTGATGATCGCCAGGTTTCCTTTAAGTAAACGTTGTGTATCCTAGGAAAGGACATGAACTTTTCCAGGAGGACACGCAGTGAGTGTCATTATTAGCCTGGCCAGAAAACGAGATGATAACCGGACCTTCTCCATCGAAGACACCTTACACTGCCGCTGGGGAATGTTTTATTCCCCCTTGAGACTCTAAGACAGCCTTTCATTTTCAATCAAGAGGCCGATACGGAACCGGCAAAGTTGTTCACAGTTGTTGTACATGTGGAGGGTTACATTCTTATACATTTTCAGTTGCCCGCCGACGTTATGTTTACTATTCCATAGGTGACTGCAAAGAAGCTGCTTTGGCTGTCTACTGTCGTCCATGCGCATAACATGGCCAGTCCAGCAAAGTTGTTCATGGATAATGGTAGCCTCGATACTCCTACAGTACAGTTGGTGCCGGCAAGAATACTCGGAGGATGGAACGAAAACTACGTTGTTGAAAGTTTTCAAATGCCTTGAGGTGCCTCCTGTATGTGACCCATGTCTCGCTGCCATATAGCAGGGTAGGGATGACCACTGCTCGATATACATGTAAATTTGTAGATAATTTCACCTCCCTACAGCTGAAGACACGGTTTCAGAGTTTGCCAAAGGCTTGAGATGCTGAATCTCTTCATCGATGTCCGCGGTGGTGGAAATGTGGGAGCCGAAATACCGAAAGTGCGCAACATTAGAGGATAGAAGTGTTAAGGTGGATGGATGGTGGAGGTGTATCTGAATCAAGGGCAGGTTGAAAGAGACATTCACCTCAAGGCTGAAGTGTGCATACACATCTGCGCAGGAGTTCAGGATCTCCTGTAGGTCGTGTTCAGTGTGAGCAACAAGAGTGGGGTCATCTGCATACTGAAGTTCCGTAATGGAAGCTGTTGACACTTTGTTCTTGCCTGGCGACATCTTATGTTGAAAAGACCCTTCATCCGGTACTCACTGTCCATCCCGCCGGCTAAATTGGCACTGCCACAAGTAAGAAAGACAGCTAAGAAAATGGAAAAAGAGAGATAGTGTTAGTACACACCATTGTCTAATACTCGTTTGGATGGGAAAGAAATCGGACTGGGTGCCATTGTGTTGGACACTGCCGTTCATGCCATCATGGAGTTGCCTCACAATGGCTATGAAATTTGGGGGGCAGCTAAAACGGCTGAGGGTCCACCAGAGGACTTCCCTGTTGACCAAGTCAAAGACCTTGGTTAGATCGGTGAAAGCCATGTACAGGTCACGACGCTGTTCTCTGCACTTTTCCTGTATCTGGCGGGTAGGAAAGATCATGTCAGTGGTGCCACGTGATGGTCTAAGGCCACATTGTGAGTCTGGGAGGAAGTATTCCGCCTCAGGAGGAAGTCTTGCCAGCTATGGACAGCAGTGAGATTCCGCTATAATTCCCACAGTCTGACCTATCTCCCTTGTTCTCTTAAATATTGACGATGGAGGCGTCTTTAAAAGTTTGGGGGATTCCCTCCTTTTCCCATATATTATCCAGGAATGAATGGAGACCGCTGGTAAGCAGAGGTTCTCCTACTTTATACATCTCTGCTGGATTTCCAACAGGGCCTGAGGCTTTGTTATTTTTCATCTTTTTGATGGTAGTAGCTACCTCATCCAGGGATGGATAAGAGCTGAGGTGGGCCAGTTTTGGATGCTGAGGGACCTGCTGGATAGTCAGGAGATCCACATCAGTATTTCGGTTGAGTAGTGAATAGTAATGCTGTTCCCAGACGCTGAAGAGGCCTTCATTGTTATTAATTATGGAATTACCGTCGAATGAGCAGAAGGGGGGGGGGGGGGCTGCGCCATGAGTAATTGTCCCGTACTATGTTTTGGTGGAATCAAAAAAATTGCGCATCTTGTGCAGATATGCAAATTTTTGTGTTTCACATGTTTTATTTTTAAATCAGTCATTCTTTAGATTGCAAAGATCCTGTTGGGCCACAGCTTTCTTCTTGAAGAAGGTATCGGTTTTGGTCCAAGAGTGAGGGTTGTTCTATCACTGCCAATCAGTTAAAGCAGCACGTTTATCATTTATGAGTTGGGTCATTTTCATCAAACCAGTGCTGGTGTATTCTTCAGATCTGGCCGAGGGTTTCTCTGCAGGTTTTTGTCATCATGGTGTTAAGAAAATCCCATTTGACACTGAGATTTAAATTGTTCGTTGTCGGGTTGTTTAACAGCCCACATTCGAGCTGCTCTCTGAAAGCATGTGCTACCACTGGATCCTCCAGACACTTAGTATTAAAACCTCTTCTTGAGGCTTGCTGCCTTCGCCGTTTTAGGGCGACGTGAAGTGGGAGATTGGCCCTGACGAGCTGATGATCAGTGTCGCAGTGGTCTGAGCCACACATGGCACAGGTGATAAAGACATCTCGACGATCTCTTTCCCTGACAATGATGTAGTCAATGAGATACCAGCGTTTGGATCGCGGGTGTTACCGTGAATCCTTGAACTTGTCGGACTCCCTAAACAAGGTACTGGTGATAGTGAGGTAGGGTGCAGCACACTTGCTAAGTAGGAGTATGCCGTTGGGATTACACTTGCCAAGTTCATTTCTTCCATATGGTTCCCTGCCAAATGTCAGCATCTCTGCCAACTTTGGCATTGAAGTAATCAAGGAGCACAACCTTATCTTCTCTGGGGATAGAGGTTAGCACTCTGTCGAGGTCGGCGTAAAAGACTTCCTTGATGTCATCCTCTGCATCCAGTTAGCCTATGTAGGATGCGTTGGTGGATGGCAAAGCGAAATCAATAAATGCGGTTTCTCTCCGCAGCAGGCTTACCCTTCCAGACACCCGTTCTGTGAGTTCACTCTCGTCTTTGAGCCGGGATTTACTAATGGCTGCTATATTGATGTTATACCTAGCCATCTCTTTTATCACAAGAGCAGTTCGTCTTTCACGTCCTGTCATTCCATGCAGCGACCATAAGAGGTTGCATAGTTTGTCTTTGTTTCTATCTGTGATTTTGATTGTTTTTTCGACTGCATAAGGATGACCTTACTAGGTGTATTTGTCCAGTCAGGGTTTAGTTTTTAGGCAGGCTATGTTTAGGGCACCTTTTCTAGCCCCCTCCCCATGTGGGGTGAGCAGGGTGGTTCCTCAAAAGGGCTGCTCAGTCGCACAGATAGGAACGGATTGCACTGCAGCCTAGATCCTAGTGCATAAACAACCATCTTATCTGTGCTGCCTATGTTCAGAGTTGTGACTAGAGATTCCCAGCAGTCATCTCTGCCTGTCCCCATCGCCACTCGTCCATCGCCATAGGACTTTTGGGGTTATAGGGGTTTTGATGATGATGTAAGGTATGATGAGCTGGATGATGGCTGCATATGAGTTGATTTATGTGGTGAGGCAGGAGGGCAGGCTAGAACCACACATCTTGGCACTCCCTTTTCCTGATCAAGTGGTGTAAAGGATGCAACTATTGGGGAGAGGGAGAGCTGCAATAGATTGCCGATAGCCCAGTTTGTTAGGGTTTACCTTAGTAGCCTGTCCATCTGGCATTGCCCTAGTCCGTTGTAGTCGTTGGGTTCCCATGGTGGTCACCTCTTCCGCCTATACCACCGTTGGGGTTTTATTGAAGCTCTGTAGCCTTATACCTACCAAGGCTAATCCGCAAATCAGTGGGGCAATGGTTGGTAGGTGCCAGTACGTGTCCATGAGCCAGTGGGCCTTTGCACCGTCCCTCTGGGGCCCACTGCTACTCCAAGATCCCTTGCTGGTTTAGCCTGGTCCCACGAAGCACCCAGTTACCGTGTGTTACCACGAGAAGGCACAGCAGGAGTCTTGATGGCGAAGAGGCTGTGTACTGGCAGGGGAAGACTTATGCAAGTTGCTTCCCTGTTCACCACGAGGGCTAGCCAGCGGCGGTATCTGAAAGTGAGAGGGAGCATTCAATACCTGCACCTTAACACTAACATAATGCTGCCACACTAGACACATTACACCACCCTGTGCACACACACACACACACACACACACACACACACACACATACACACACACTGTTATGCATGGCGTAATGTACAGTGGTGCGTTGCTCTGTGCATAGTAAACTATTTTTTAGACATGTTACCCTCAAATAGTGTAAATAAGGTATTTTGTGTAATTGTGTGTGAGCAGAGCTGGTACTTGATACATTAAAAATTTGTCTGTATGTATTTAGGTATTTTTGCAGCTTAATGTTGGAGTTCATTAATATTAGGTTTGTAGTCCCCTGGAGTATGGAGGGATGCCATTCATTGGCTGGCCTTGGAGGTGGAAGGATGTTTGAGTTTGTCAGTGGTGGATACCTTTTTCAAATCGGGTTTAGTTGAGTATTATATTCAGTGCTGCTCTATTATTATTCATGGTAGGTAAAGTGCAATCAATTATTGTGTTGTAAGGTGGATCATTGTTTATTCACGGTGACAATAGTAGTTGTTATTCAGGATCATGTTAATTCTTTATTCTTTTGATTTAATTTATCTTATGTAACCTACACACTTATTATGATAATTTTTTTTCATTAAATTTTACTTAAATCTTTTGTAATGTGTATAATTCCAAACTTTCACTCCTGAACTGTTGGGATAAAGAGAGGGCTGTAGTTTAACCCAGGACTAAGATGTGCTGAGTTACCAATTTGTTTCTTGTGTCATATGTGCCCTCATTAGTATATTAATCTTTAACGTAATTCAAGTTGATAAGTTATGGCATAACAATACACACACACACACACACACAAGGAGGTCACTGAGAATCTTCAGAAAAGATAAGAAGTGTAAGAAAATGAAGGATATAAATCAGTCTTGCTCGGGAGGCAACCTTCCCCCACAACACAACTTGGCAGGCGACACCCGAGGCTGACCTGCCTCCGTGTCTGTGTTGTGTGGTTGTAATCTATGTATGTGTTGTAGATAGGAGTGTGTTCTAATAGTGTGTTATAAGAGTATGTCATGGGTAACAGTGTGTTCTATGTTGTACTGTAAGATGGGTAGGAGTGTGTTCTAATAGTGTGTTATAAGAGTATGTCATGGGTAACAGTGTGTTCTAAGACTGTGTTGTACTGTTAGATAGGTAGGAGTGTGTTCTAAGAGTATTTTGTGCTGTGTGTCAGGGGTTGATGTGTGTTCAAAGAATGTGTTGTACCGTAAGAGTGTGTTATTGGGGAGAAATATGTTTTAAGAGTGTGGCAGTATTGTTAGAGTGTGTTTTGGGTAGGAATGTAATCTAAGAGTGTGTTGTACTGTAAGAGTGGTATGGGTAGGAGTGTGTTCTAAGAGTGTGTTATGGGGAGGAGTATGTTTTAAGAGTGTGCTATACTATAAGAGTCTGTTATGGATAGGAATATGTTCTATGGGTGTGTGGTACTGTAAGTGTGTGAGATGGGTAAGAGTGTTTTTCAAGAGAGTGTTGGTACTGTAAGTGTGTTACGTATAGGTGTGTTCAATGAGTATGTTGTTACTGTAAGTGTGTGTTGTTGATAGGAGATTTTTTAAGTGCATGGTAGTACTGTAAGAGTGTGGTCTAAGAGTGTGTTGTACTGTCAGAATGTGTTATGGGTTGGAATGCGTTCAGTGAGTGTGTTATGGGTACTAACATCTCAATCCCCACATTCTAACCCAGAACCAATAAAAGAGTAAGGTAGTCATATAGTTTCCAGGTAGTCTGTACTCCTTTTAGTTCACTTTTATCAAGACTTAATCCTAATTTGTTTCCATGTGTGTCAACAATTTATTCTACAACACAATGAGCATACTGTAATCTCACATGTTTGAATGGTTTATTCTTGTGTTTTTTAACTATCGGACTCATTCTACTTATTCACATCAAAATGGTTATCACTTAATATTTGCAATTGGTTTTGAATAGTCTAAGCTATACTGTACAGTATATCATAACCTATTTGTTATTATTGTTATTATTATTATTATTATTATTATTATTATTATTATTATTATTATTATTATTGTTATTATAATTATTATTACTCCAAATCGCCTTTCGAGAACAGGTGGAGTGCTCAGAAGTACTGAGGGAGTTCCTGTGTACGCTTTATATGCCCGTGTGTACAAACTACGGCTTCCACCTGCCCCCTTGCCGCTCCCTCTGTAAACAGGTAAGAACCGCGCTGTCAATGTAAACAGTTAAGATCCGCTGGCTTTGTCAACAGGTAAGATATTTTACCATAAAATATATGTAATATCTACTTAGGTGAGAATTTATGCTTTTGTAATGTACACAGGTTGGATGCGTTACCTTTGTAATTAGGTAATTACTGCTTCATCTGTAATCAGGTAACTCCCAGAGTGAACAGGTAACCTCTGATCCCCTTTGAAATAAGGTAGAATCCACTATATTTGTAAATAGATAAGATCCGTTGCCTTTGTGAATAGGTAAGCCCTCCCCGTTAGTGTGGCTCACTGGTGACGACCAAGCTCATTAGCACCAAGGGAAGAGGGAGGCCATCCTTTGATTCACAGGTAAGAGGTTTTGCCAGGCTAATGTATTATATAATAAGACTGCGTGAGGCGGGGCTGGAGTAGATGTGATATCTGATGAACAAAGAAATGTAGTAGTCGTAGGCCTGACAACTCATAGAGCCCGGTGGTGCAGCTATTGTGCTTGCCTCGCCCAAGGTATAAAGATCGGTGAACGGTAATAAAGTCACAGGAAAAAAGTCAGTTTTGGCTAGGAAAAAAGTCACAGGAAAAGTCACATTTAAGGTAATAAAACTAAAAATATTTTAAAACAGTTATTAACTGACAATACATGACGTTTACGTATTGACAACACAATATATATATGATGCACGTAGGTTAGGTTAGGTTAGGTTAAGTTAGGTTAGGTTAGGTTGGGTTGGGTTAGGTGATATTTTTCTGTGACTTTTTTTCCTGTGACTTCTTTCCCTGGATTCATAAAGATCAATAGTCTCTAGACCTTGGTCTCGCCGTACTGTGCTAATAGAGCAACCAGGAGGGAACACCTGGTGACCCACTTTTGTCTGAGGTGCCTGGAGTAACGTCACCTAGCCCCAAGTTCACACGCAACATGGGTGGTACCGGTACTTAATATAAACGGCACCACTACTACACAAACGCAACTCACTAATATTTTAAAAATCATTGACTTTTGATAATATTATGCTTCAAATTTCTAACCAAAGAACTGCAAGGCCTGGCAGCGCCGCTTGATTGGGTCAGGCCAAGTGTGGTAGAAAAATTCTGTCAGCCAATCAATCATTCGGGAAAGACATTCACAGGACTGTAAAATGGTGGTTGAAATATTATGAAAAAACTACAACAATACCATAGTAATCTTTCTTTAGCTTATGCGTTCTCTTGTGCAAGGAAGTCTGTGTTATAAATGGCAAGTCCTTGTGAGCTGGGATTATAACTCGCAAACATTTCTTACCAAGACTCTTTCCCATCATTATGTTTCTTTCTCTATCTGCTTTATGGCTTTTTGTACCAGCATCTACTCTTTAAGACTTATTTATTATTGAAGTCACTAGACTAAGCCTCTCACCTGTAATTTTTTTTCTTACTCGAAATGATGCGAATTACAGACAGCGAGCTGCCCACTCAAACGCTCTACCCTGAAATATTTACGAGTCAACCCACCTGTCACCTGCGTGCACCTGGTGGCAGGCATCACAGTCAGGGTGAGAGAGGACACGGATGCCTCTTATTTTTTCTGCTTTGAAATTTGTAAACCAATTGGAACTTTATAATAAGGTACAGTATATGGTTGAATATTTGAACTAGTCTGAGTTATCAGTGAGTGTCCCATGTTTCTACTTGGTGATGGGAACTTCCTTCGTGGATTACGAATTATTAGAATACATTATATTTCACACCATTAACGACATTTATTAACAATACGTTGCCAACAACTCTGAATGGAAATACACTTAACGTCACTGATCTCGTGTGTATCAAACACGAAACATTTTGTTTTCTGTTGGTTCATTTTTTTTCTTATAATTTTGCTCGTATTTATTATCAGTCCTGTGAGATATTCAGCCATAATACAATATAACATGAGGAATAACCATGAAAACGACATATGGTTTTGACCAACTCTGAACGTAACAATATGATGAACAACGAAATTGTGCCATCAAGCATCATACAGCCCATCTCTGTCAAAGCAAAACTCCCATACTTCACTGAACCCCCAAAATATATCAAACAATATTTGAATGCCTTTAGTCATTCTTCACTAACTTGCTTATACGCGATTTTGTGTACATAACAAAAGGATGATTGCTACTGTAAATAGCCTTTTGTTCATATACGTAGCACTATAAGTTTATTACACGTTATGACTCTAACTTCTAGAAAACTTACAACTTTACTGTATACAAGAGAGAAATAAACAGTTCACTTATCACTTTCTAGAGAAAATAATGCTTATCACAATGACTGATAACACAGGACAACAAATTTTTTATAATTCCCAGTTGCATGAGATTTCTTTACTGTTTCTTACCATTTTTGATCTGCTGATTTCATATTTGAAACCAGTTTTGTTCTGCATGCTCCAGTTTTCATGCATTTTGAGGTTTTACATTCTAGCCGTTTGCGGTCAAATTAATTAATTACACGATTATGGTATCAATAGGGAGATATAATTTTGTCTGTTTTTTCTTTCAGATTTGGTCATGGCTACAAAGAGAAATCAATGTGTGAACAAACCTGATGCCTTCTGTTATATTTGTGGATACTTCACGCTTATTCGTCAGAGGCGCAATATAACATCGTTTGTGAGGCGCGGCTATAAAGCGTACTTCGGACTTACTCTTGGCGACCAAGACAAAAAATGGGCTCCACATGCTGTGTGTCATAACTGCGAAGAAATGCTGCGTGACTGGACAAAAGGAAAACGTAAGGGCTTACCGTTCGGAATTCCCATGACCTGGCGAGAACCGAAGGACCACACAACTGACTGCTATTTTTGTCTGATCAATACGAAGGGTGTTGGCAAGAAAAACAGACATAAAATATCGTATCCTAGTATCCCTTCAGCAATTCGACCTACTTTGCACTCTGATGAGCTACCAGTTCCAGTTTTTAATGGGTTGTCTCCAGCTGAAGAGGAGGGAAGCGACAAAGACCAAGAGAGTGAACATGAAACTCAAGAAATACTTGCAGATTCCGACGATTCTTCTGATGGTACACCAGAGTCATCAACCCCTCAGAAGTTTAGTCAGCCAGAGCTGAATGACCTTGTGCGTGATTTGGGTCTCTCCAAAAATGCAGCAGAAGTTCTAGCTTCTAGGTTGCAAGAAAAGGCTCTACTGAACCAGACCACAAAAGTTTCAGACTTCAGAAAGCGGGAACAGGATTTTGTGCCATTCTTTACAGAGGAGAATAAGTTTGTTTACTGTCATAATATCCCGGGTCTTCTCCAGGAATTAGGGATTCCATTGTATTGTCCAAATGACTGGCGATTATTTCTAGATAGTTGTAAGCGTAGCCTGAAGTGTGTGCTACTACATAATGGTAATGTCTATGCAGCTGTTCCAGTGGGTCATTCTGTGTGCTTACGAGAGGAGTATAATGACATTAAAACTGTGATTCACCTGCTAAAATACCATGAGCACAACTGGACAATTTGTGTTGACCTCAAAATGGTGAACTTCCTTCTTGGCCAACAAAGAGGATTTACAAAGTATCCCTGCTTTTTTTGCATGTGGGACAGCCGAGCTAGAGACAGGCATTGGAACCTGAAGGAGTGGCCCTTACGTGAGACTCTGGAAGCTGGTATGCCAAACATTGTCAATGATCCAATCGTCAGTCGAGAAAAGATCATATTTCCTCCTCTCCATATCAAGCTGGGCCTGATGAAACAGTTTGTCAGAGCATTAAATACTGATGGTGAATGCTTCCAACACATAGTCTCTGATCACCCTGCTTTGTCATTTGAGAAGATAAAGGCAGGTGTGTTTGATGGACCACAAATTCGTGCACTTGTACGTGATCAAGACTTTGTCAGAAAGATGGACGACAAGGAAAGGGGTGCATGGCTTTCATTTGTGGCGGTAATGGAAAACTTTCTTGGTAATAAAAAGGCTGACAACTATGAAACCCTTGTAGCAACCATGTTGTCAGCCTTTCATGACCTTGGATGCAATATGAGTGTCAAACTCCATTTCCTATATAGTCATCTTGATAGATTCCCTGAGAACCTAGGGGCAGTAAGTGACGAGCAAGGCGAGCGGTTTCATCAGGATCTCAAGACCATGGAAGACCGCTACCAAGGGAGATGGGACAAACATATGATGGCAGACTACTGCTGGAGCATTAAACGAGAGTGCCCTGAGACATTTCACAAACGCAAGAGCTTCAAGCGCAAATTCCTACCTGGCTAAAATGTGATTGGGCTTTGTCTCCTCATAGTAACAAATTTCTTACCTAACAATGAGTTTTATACAAATTTCAACCTTTGTTTTAGATGGAACATGTTTCAAATTGTGTTGTTGAATAAATTTAGAATATGTAATATTTTATTGTTTATTACCCAGCTAATTTAATGACAGTTTAATGACATATTTTTCAAGATAGACGACGAGGTCAATAAGACGAAGACGAAATTTTGAAATTTCAAAATACCTTGATTGCAAAAAAACTAGAGCTTACAGAAAGAAACTAACTTCAGATATGAGATCAGCACACCCAAATTAGGTAGAATCAAGTGTTTATAGCAATGCAACAAAAACTTTGTTGACCAGTGTAATGTTTTGTGAGACTCAAACTCCTAGGGGCAGCAGCTGGTAATAATCACTCTCATATTATGTAGCTTCCAACACTGGTTTGGATGTGTTGAATTTATTATGCTTGTATTAATGTAATTGTGTCATTGTTTACATGTGTTAATTAGACATTATTTACCATTGTATAGAGTGTAGTGCTAGTTTCTGGTTCTACTCCTCGACCTCAATCCAACACTTGCCATTCCCACCCCTAATTAAATCATCTGAGCTGGCTATTAATTCACCTACTCTGGCTATTAATTCACCTACTCTGGATATTAATCACCTACTCTGGCTATTAATTCACCTACTCTGGCTATTAATTCACCTACTCTGGCTATTAATCACCTACTCTGGCTATTAATTCACCTACTCTCTCTATTAATTCACCTACTCTAACTATTAATCACCTACTCTGGCTATTATTTCGCCTACTATAACTATTAATCTCTTACTCTGGCTATTAATTCACCTAATCTGACTATTAATCACCTACTCTGGCTATTAATTCACCTACTCTGGCTATTAATTCACCTACTCTGTCTATTAATTCACCTACTATAACTATTAATCGCTTACTCTGGCTATTAATTCACCTAATCTGACTATTAATCACCTACTCTGGCTGTTAATTCACCTACTCTGGCTATTATTTCACCTACTATAACTATTAATCGCTTACTTTGGCTATTAATTCACCTAATCTGACTATTAATTCACCTACTCTGGCTATTAATCATCTACTCTGGCTGTTAATTCACCTACTCTGGCTATTAATCCACCTACTCTGACTCTTGATTTACCAACTTTGACTTATAATTTCCAACCTTAGCTGTCCAACATCTTTCCCCTCGTTAACCGAACCTAACCAAACCTTACATAACATAACATAGCAACCTAACACAAAACAACCTAACACAACACAACCTAACACAACACAACACAACCTAACACAACACAACACAACCTAACACAACACAACACAACACATCACAACCTAACACAACACAACACAACACTACACAACACAACATAACCTACCTGCCCAAACACCTCATGTGTATCACCTCTACCCTCGTTATCTTCACGTCACTCTTCATCCCCTCGTTTTCTTATCCTTGTCTACATTCCCTTCTCTCTCCCTCCTCATCCCCCTTATATCTCTCAATCTCATCTTTTTCCTTCTTTTGTTAACACCATCCTCGCCCTCTTCCCTCCGTAATTCCTCCTCACTTCACCCTACACTCATTTTCTTCCCTTCTTTCCCGTATTTAACTCCTTCCTCCTTCCCTCTTATTCCACTTCTACCACCCATCCTCCCTCCTCACCCTTCATCTTCCACCACCCATCCTCAGCTCTTCTTCCTTTACTCCTCCTTACCTCCCTTTTTCCTCCGGCAGGCGAGAGAGGGGTGTGAGGGTGTCATGACAGATATGGGTCTCACCTGGCCGAGCAAGTTTGACTGCACACGCTTCCCGGAACACCACGAACTGATGTGTCTCCTGACCCTCAATCATAGTAAGTGTGTGTGTTAAGTGTGTGTGTGTGTGTGTGTGTGTGTGTGTGTGTGTGTGTGTGTGGTCGCACACAGGATGGTGAAATGCATTTAGTGCGGCAGCATTATGTTAGTGTTAAAGTACAAGCTCTGCTTGTTCCCTCTCGCTCTGAGCTACAGCCGCTGGCTAACCCTCATGGCAAAAGGGAAGAATCTTGCACAAGACTTCCCCCGCCAGTACACTTCCTCTTCACCATCAAGACTCCTGCTGTGCCTGCTGTGGCAACACACAGTAACTGGGTGCCTCATGAACCCAGCGTAGACCAGCAGGGGGATCTCGGAGTATCAGTGGGCCCCAGAGGGACGGCGCATAGGCCAACCGGCAAATGGACCCGTCCTGGCGCCTACCAACCATTGCCCCGCTGCCTTGCACATTAACCTCGGTATGTATAAGAGTACAGGAGTAAACCCCGAACGAAAAATCTTACTTAGCTCCAACAAGACCCCAACGGCTGTATAGGCAGAAGAGGTGACCACCATGGAAACCCAATGACTACACCGGCTTGCTAAGGCAATGCCTGATGGCCAGGATACTAAGCCGATACCTAACAAACTGGGCTATTGGCAGTCCATTGCAACTCTCCCCCTCACCAGTCGTTGCAACACTTGCACCACTGGATCATGAAGAGGGAGAACCAAAATGTGTGGTTGCAGCCTGCACTCCTGCCTCACCACAGAAGTCAACTCATGCTCTGCCATCATCCAGCTCACCATACCTCTCATCATCAAAACCCCTATACCCCCAAAAGTCCTATGGCGAAAGACAAGTGGGGATGGGGACAGGCAAAGATAACTGCCGGGAGTCTCTAGTCACAATTCTGCACATGGGCGGCACAGTTAAGATGGTTGTTTATGCACCGGGATCTAGGCAACAGTGCAATTTGGTCCTGTCTGTGCGAATAAGCAGCCATTTCGAGGAGCCACTCTGCTCAACCCACATGGGGAGGGGGCTAGAAAAGGTGCCCTAAACATAGCCTGTCTAAAATAACAACAACTTGACTGGGCAACTGCACCCAGTAAAGTCATCCTTATGCAGTAGAAAACACATTCAGAATCACATATCCAAACAAAAGCAAACTAAACAACCTCTTATGGTCGCTGCATGGAATTTCAAGATCCTTCTTAATACTGACACAAATGAGCGTCCTGAAAGAAGAGCCAACCCTTGTGGCAAAAGAGCTGGCTAGGTATAACATCGACATAGCAGCCATCAATGAGCCATGGCTCCCAGACGAGGGTCAACTCACAAAACGGGGGTCTGGCTATACCTTCTTCTGGAAGGGTAAGCCTGCTGCTGAGTTGGCTTTGCCATCCGCCAACGCATTCTACACAGGCTAACTGAAATGCCTATTGGGATCAACGAGCGCCTCGTGACGCTCCGAGTCCCACTGAATCATTAAAGTCATACCTTTTTCATCAGTGCATACGTCCCAACACTGGATGCAGAGGAAGACATCAAGGAGGTCTCTTACGCCGACCTTTACAGAGTGCTAACCTCTATCCCCAGAGAAGATAAGGTTGTGCTCCTTGGTGACTTCAATGCCAGAGTTGGCGGAGATGCTGACATTTGGCAGGGAACCATAGAGAGAAATGGACTAGGCAGGTGTAATTCCATCGGCCTACTCCTCTTCAGCAACTGTGCTGCACACAACCTCACTATCAACAATACCTTGTTTAAGCAGGCCGACAAGTTCAAGGGTTCGTGACAACACCCACGACCCAAACACTGGCATCTCATTGATCGCCGAGATGTCCTCATCACCCGTACCATGCGTGGCTCAGACCACTGCAACACTGATCATCGGCTTGTCAGAGCCAAGCTCTCACTTCACGTCGCCCCAAAACGGCGAAGGTAGCATGCCTCCAGAAGAGGTTTTAACACTAAGCGTCTGGAAGATTCAGTAGTAGCACATGCTTTCAGAGAATAGCTCGAACATGGGCTGGTAAAGAACCCGACAACAAACAACCCAAATCCTAGTGCCGAATGGGGTATTCTCGACACTCATGACAAAAACCTGAAGAGAGACCCTCGGCCAGATCGAAAGAATACACCAGGACTGGTTTGATGAAAATGACCTGGAAATCAATGTACTCGTCGATGTTAAACGTGTTACTTTAACTGAAAGGCAGAACATCCCTCAGATCGGACCAAAGCTGATACTTTCCGCAAAAAAAAAGGGGCGGCCCAGAGGGAACTTCGCATTCTAAAGAATGACTGGTTTAAAAATAAACTATATGAAACACAAAATTTGCCAGATCAGCACAAGATACACAAATTTTTCAATTCCACTAAAACATTTTATGGGCCAATCACACGAAGAGCAGTCCCCCTCCGCTCATCCGACCGTAACTCCCTAATTAAGGCGCTGGAAAGACCACTACCATTCACTGCTCAACCGAAACACCGATGTAGATGTCCTGAATACCCAGCAGGTCCCTGAGCATCCAGAGCTGACCCGCCTCAGCTATCCTCCATCCCTGGGTGAGGTAGCTATTGCCATCAACTAGATGAAAAATAACAAAGCCCCAGGACCATCTCCACTCAATCCTGGAAAATATATGGGAGAAGGAGGAAATCCCCCAAGATCTCAAAGACGCCTCCATCGTCAATATATATAAGAACAAGGGAGATCTGTCAGACTGTGGCAACTACGCGGGATTTTGCTGCTGTCCATAGCTGGCAAGATTATCGCCCGAGTCCTTCTAAAAATTCTTCTTCCTGAGGCGGAAAACTTCCTCCCAGAATCTTTATGCGGCCTTACACCATCACGTGGCACGACTGACATGATCTTTGCTGCCTGTCAGATACAGGAAAAGTGTATAGAACAGCGTCGTGACCTGTACATGGCTTTCATCAACTTAACGAAGGCCTTCGACTCGGTCAACAGGGAAGCCCTCTGGTGGACCCCCAGCCTTTTTGGCTGCCCCAGAAAATTCATCGCCATTGTGAGGCAACTCCACGATGGCATGAACGGCAGTATCCTGTACAATGGCACCCAGTCTGAGTTCTTCCCCATGCAAACGGGGGTTAAACAAGGGTGTGTACTGGCACCAACTCTCTTTTCCATTTTCTTGGCTGCCTTTCTTACTCGTGCCAACGTCAATCTCGCCGGCTGGGTGGACATCGAGTACCGGATGAAGGTTTTTTTTCAACATAAGACAATTCCAGGCAGGAACAAAGGTGTCGGCATCTTCCATTACTGAGCTTCAGTATGCAGACGACCTCATCCTATACATGAGATCCTGAACACCCATGTAGATGCGTATCCACACTTCGGCCTTGAGGTGAGTTTACGTAAGACTCAGATTGTCTTTCAGCCTGCTCGTGGTTCAGCCACACCTCCACCATCCATCCAGCTTAATGGTACTACACTCCGTGTCTTCAGCTGTAGTGAGCTGAAATTATCTACAAAGTTACACATATATTGAGCAGTGGTCCTCCCCACCCGGCTATACAGCAGCGAGACATGGGTCATACAGGAGGCACATCAAGGCACTTGAAAGTTTTCACCAATGTAGTGCACATCCCATTACACACCGTGTGTCCCAACGCAATGGATGATATGACCCCACCAGTTTAGGAAATGCTGTGGTCGAGGGTCCCGCCTCCCTGAGTTAAGCCCTGCTCTCCTTCCATTAAAACACAACCTCTGGCGGGTTCTTTACCACAGCATTCCCTCAGCAAACATATTCATAAAAGATTATAATGGTCTGAAACCCAACAAAATAATCATAAAATATCATAACGGTCTGATATTATCAAAGCCCAATCCGTATGCACACACATCAGACATGAAATTACGTGAGAACGAGGAGCCAATCATGACTTGTCATGGGAACGGTTCACCGTCTGAGTTTTTAAGAACATAAGAACATAAGAATGGAGGATACTGCAGCGGGCCTATTGACCCATACTGGGCAGTCCCTCTTACACCCAACCCCTTTCTCTCATATATCCACCCAACCTATGTTTGAAGCTATCCAGCGTATTCGAGTTAATGATGATGTTTGATAACTTGTTCCACACATCCACTACTCTATTTCTAAACCAATGTTTACCTATTTCGCGCCTAAATCTAAATGTTTTTAATTTAAAACCATTGCTACGAGTTCGCTCCTGGATGGATAGTTTTAATACCTTTGTTATATTACCTTTGTTTATACACCTCGATCATATCGCCCCTCACTCTTGTAATATCTGTCAAGACGGTTGTTGACACCAACTGCCCTTGACAACCATTCATTGTCAACTCTGCTTCTAGGCAGGACACCACATATGATAGAGAACCCTCCGTAGCTCGTGTTAGTGACCATAGAAAATGGCCACAGTGGGCCGTTGTGTTGTGGGGGAAGAGGAACGGTGTGTGGGGACAGACGACCCATCGGCCACTATGTTAAGTCAGCTGGAACTGCAGCTGGAGCAATTGCGGAGAGAGATGGACGTTTTAAGAGGCGAGAACGAAGCCCTCAGGACTGAACTCCTTCAGGTGGGTGTCCTGCCTAGCAGGACACCTATGAAGGAGAGTCAGGAGGAGCAGGAGTGGAGAGTGGAATGGAAGAGGCAGGACGGTGTGGTGACAGGAGAAGAAAGGGCTAGTGGTCAAACCCTGCCCAGTGGTAAGATCATTGTAGTTGGGGACAGCCAGGTGAGGTTCTTAAATACGACTTTTTGTTAGAGAGATAGGAAACGTTGAACTAGGGTGTGTTTTCCTGGGGCTGGGATTGGGCATGTAGCTGAGAGGATGGATAGTGTTTTGTCAGGGGACGGTACCAAGCCAGTAGTGTGTCTTAGTGTAGGAGGCAAGGACATAGGAAAGGTTAGGAGTGAGGAACTTTCCAGGAGGTATAGAGAGGCGGTAGGGAATGTTAGAGATAGGGGAGGAATCCCGATAGTATGTGGTGTCTTGCCTAGAAGAGGGGTTGGCGGTGAATGGCTGTCCAGAGCAATTGCTATAAATTGCCGACTGGAAAAATATTGTGCAAGCAATGGTTGGACGTTCATTGATAACTGACGACCATTCTATGGCAAGGGCTTCCTGTACAGTCGTGACGGGGTACACTTGTCTCGCGCTGGTGTAAAGACGTTGTCTGCATCTCTGGAGCGTGAAATTGTTACTCCAAGGGGGGGGGGGGGGGTCGCCAGTAGAGAGAGGTCAGGGTGAGTGGGAGTCAAAAAACATGCAGGTCCTGAAGAGTAAAATTGGTTACTCAGGACAAAGGGTAAAACAGGACAAGGGATGGGTAGGTTTCAAAGTACAAACAGTAGCATCGTTAGAAATAAAATAGACTTGCTGAGAGCGGTTGTATGTAACGAGAATGTAGACGTCATAGCAATCACCGAAACTTGGATGAATCTGGCGAGCAAGAACTTTTTATCAGAGTATCACATAGACGGGTACAACCTTTTTCACAAGCACAGGGAAGGTAGGAAGGGGGTAGGGTCACATTCATCGTCAGGGATACATTAAAATTTTGTATTAATAATACAATAAGGGGTGAAATAGAAACCGAGTCTGTATTGCAAGAAATTGCGGAAGGAAGAGAAAAAACTAATTATGGGAGTGATTTACAGGCCCCCAAGTCTTGGGAAACAAGCAGCTCAGCCCATATGACAGGAAATGAGTAGGGCAGCAAGTTTCAACAACCTGTGCATTATGGGGTATTTCAATTTTAGATATATTGACTGGGACAACATTATAGGTGACTATGAATCTGAAGACTTCCTAGACGCATTACAGGACATTTTTTTAAAACAACTAATTACAGAACCTACTAGAGGTGACAATATATTAGACCTAGTATTAACAAATAAAGAAAATATTATCAGAGATATCAAAATAGGGGAAGAATTAGGGAACAGTGATCACATAGAAATCAGGTTTACCCCAAATTTGGAAACGAAAAATAATGTCAATATGGTCTGAGTCCCAGACTTTCGATCGGTTAAGAAGGTGAGGTCACCTGGGAAAGGTCAGGTCAGTCTCCGGTAGGAATGGGTTAGGTCACCGGCGTCACAATAATTCATCATGACTATAATATATTCACTAGTATACTACGTAAAGCACAAGAACAAAATTTACCATACAGAAAAATTAGGTCAAATATGAATGAGACAAGTTGGATGACCAAAAAATTTAAACATGACATAGGAGTAAAGAAAGGAATTGATAAGAAATTAAAAGGACGGGAGGAGCAGCTCAGAAATAGGTATAATGAACTATCTAGGAATGTTTAGAAAAATGTAAGAAAGGCAAAGAGGGACTACAAAATCAGGAGAGCAAGAGAATCCAAGGAGAAACCCATGGGATTTTTCCAGGTATATAGGACAGAGGTTCAGGACAAAGTGGAGCCTTTAAAGTCAGAGAGAGGGGAAGTGATCAATGAGAGTGAGGAAATAAGCAAAGCATTAAACAGCAACGTCTTATCAGTTTTCACAGAAGAAATTCACGATTACATGCCAGAGGTGGAACTGATATTTAGGGGAAATGAAGAAGAAAAACTAAAGGATATCACTAACAGAAAAAAGGATATTCTTAAGAAGATAAATAAATTAAAGATAAAATCCCCAGGGCCGGATAAAATTTTACATCGAGTTTTGAAAGAGGGTAAGGAACAGATTAGCGGACCCCTCATAAATTTATTTACAAAATCATTAGACACGGGATATGTGCCAGACTTGTGGAAACCGGCAAATGTAGTACCCATATTAAAAACGAGAGACAGCATCAGCATCAAATTACCGGCCGATCAGTTTGACGTAAGTAGTGGGTAAATTTCTTGAATCAATTATAGCAAATAGCATCCGATCGCATTTAAAGAAAAACAAATTAATCTACGACTCTCAACATGGATTTACAATAGGAAAATCTTGTCTAACAAATCTGCTAACGTTTTTTTAGGAAATTACGATGTTATTTACTTAGACTTTAGCAAAGCATTTGACTGAGTACCGCATCATAGGCTTCTGAGAAAAATTAAGGCTCATGGCATCGAGGGGAAAGTTTTAAATTGGATAAAATCGTGGCTCACCGATAGAGCACAGGGGGTCAGCGTAGATGGTGTTAAATCTAAGTGGGGCTGTGTAACTAGTGGGGTTCCCCAGAGGTCAGTACTAGGCCCATTCTTGTTCATAATCTACGTAAACGATCTAGATACTGGGATCAGCAGTGACATAAGTAAATTTGTGGATGACACCAAAATAGGGCGGCAGATTAATTCAGGGCAGGATGCAAATGCATTTCAGGAGGATTTAAATAAACTGCAGAAGTGGTCAGAAAAATGGCAAAAATTAAACACCAGCAAGTGCAGCGTACTTAATATCGTAAGAACAAATACTGTCAATGTATACAGCCTTAACAATAGCAACCTAGAAAAGTCGACTTGTGAAAGAGACTTAGGGGTACTTGTAAGCTCGGACCTACGGCCTAGAAAACAGTGCGTTAATGTTCGAAATAAGACAAACAGAGTACTAGATTTTATATCTAGAAGTGTGAGTAATAAGAGTGCAGAGGTCTTATTACAACTATATCTTGCGCAAATCAGGCCGCACCTCGATTATGCAGTTTAGTTCTGGTGCCCTTATTATAGAATGGATATCAATTCACTGGAGTCGGTGCAATGAAGAAAGACGAAAATGATTCCGGGACTTAGAAACCTTCCATATCAAGATAGATTAAAGAATCTAAACTTGCATTCCCTAGAAAGGCGAAGAGTTTGGGGAGATATGATGGACATATTTAAGTGGGTGAAAGAAATCAATAAAGGAGATATAAATAAAGTTCTTATAATATCCGAGCAGAATAGGACTCGTAGCAACGGATTTAAGTTGGATAAGTTTAGGTTTAGGAGGGAGACAGGAAGGAACTGGTTCACAAGCTTAGCAACTTTGTAGTAAGTGCTGGGACGCTGGAAAGTTTTAAAAGGAGGCTACATAGATTCATGGACTATAGAGAGTGGTTATAACTCTCGACAGGAGCTGCCATGCACAGGCCAACCGACCTATTGCAGACGCCTTATTTTCTTTATATTCTTATGTTCTTTATCCTAAAACGTTCAGTAGCTGTCTTGAACTTATCAAGGAGCTCCTCACTCCTACAACAGCCAATATCATTGCCTCCTGCACTGAGGCAGATAATGGGTTTGTTCCCATTGCCAGACAAGATATTGTCCCTCCTGTCAACTATATCCCCCACCCCAGCTCCTGGCAAACACACTCTCATCCTATTTATATTATTAGCACAGAAAGCTTTATCCAGTTACTGTACCTGGGAATCACCAACAATCAAAACTTTTGTACCCTCCTTGTCAGCCCTGTCCTCGACTATGCTAACGTTCAATTCGTCTATCAAAGGACTAAAAGAGTTTTTATACTTAGCTTTTGTCGTTTCAGGATCTTTTGCCACCATCAGTTTTGTCTTTCCTTTCCTCACAACCCTCCATTCGCCTGTGCCTTCGTCAGACACAGGCTTTCCTTGTCTTGCGTCTTCCTCCTTCATCCTCGCAATCACTTCCCTTAATTTCAAGTTTTCGGCCTTGACCTTCACTAACTCGGTCCTCAGAAGGGCACAGCCCTGTTTACAACTAGCACTTGCCAATATTGATATTTAATCCCTGGGAACTAAGTCGGCCGTAACCTTTCATTTAGCAAGGTCAGAATACAGCCCCTCCTTTTTCACATTATACCCCCCTCCCTCCCTTACCTAATTGGAAACACCGAAACTGTGACGAGTTCCTCCCCCTCCCTACCCCTTTCTCCCTCCCCCCCCCCCCCCACACACACACAAACACACACAAAGGGGGACAAAAAGGTTCAAGAGCCAATCAAAATGCGTTTTCTTATCTTGTCCTCTCAGTAAATCACAGGGTAAAAATACTACGCTCATATCGAGACAATTTACGAGGGCGCTCCTTCACAACACGTCGACCACCATTCGGTGTCCCAGGCGAGTGTCTCCATTTTCCCCGAACCTGCATTTCCTTCCATAAATTGACTCGTTTCTGGAGTATAATAGTTTGTTCTTGTTTGCAAAGATGAAAAGCTTCTAAATTAAAAGAGGCATGGAAAGTTTTATCAACGAATTATATTTCCTAAAGGATCTTCTTGTATTTCTCACTTGCTTTTAGTGTTATGTGTTGTTGTTAAGCATGAAATACAAACGTCTGAATTAATATGAAAGAAGTATAATGTTCGGAGACGAGAGATACAAATTCTGCCAGAAAGAAATCCTGTGTCTGATAGCTTATAATGTATTTTCCTTAACGAGATTAAAGTCCATTTTAAGATACGAGTATCATTATTATGAAAGAACGAAGGTATTGCCTCAAGCAGAATATGTCTTGTTACGAGTGAGTTCTTGCTTCTCTCTGTTCACCTACGAAATACAATTGTATAAATCAAAATATAGGAACCATGGTGTTAGGAGGCAGGAGCTACATGTGAGTTAAAATTTGACTTGTTTCGAGTATTTCATCCCTTATTTAAACCAAGCTATAAAGATCTACAAAGGTATGCTCACGCGCAGGTAGCTGAGCAAGCGTTACTTCACGGCGACACCTCACCCCGCTAATCAGCTTTGATTTGTATGTGAGAAATGGGTAGGATTAAGCCACACTCATGTTTTTCTATAATTCAATCTAATTTCAGGATATTAGCTTCCCTCCTAATGCTGCTGATGTTTTGGTAAACCGTACAAAATTACTGTATATTAAAAATATTTTCAACCCCTCCACGACGATGATCGTACTTGGCCATTTTAACCCCCTAAAATTAGTGTGTGCAGGAAATTGTGTCTAAATGTTAATTTATGCAGTTATATATGATGGCTTGGTAATTTAATCTTTTTCACTATATATACTAAATTCCCAGTACATCATACAATGAACACCAGTAGTATAATAAGTAAGTAATATTTGAACAACAACATATAAACGAAGGAATAAGTTAAGTGTGTTATATTGCCGGGAAAATGTCATTTAATATATTTTATTTCACTCTACTGTGATAGTGGTGATGTGTGTTACTGTTATATAGTTGTGTAGTGAACACTTATAATAGACTACTAGGATGAGTATATTACTTATAATTAAGTATATGTAACGTATCTTGAAGTTTGTATTGACTGAATAATATTGATAATAATAACAACAATGATAATACCACCACTACTACTACTACTACTACTACTACTTTTTTTTTTTTTTTGTTTTTTAGTGGCCTCCAGCCTCCCCCAATAGCCACACTTTCGCCACCATTTATTTACCTTAATATTAAATATCCTAATACATAAGAAGCTATCCTATCTGTGTTAAATTAGTTGAGCCGCAGATCAATGCGGCATTCAGTGACTGTAGCCTCATAGTCAATATCTGCAGCAGTTGTCGGAGTAGGGGCAGAAGCTCTCGTTCCCCTGAGGCAGAGCAAAGCCGACCGAAGGAGAGAGAAGGACAGTCGACATCTCATCCAGGCTGTAACATAACTTCTGGGCTGCTGCTTCTGTTCGGAGATCAACTCCGCGAGTCTGGCGTAGAAACATCTTGCACTTGGGCCCATCCCACCAGAGGTTGTGAACACTAGAGGAGTGAAGCTGCCTTGATCAACGTTTTGAATTCTCTCCCCATATGCCCTTCTCTTGTCGTTCTCGTTCCTCCTATGTGCAGCAATGAGAGCTAGGTTACGGTGACAAGCGGCCATGGGATCAAAGATCCTGATGTCGAAGAAAGCTCGCTGTCCCCGCGTCCAGAATCCTCGAGCACTGACGTCCACACGGGCTTCGTTAGATGTGTTTGAAGTCCAGTGTTGGAAGATCTCGCCATCCAATGGAAGGAGGGTCGGTTCTACCATGACGTCCTGGCAGATTTCCTTCAACATATTTGCTGTGAGATCCCTTACCTCGTCATGCCTCATGCATATGAAGCCCCCCTTCTTGCACATCATGGCATGATCGCCATCATAGGAAGAGCCACACACGCATTGGGAGGGTAAACCATCTACTGGCCAACCGTACCTTAGAGCAAAGGCATCTGTAAATTCTTGTTTGTTAAGGCTGAAACCATTTGCCCTTATCGGTAACGTAGTTAACCAGTTCGAGGCGCCCACCTCCTGTGCTATAGCTACTTTTTTTATCAAATTTTCTGGAACCTGCAGCAATAGTTGCTGCAACATGTCATTTTGGCAGTGCTGCCGATCTGTTGTAATGGACCTACGGATCTTATTTACTTCGCTGGTGTCCACTTCCCCTGTTGCATTCTGGGCTATTATGTGGTCAGTGAGGGCTGCCGTGAGCTTAAGTGAATAATAATAATAATAATAATAATAATAATAATAATAGTAATAATAATAATAATAATAATAATAATAATAATAATAATAATAATAATAATAATAATAAGAAGAAGAAGAAGAAGAAGAAGAAGAAGAAGAAGAATTAATAATAATAATAGTTAATAATAATAAATATAGAAATAATAATAATAATAAAAAACCTTACTATTACTGCTACTACTACTACAGTACTACTACAGTACTCTATTTTTTAAACGTCGCCTCCAACCTCCCCCAATAGCCACACCTTTGCCCCCATTTTATTACCTTAACATTAAATATCCAAATATAAAAGTAGCTAGCCTAGCTGTGTTGAGTTAGTTAAGCGGCAGACCTATGCGGCATTCGGTGACTGTTGCCTCATAATAATAATAATAATAATAATAATAATGATAATAATAATAATAATAATAAACAGTGAATGTACTGTATGTGTGTGTGTGTGTACAGTCCAGCTCATCTCAGGTGCTGTGTTATAACAGATGGAAGTAACAGAAAATATATATAACATGAAGACAAAATAAAAGAAATTGGTAATACTGTTCTTCAAATCTAACTTGACCTGGGCAAGTAGTCAAGTCTCCGTGTGACGTCATGCGTGTGGTTCTTCTCTCGGTCAGCACACCTTGTATATCTTTTTACATTGATTGAAAATATAATCATCGTACACATATGACCAAACTACGACATATTTCTAAGCTTATAAAATACGACTCACTCACACGACCGAGTTATTTATTTGTATTAAAAAATTTTATTTGACATCCGTTTCTTGTGTTAGTGTGTCATAAATTAGCATTTTTTTACTTTTCCAAATGACTATTCCAGCACCTACTCTTCACTACCTTCTACACACCTCTGCACTAACCTACTTTCAACAACTCCTTCCATCACCTATGTCTACAATACTCGGTGCCATAGTTCTAGACTCCACCGGAAAAAAAAATTAATTTCCCAAGAGTTCTGTAATGGCTTTGGCGTTTTCACCAGTTTTATTTTTCTTATAAACCTAAATCGTCTCTATAAAATAATTTCTCCTGTTAAATATTTCCAATAAATATCCGTCACTACCACCCAGACACATTCGTCTTCCTAACTCTACTCTTTCTTCATCCTCTTCTCCCCCCTTTCTCCTTCTCCAGCAGGCACCGTGCCGTCTACCACCACCACCCTGCCACCCCCTACACGCCCCCCCTCAGGTCGCTGGGGCAGTCACCCAACACACTCGGTGGGGCCACAGTTGACCCAGTGTGTGTCCAACGCCGACTGTATCTTTGAGGTCAGTAACTGTGTGTGTGTTTTTTTTAATTGTTTTTCGCCTTCTATTCATTTAATTGATTTGCATCTTCACCATTCTCACAAATGGCTTCTGTGACTATTAAATTGAATCGTTCTCATCATGCTCAGCTTCGTCGAAATCTCAGTTAGCAATATTATATTGAATACAGTACTTTGGCGTTTTTAATGACATTATTCTTTATTTAAATAATTAGCTTCATATTTGTCCAAATAATACCAATCACCATGATCTCTCATTCCTTCCAATTACTCAATTTTTATTTTCCACTCTTTCCAACAAGACATGAAACATGATCAGGAACAATACTCCACTTACTAGTCACATACGCACATCACCAATACACACCGAAATATGCAAAATTATGCAAAAATTACATTAAACCAGTTAAGGTCAAAATGGCCATCTATTTGCGGTTGTAAGAATGTCAGTTTTGAGAATTTACAGAACTGGAAATTTTAATGCGTGGATTATAGGGAGGCAGAACGGTAAAAGTAAACACCGGCTTTGTTTCTCTAGTGATACTTCTATATCAGTCCTTAAACCCACTTCTGGTTCACTGAAAGATGTTACGTACTGGAATGATTTAACAGAGGTATTCCTGGATGACGTGTTTATAGGGAGAAGACTTGTTATTTCTCGCTGACGATACCGTGAACTAAATCAACCTACAGCAACACTCCGCTCTCCATCCATGACTGCCACAAGCAAACCATTCAGTAGACCTCAGGAGTCTCTAAACCCCTTAAAATAATGTCCACACACCTTCTTCCCTCAACACAGTCCATCATTTGTTCAGCTCTTCCACACTACCAATTTTACTTTTCCCTTCTCTCCCTCCCTCCCCCCCCCCCTCCCTTACCAATGCCCAATAAAAATTCTTCACTATTCGCCCATTTTATTCCTAAGCACTCACACCTACCCTTCTCCCCACTTATAACAACACGTCGCTATTAGTACTCGTCATCAATGCCTCACCTATATAATTCGTTCGTACAAGCATCAATACTCTGGTTACAACCGCTTCTTCACGTCACCAAAACTTCACACCATATTTATGATCTCTAACCCTCAAACATGTCACCAAAACCTTTCATATACACTATGTCACTTCCGCCAAATTTGACGTCACATGTCTATCTTTACGTCATCCAACTTTTCTCACTAATCACTTACCAAACGTCACAGCTTTCCTCTCTATCTCCTTCCTTCTCTCCCTCTCTCCCTCCCGTTCTCTCTCTCCCTTCCTCTTTCCCTCGCTCTTTCCACCAAATTTTTTTCACAAGTCATCACCAAATCTCCTGTGACTTTTCCAGAGGTCAGTATGTCGAGGTGGTGAGTGTGTGTGTGAATACCCGCGCACCTGGGGCCCCTCCGGCTGTGAGGAGACACAGGTGAGCCCATCTCTCATCAGTCGGCCTCTAATTATGGATTCTTGGGTCAAACCAGCCATTGTTTACCATAATTAACCTTCCTCTATACAACGTTGAATCCTATGACAGCATACATCTTGTTTCTATAGATCCCGAAGGTATAATTATGGATCACTTAAAAATTAAACACCTTAACATATTTCATCTAAGGGATTAAGTACTCTAACGCTAACGCACACTAACCTATCATATCTTAGCCTAACCTAGCCAAAATTACTGTACCCTAATCTAAGCTAACCTAACCTAATCTAACCTAACCTAACCTAACCTGACCTGACCTGACCTAGCCTATCCTAAACTACCGGACTCTAACTTAGTTTAACCTAACGTAAACTACCCTAACCTAATATAACTTCATCAGGTAGCATAATCCTCGGGTAAAATAAGCCTAGTGACAGCACCAGGATGCCGTTTCTTTTAATATGGTAAAAAATTTTGAAAATGGAAAGGAAATTTACTAATCTTAAGGTGATCCTATTTATCTTAATATACTCTGAGTGTACCATTCTGATAAGAGCGATGACTTCTGTGATTATTTCCATATCTAGTAATTAGGTTTCATGGAGAAATAATGTTACTACTCTTCCCCAAGTGCCTCTACTACTACTCTTCCCCAAGTGCCTCTACTACTACTCTTCCCCAACTGCCTCAACTTCGCAATTTTATTACCTTAATATTAAATATCCTAATACATGAGTAGCTATCCTAACTGTGTTGAATTAGTTGAGCCGCAGATCTATGCGGCATTCAGCGACTGTAGCCTCATAATCAATATCAGCAGCTGTTGTCAGCTTTGGAGCCGACGCTCTCGTGCCCCTGAGGCAAAGCAAAGCCGACCGAAGGAGAGAGAACGATAGTGGACATCTGATCCAGGCTGTAACATAACTTCTAAGCTGCTGCTTCTGTTCGGAGATCACCTCCGCAAGTCTGGCGTAGAAACATCTTGCACTTGGTCCCATCCCACCAGAGGTTGTGAACACTAGAGGAGTGAAGCTGCCTTGATCAACGTTCTGAATTATCTCCCTGTATGCCCTTATCTTGTCGTTCTTGTTCCTCCTGTGTGCAGCATCGATAGCTAAGTTACGGTGACGTGCGGCCATGGGATAAAAAATCCTGATGTCGAAGAAAGCTCGCTGTCCCAGCTTCCAGAATCCTAGAGCACTGACGTCAACATGGGCTTCGTTGGATGTGTTTGGAGTCCTATGTTGGAAGTTCTCACCATCCAATGGAAGGAGGGTCGATTCTACCATGGCATCACGGCAGATATCCTTCAACATATTTGCTGTGAGATCCCTTACTTCGTCATGCCTCATACATATGAAGAACCCTTTCTTGCACACCATGACGTGATCGACGTCATAGGAAGAGCCACACACGCATTGGGAGGGCAACCCTTCTACTGGCCCACCGTACCTTAGAGCATTTGCATCTGTAAATTCTTGTTTATTGAGACTGAAACCATTTGCCCTTATTGGTAACGTAGTTAACCAGTTCGAGGCGCCCACCTCCTGCGCTATAGCTATTTTTTTTTCTTCAAATTCTCTGGTACCTATAGCAACAGTTGCTGCAACTTATCACTTTGGCCGTGCTGTCGTTCTGTCATAATGGACCTTCCAATCTTGTTTACTTCACTGGCATCTACCTACCCTGTTGCGTTTTGAGCAATTATGTGGTCCGTGAGGGCTGCCGTGAGCTTAAGTAAGTTTTGATGTTCGGTGACAGCAATCTACTCTGGATTGGTCAGTCCCATTCCTCCCAGTCTCGATGGTAGTGCAAGGAGTGATCTTTCTGCTGGGGTTAAGTAGGGGTCTTTCACTAATTTAGAAATGAAATTGACGCTGATAGCTTCTTCCAGAGCGTGGAGGAGGGGTCCGATATCAGGGATAGTGTGCATTAGGTAGTTCCAGTGATGTGACTCCATGGGTGAATGCTGCAAAAGCCGCATGTGGCTCTTTGTTAGCAATCTCGGACAGAGCTTGGATTTCCCTAACCCACTTATTCACCTTTCCCGTTACATACTCGGTCTTGAAGTCGGTCGTACCAATTACTGCACCTAGGTGTCTTTGGCCATACTTTGTTATTTTGACCTCACTTCCACCGAACACCTCCATTGCCCGTTCCTAAAGATCTGGCTTCACAATGAGGAAGGACTTGCTGGTGTTTGGGTGGTACCCCATTTGTGGGCCTCGTGATGTTAACAAGTCCCACCACTTTTTGATGTCCTCCACTTTCCCTGCTACTGTAAGGTCATCAGCGTACGCCACTTGGTTGACCTCAGTTGTTTCAAATTTTGTGTGTTAGAGCACGGATAGGCCTATTGCGTACATTGCCATTGCAACAGGGTCCCCCTGCATTGCTCCCTCTGTTGACTGTATGATGGTATCCCCTCTTAAAGCCTTGTTGTTTATTATATAAAGGTCTGATGGATTCCTATAAGAGTATTCAACATACATTGCAAAGCTTGGACACTTGATCTTGATGATGTGCAGTGCGGCCTTGTGGTTAAGTATGTTGAATGCGTTTGAAGCGTCCACCAGGAGAACGGCCTCACAATGGCGCTGCTCAAATATCGTTCTCATGGCGTGAATGACAGCTTCCCCTCCAGCTTGTTGGCCAGCACAAACTTGCAGGTTCCCTGCTGCTGCCCTGACATCATCCTTTACCACCTCCATTATGCATTTTCCGATGATACGCCTCAGCACTTCCCCCACTCCTATTGGCCTACATCCTGGATTCGTATCCAGGGGAATGGGGCGGCAGGCCGTCAGAGCAAGGAGGTGTTGGCAGCAAGAAGATGCCAGCTTTCTTGCAAGGACGGCAATGGCCGTGCAGAGATCACTTGCTACGGGGCCAAACTTGTTAGTGCTGAGGATGACTCTTCATCCGTTTGCATCCACACCTGAAGGGCCGGCACCTCCCTGAGTCTTCAGTGCCTTTTTCCACACCATCCCTCCTGTTATTTTCTCGAACAGGACAGCATTTGGTGGGATATAGGCACCCTGGAACCTGATGCCTTCGTCATCACTTGCAGAGGGATGTTTTTCTTTCAGTTGTTTTAATGTCTCTCTGTTTATTGGCAGGACCCCACCGGTGGATTCCTCTGTGAGAGCTCTTACCGCCAAAGACACTTTCCCCACACGCATTTTGTTTCCAAACTTCCTTGCAGCATCATCAGTGTTTTGCTTTCCGTCTCCTGCAGATTTTAGTGTTACTACTACTACTACTACTCTTCCTCAACTGCCTCTACTATTACTACTCTTCCCCAACTGCCTCTACTACTACTCTTCCCCAACTGCCTCTACTACTACACTTCTCCAACTGCCTCTACTACTACACTTCTCCAACTGCCTCTACTACTACTCTTCCTCAACTGCCTCTACTACTACTATTCCCCAACTGTCTCTACTAAAACTCTTCCTCAACTGCCTCTACTACTACACTTCCCTAACTGCCTCTACTACTACTACTCTTCCTCAACTGCCTCTACTACTACTCTTCCCCAGCTGCCTCTGCTACTACTACACTTCCCCTACTGCCTCTACTACTACACTTCCCCTACTGCCTCTACTAATACTCTTCCTCAACTGCCTCTACTACTACTCTTCCCCAACTGCCTCTACTACTACACTTCCTCAACTGCCTCTACTACTACTCTTCCCCAACTGCCTCTACTACTACACTTCCCCAACTGCCTCTACTACAACTCTTCCCCAACTGCCTCTACTACTAAACTTCCCCAACTGCCTCTACTAATACAATTCCCAAACTGCCTCTACTACTACTCTTCCCCAACTGCCTCTACTACTTCCCTTCCCCAACTGCCTCTGCTACTACTCTTCCCCAACTGCCTCTACCACTAATACTCTTCCTCAACTGCTTCTACAACTTCTCTTCCCCAACTGCCTCTACTACTACTATTCCCCAACTGCCTCTACTACTACACTTCGCCAACAGCCTCTACTACTACTATTCCCCAACTGCCTCTACTACTACACTTCCCCAACAGCCTCTACTACTAATATTCTTCCTCAACTGCCTCTACAACTACTCTTCCCCAACTGCCTCTACTACTACAATTCCCCAACTGCCTCTACTACTACTACTCTTTCCCAATTGCCTCTACTACTACTAGTCTTCCCCAACTACCTGTACTACTACACTTCCCCAGCTGCCTCTACTACTACTATTACTACACTTCCCCAACTGCCTCTACTACTACACTTCCCCAATTGCACTGCCAAAACTACTACTACTCTTCCCCAACTACCTCTACTACTACACTTTCCCAACTGCCTCTACTACTACTATTTTTCCCCAACTGCCTCTACTACTACTCTTCCCTAACTGCCTCTACTACTATTTTTCCCCAACTGCCTCTACTACTACTATTCTTCCCCAACTGCCTCTACTACTACACTTCCCCAACTGCCTCTATTACGTTTATTTTTCCCCAACTGCCTCTACTACTACTCTTCCTCAACTGCCTCTACTACTATTTTTCCCCAGCTGCCTCTACTACTACTCTTCCCCAACTTCCTCTACTACTACTACACTTCCCCAACTGCCTCTACTACTACACTTCCCAACTGCCTCTACTACTACACTTCCCTAACTGCCTCTGCTACTACTCTTCCCCAACTTCCTCTACTACTATACTTCCCCAACTGCCTCTACTACTACTCTTCCCCAACTGCCTCTACTAATACACTTCCCCAACTGCCTCTACTACTATTCTTCCCCAACTGCCTCTACTACTACTCTTCCCCAACTGTCTCTACTAATACACTTCAGAAACTGCCTCTACTACTACACTTCCCCAACTGCCTCTACTATTACTACTCTCCCCCAACTGCCTCTACTACTACTAGTCTACCCCAACTGGCTCTACTACTACTACTACTCTTCCCCAACTGCCTCTACTACTACTACTCCCCAAGTGCCTCTACTACTACTACTCTTCCCCATTTGCCTCTACTACTATACCTCCCCAACTGCCTCTACTACTATACTTCCCCAACGTCCTCTACTACTACACTTCCCCAACTGGCTCTACTACTACTACTACTCTTCCCCAACTGCCTCTACTACTACTACTCCCCAAGTGCCTCTACTACTACTACACTTCCCCAACTTCCTCTACTTCTACACTTCCCCAACTGCCTCTACTACTATACTTCCCCAACGTCCTCTACTACTACACTTCCCCAACTGCCTCTACTACTACACTTCCCCAACTGCCTCTACTACTACACTTCCCCAACTGCCTCTACTACTACACTTCCCCAACTGCCTCTACTACTATACTTCCCCAACTGCCTCTACTACTATACCTCCCCAACTGCCTCTACTACTGCACTTCCCCAACTTCCTCTACTTCTACACTTCCCCAGCTGCCTCAACTACTACACTTCCCCAACTGTCTCTACTACTACACTTCCCCAACTGCCTCTACTACTACACTTCCCCAACTGCCCCTACTACTACACTTCCCCAACTGCCTCTACTTCTACACTTCCCCAACTGCCTCTACTACTACACTTCCCCAACTGTCTCTACTACTACACTTCCCCAACTGCCTCTACTACTACACTTCCCCAACTGCCTCTACTACTATACTTCCCCAACTGCCTCTACTACTATACCTCCCCAACTGCCTCTACTACTACACTTCCCCAACTTCCTCTACTTCTACACTTCCCCAGCTGCCTCAACTACGACACTTCCCCAACTGTCTCTACTACTACACTTCCCCAACTGCCTCTACTACTACACTTCCCCAACTGCCCCTACTACTACACTTCCCCAACTGCCTCTACTTCTACACTTCCCCAACTGCCTCTACTACTACACTTCCCCAACTGTCTCTACTACTACACTTCCCCAACTGCCTCTACTACTACACTTCCCCAACTGCCTCTACTACTACACTTCCCCAACTGCCTCTACTACTACACTTCCCCAACTGCCTCTATTACTACACTTCCCCAACTGCCTCTACTACTACACTTCCCCAACTGCCTCTACTAATACACTTCCCCAACTTGAGGTTCATATGGCGTGAGTTTGGCAATCGGTTCCACTTATTAATGTTATTAATATTTTCCCTTACTTTTCGTCTAGTAGCTTCCTCAGCTTTTTTTTTTTTCCTTTTCTTTTTTGGGTTGCATGTGAGGGGAGGGTAGATAAAACCCATAGCATGCCCAACATTTTTTTCGTATATGAAAAGCTATTTTTTCCCTGTATTTTTATAACGTATATATCAGAATGAATGAATGGCTCACTACTTTTGGTGTGTGTGTGTGTGTGTGTGTGTGTGTGTAAGAACACTGCTATTTATTCATATGTGTTCAAGGGAAGTGCGCCAAACCATTGTTTCGCCACACCACTAATAATAATAGTAATAAGAATAATAATAATGAAGAAAAAAAGAGGTAAAGCCAGCGGTTGGAACGACGAAAAAACTAATTAATCTTACTCATGAGGGTTTCCAGTACATAAACATATCCCCAATTTCACTACTTCTTAATGAATGAGTTTTTCTATACTCCATCAAAATACAATACCACTACCAAGGAGGAAATACATAATAAGTGGCGGGAATTTTCAACAGGTGTTCGTCAACAACCCCCTTCACACTTAACTAGGAGACCGCACCCCATTCCCACACCACCTGACATGTACTGTACAGTATGTGATGGTCGGCAACTCAATTATCCTTACCGTACATTGACGCATCACCTGTTTTTTAAGAATGGTAGTTGCTTTTTTCTTGCTAATATAGATCCCTTGTTTTCATTCTGTGTTTTTATTATAAAAAGGAAGTATTTTAAGCTGTCAAAAGCTCCTTACTCGGTGTTAAAATACTATAATCCTATAATGAGTATTCCATTAGTAATACGTAGGCAGTGCAACAACAGGGACCTGAGCACTCCCTGGCCACCATAGCCCTCACACAAGCGTAAACAGTCTTTGGCTGGTGTTGCTGCACCAACTCACCTTGAAGGAGTGAGACGCCCCTCTCAATCCGTTTCCGTTTGATTTGATTTGATAATCAGATATATATATATATATATATATTATATATATATATATATATATATATATATATATATATATATATATACATATATATATATATATATATATATATATATATATATATATATATATATACATATATGTGCAAGTAAATCACTGTAGGTGCGCGTGATCTAGGTATATGCTGATAACCACCAGGAAAGAACTTCGTGTTTTCTTCTTTCCTGGTGGTTATCAGCATATACATATATGTATATATATATATATATATATATATATATATATATATATATATATATATATATATATATATATATATATATATAACGATGTTATAGAGAAATCTGACTCTGAGAAAGATTTACGAGTAATGATAAGTACTGTAGGAACCATAAACCAAGTCAACAATGTGTATTTGCTCGAAACAAGGCTAACAAAGTGCTTGGGTTCATACGTCAGAAAATAAGAACAAAAGAATGGAGGAAACTGCAGCGGACCTATTGGCCCACACTGGGCAGTCCCATTTACACCCAACCCCTATTGCTCATATATTCATCCAACCTATGTTTGAAACTATCCAGGGTATTCGAGTTAATGATGATATTTGGTAACTTGTTCCACTCGTCCACTACTCTATTTCCAAACCAATGTTTACCTATTTCGCGCTTAAATCTGAATTTGTCTAATTTAAAACCATTGTTACGAGTTCGCTCCTGGTTGGATAGTTTGAATACCTTTGTAATGTCCCCTTTGTTCAGCCCCGACTTCCATTTATGCACCTCTATCATATCGCCCCTCACTCTACGTCTCTCGAGGGAGTGCAAGTTAAGATGCTTTAACCTGTCTCTATACTCAAGGTTCCTAATGCTCGGAATTAGTCTTGTCATTCTCCTCTGAATTCCTTCCAAGGATTCTATATCCATTCTGTAATACGGTGACCAGAATTTTACTGCGTTATCCAAATGAGGTCTCACAAGCACAAGATATAGTTTTAGGATGACCTGGCTAGTCTTGTAACTAACACTCCTTTGTATGAACTCAAGTACTTTATTAGCCTTGTTTCGAGCAAATACACATTGTTTACTTGGCTTAAGATTCCTACTTATCATTACTCCTAAATCTTTCTCGCAGTCGGATTTCTCAATAACATTGTTGTTCTCCTGGTATCTGGTTTCCCTGTTTACATCTCCTATACTGAGCACTTTACAGTTGTCCACAATGAATTTCATGTGCCATTTTTAAGACCATTCGAAAAAGGAGTGAGAGTTACAAAGGAGTGTGAGTTACAAGACTAGCGAGGTTATTCTAAAACTATATCTTACGCTTGTGAGACCTCTTTCGGATTACGCAGTTTAGTTCTGGTCACCGTACTACAGAATGGATATAGAATCCTTGGACAGAATTCAGAGAAGGCTGACAGGACTAATTTCCGGGCATTTAGAACCTTGAGTACAAAGACAGATTAAAACATCTTAATTTGCGCTCCCTCGAGAGATGTAGAGTGAGGGACTTGCAGGTTGTGGGTACTGCAAAGTTGAGGATGGCATCGACGTTGGCAGTTTGGGTCGACATCGTCCTTGACTCACGATATGTCCAAGGTATGTTATGGTGGCCTGGCTAGATTGGGACTTCGCCAGGTTGATAGTCAGGCCTGCCTCGTCCAAGCACTGTAGGAAAGCTCAAAGGCGAGCGACGTGAAGATCCCACATATCTGAAATAACTACCAAATCATCTAGGTATGAAACAGTGCCATTAAGACTCTCTATTATGGTGTTTATATAGCGCTGAAATGTGGCAGGAGCGTTAGCCATCCCAAAATGCATAATCTCATACTGAGAGTGTCCAAATGGCGTACAGAAGGCTGACTTTAATTTAGCTCCCTCTGTTAATCCAAACTGGTAGTATCCTTTCTGTAGGTCGATCTTAGTAACATACTTTGCTCGACCTACGGTATAAACAAGATCGTTAATTAATGGGAGTGGATAAGAGTCTAGCACAGTTAATTTATTTAATTTACGATAATCTGTACAAAACCTAGTTCCACCTCCCTCTTTTGGGACCAGTAGGGAAGGAGAAGCCCTTGGGAAGGAGCTGGGTACCACCAGATCCTGCTCCAAAAGATAGTCAACTTCGTCCTACATCTTGGCCTTCTTCTCTGAACTGAGTCGGTAAGGAGTCTTTCGAAAAGGATAGGTATTGGCATAAAGTTCAACATCATGGAGAACATTGGGACATCTACCTGGACCATCCCTGCATACACCCGAGTTATCTTGTAATATTTTACTAACATCAGCCTGCTCTTGAGTGGTCAAGTTTTGTAAATACTCTTTAATATTGTTTATTATTTAAGAGGTTTCTCTCCTACTTTCTACAATAGGACTTTCCATCCCAACCAAGTCTATGTCCTCAGCAGAGAACACCTGGTTGGTGAGGACAGGTCTCTCACCCAAGTCACCCTGAGGATTCTATCTGCGATACAATTTCATTAAGTTAAGGTGTACTAGTTGAGAATCCTTTCAATGGTCAGGAGTTAGAACAACATTGTTTAATTTGTTTAAGTGATGAGATACTTTGTAAGGGCCTTGATATTTACATTTGAGAGGTGAGCCTGGAATAGGCAAATACAGCAATACTTCATCTCCAGACTTGAATTTTCGGATTTTAGCCATTCGATCAAAATGTTCTTCATATTACTTTAAGATTTTATTAAATAATCTTGTGCAATTTTCTTATTTTATTTAGTTTATATTTAAGATTATCAAGATATTGACCAACAGTCTATAGGAATCTCTACAATTTGACTAAACCATTTGTCTTTTATGATTAAGGGGTTCCTCTTACTTGACGACCATACAACATTTCAAAAGGTGGGAATCCAAGTGATTCTTGTCGGCATTCTCTAATTGAAAAGAGCATGAAATTAATTGCTTCGTCCCAACCAGCTTTTTTGTCAAACAAAATCTGCTAAGTATTGATTTTACTGTATGCTGATATCTTTCTCGGGAACGTTGAGCCTGGGGATGATATGCCGATGACAACGTTTGTTTTATGCCTAACTCCGATAACACTATGGAGAAAAGGTCACTTGTAAAATTAGACCCCTGGTCAGAATGAATTTCCTTGGAGATGCCTACTTGTGTAAAGAATTTTAACAAAATATCAGAAATAATTTTGGCTCTAATGTTTCTTACTGGGAATGCCTCAGGATATCTAGTTGTGGGGCACATTATAGTCAACAAATATTGGTTACCTCTCTTGGTTCTTGGGAGTGGGCCCACACAATCTATCAGAACCTTGTTAAAGGGTTCCTCCGCAACAGGAATAGGGTTAAGTGGAGCGGGAGGAAGAACCTGGTTGGGTTTCCCAACTAGTTGGCAAGAATGACAAGTGTTGATGAAGCTAGCCACTTGCTTCTTCATACCGGGCCAAAAATTCCTGATTAGTTCTGTTAATGTTGTACATATCCCGAGTGACCATTTAAGGCATCATGAGCCAGTTCTCTGAGCTGTACTCTAACAGAATATGGTATAACTATTTGACGTACTACAGCCCAAGAGCCATCATCCTTTAAACATCTTGGGCGACATTTTCTCATTAAGACATCATCTTTATATTTAAAACAAGGGACTTTAACAATATCTGACTTGGGTACTGCTACAGAATGAAATTTGGCAAGTGAAGTATCCTCTTTCTCAGCTTTAATTTAGTTATCCCTGGTCATAACCTGGCTGGGGAGATCACAGGTGAAAGTGGGAACACTTGAAGAATCAGCACTAGCATCAAGTAAAGTTTGAGATCTAGTGACGGCACATAGAGGAAATAGGTATGGAAGTTGATTCTCCAAGTCCTGAGTAGGACTCTCCGTCAACGGTTCATCAACCACTATAAGGTCAGGAACAACAAGTGAACCAGCTAGATCATTACCCGGTACAAATGTAACATCTGCTACTGGCAGCTTCTCTCTCACTCCCACCTTCACCATTCCCCTTAACAAATCACATCAAGGTAAACTTGAGCAAGGTTTACTGATGAGTAAGAAAAGAGGACAAGTCTTCCAAAAGCACTTTCTCTCCTGTGTATTTTTTATAAATTCCAGGGAGAGCACTATGTACTATTAGACTTTGAGCACCTGCAGTATCCTTTAGTATTTTAAGAAGGAAACCTTTTACCATCCTTTGAAAGTGAAATTTTACCCTTGAATATAAAATCAAGAAAAAGATCTTTCTGAGAATCGTTGACTTTGGATACATTACTAACAGACTTAGTTTTTGAGGTGGTAGCTTGGGCTTCAGTCTTTGCATGAGGTTTGATAAAATTTGTCCCTATGTACTGCGCACATCATTGTCATTCCTAAAAACCCCATTTAATTCATATTACGCTATATAACATTCAAATCCACCGCGCTTGTAGAATCTCAGAAAACGGGGAACATTGATAAAGGATAACTCACCTACTCAATGTTACTAGCCCATGTGTTGTATTGTACCCGGGTACAGTTATATAATATTAATTGTATGTATTCATAGCATTAAGGACAACTCAGGGTATCCATAAGATGAATGTTAAAATCCAGTTGAGCCGGACTAGTGTACTGTAGGACTAAGTGTGGATCATGGTTTGAGGGTCATACTATTTACGTCTGTGAACGTGTAGCGAACATAACTTCCACAGATATCATGTGAAAATACATGAGAGCAATGATCTGGAAAAAGGATAAATGCCTCAGTACTATGTGAGGTGTTGGAAGTGACCCAGAAACTATACTTGAAAGGAAATATTTTGTATGCATCGGTGTGAACTTAATACACCTCGTAGCCTCACGTGACATATACCCACGACATGTACAGTGATCAGAGAATCTTATGTCTGTGTTCAAATAGTGCAATGGGTGAGAGGAGGATCCCTAATTACAGTTTAAAGTAAAGTGGATATACCCACGCCATGAACATTCGGCCTTTGTTTGGGGAGCGTCCTGTACCCGCCTCGAGTGTGCCCATGAATTTACCCACGAATTAGCAAACCAGAACCTTACCTTAGTTTGTAATTTTGGTTTAAAATATGTGTTTATACGGCATGAGTGACAATATGCCGAAAAGTGTTCAGGGGAGAACCGTAAGAAATAAAAGTAAAAATTAAAGATTGGAAACTGTAGGCCTACGCCGTGACGAGCAGCAGGGCACTACCCTCAGTACCCTCCGTTCTACCGTCACCTCAGGTCAGTGTCCTATCGGGCTATATCCCGCCCTATAATTAAAGCTTATATAGAAGTTATTACAGTTTAAAGCTTTGCCTGATGTATAAGTGTAATAGTAATGTGTTAGGGTGTGTGATAACTGCCCGTCAGGCATTATTTCTCAGTACCCTCCGTTCTACCGTCACCTCAGGTCCCATGCGGTCGGAGTGCCTTGCTGTGCGGCAGCCATTATCCCTGTGAGCGTCCCACCAGGTGGTGACTACTCCGAGCTATGCCAATCCACTGTGAACCTGTGGATTCCCAGCACACCACTCCAAATGAGTAGTGACAAATAAGGAGACCGTGAGAAACTCCGCGGTCGTCACTTGGAGCGACCTATAATACCAGGCGTAGAAATAGTACTGGTATGTCTCTTGGTGAAGCCCTCGTCTTTACCCACCGAGGGCGGTGTGCGAACGAGGCGCCTGTTATGTATACCTAAAAATTACAAGGAGTCCCATACCTGCAGGTGTGGAGGGTAACAGGTGTGTTGAGAGGGTGCTACTATGTATGATAACCGACGGTGCAATACTACATACAGGTGGAGCAGTCTGATGTGTTAAGGGATAGTGTAAGAAGGAATGACCGAGGTAAGGAGGTCACAGATTGTTATGCAATAAGTATGTGGATGACACGCCATTAATGTAAGACGTCTGGGGCCGAACTGGGTAACCAACATTTTCATTGTTCTTCTGAGGAAGGCCAATTCATTTGTATGTGTTTTACCAGTATGCTTTATAAGGAATAAATTAATTAAGACATGTTATGGTTTCACCCTTCTTTCCCCTTATCGATCTGGTCAATGAAAAAGCTAACCCAATTCCGAGTCCACTCTGCCCGCTACCTAACGAGTTACATGCTGTCCAGAGGGGGTCTGGTGGCAGCGACCCTTAGAAATTAAGATTAGAGTTAAGTATTTACCCTTAGAATTAGTGACCCCCAGTCTGGCAGTATACCCAAATATATTTAATTTTTATATCCTGGTTCCCAACAACGAGATACATGGTGACCGTCTTTGCGACAGTATGAACAAGTAACAGGTTTTCTAGAATTAGCGGTAAGACTCGACATATCACTTTTAGTCCCAAGGTTTTGCCCTGAGGGGGACTTTACAGTATTCACCTTCATATTCTCCCCCTTAAACCTATGTCTTAAACCTATGTACTAAAACATATCTATCGGCCAGCTGTGTTTGCTTCATCAAATCTTTTTCACCTTTGTCTTCTAAATAAGCCTTGATATTGGAGGGAATTCGTCTTTTGAATTCCCCACAGACCATTAGATTGACAAGGTCATCAAAAGTGCCAGTTTCAGTTGTCTTAAGTCACATTTGAAAAGTATGTAATTTTTCAGTAGCAAATTCAAAGTCTGGCGGTATGATTCTGGAGTTACAGCAAAGAATTTAAGATATTGTCTTTGACAAACTCGAAATCAGAATAATCCTTTAGACCAGTGGTTCTTAACCTTTTAAGGGTCGCGCCCCCTATAGCAGTTGGTCCTCTTCTCCACGCCCCCCTCCTTTTTTCATATAAAATTTCTAAATCTAAAAATTCTAAAACAATTTCCTCTTGAATTAAATAGGAAAATTGAGAAACTAGTTTTTCATTCGTACTTTAATAACTTTAATTATTCAATAAAGTTTGTATGAGCAACTCGCAAATACACAATACATTTAGTGAGATTTTTGACACTACTTCTGAGCTACCAGATCCTCAATATGTGGCCCCGTGTCAGAGAGAGCACAGCGCAAGTCCCCTTTAACGTTCAGCTTGTTCCTGTATTTGGTCTTGACAGCAACCAGTGCAGAAAATGCAGCCTCACAGAGATACGTGGATCGAAACATCGTCGGAATCCGAACAGCTTGACATACACTTCCTGACATTATTACTACCTTAATTCAGTCACTTTTAGTGGAAAATTACATTTTGATTGACGTAGTTACCATTTACAACATTTTGAAGTATCTGTGGGGAGCGAGACCCCCCCCCCCCCTCCGCGAAAATCCCAATAAGGACATACACACACACCTGTTAACGCCATCCCTTATTTTTGCTCTAGGTTCGCCTCCCCCCCCCACCTGGAAATTACTCAGGCCCCCTTAGGGGGGGCGTGGCCCCCCCTCCCTCCGGTTAAGAACCGCTGCTTTAGACTATTAAAGACGAGCTTATTCTGAAATAGCCAAATCCACTTTAGTTCAAGTTGTTTGGGATTTCTGGCCTCTTCGCCGTTAGGCTATTTCGGCCGAAGCTGATTGGTTGGTCTTCTTTTTTCTCTTTGTTCTTCTTTTAGTTTTTACTTTCCATTCTACTTCTTGTTCTTCGTCTTCTTCTTTTTGGTCTTGTTCTGTCTGGTCTTCTATAATATTATCAGGTTCTTCTTTGTTGATATCTTGATTGTTCTTTTCTTGTTCGTTTTTGTCTTGTTTGTTCTTTTCTTGTTTGTTTCGGTCTTGGTTGTTTTTTTCTAGAGTCTTGACTGCAAGGAGAGCCTCCTTGTAAGTCAACTTTTCCTTAGACCGCAGCCTGGCCACCCTGCACTCCTCCCTCCACTTGGGACAAAGCCGGTCGGAGGAGGAGTGAGGGCCACCACAAGCCGCGCACTTCTTAACGGCCGCCTGGCAGTCAGCGTCGGTGTGGCCGGGTGCCCCGCAGCTAGAGCACACCTTGGGAGCGCGACACTTCCTCGCCAGATGGCCATATTTCTGGCAATTGTAGCAACGAGTGGGTTTTGGCTGTTGAGGTTTCACTGGGATTTTCTCCCAACCCAGTATAACGGAGCTGGGAAGTTCCTTAGGAGAACCAACCAGGGCAGTTGTGCTGGTCAGCTTCCTAAGTACTGCGAGCTGATCTCCAATCAGCTCGCCAAGTTCGTCTCTTTCGAGATACTCAATTTCAGAGTGGGAAATGACTCCCAAAACCAAGTTATCCTGAAGTAGGGCGTCAAACATGACGTCGACTCCATTGATGATCGTTCGATGGGGTAATTTGTGGGCCTGCCCCCATTCTTCGAACGTGATGACAAGGGTACCACCGCTACTCCGGACGACCCCTGTCACCCCCTTTAGTCCAATGTGGTCAAAAAAATCTTTAATCACAAGAAGATTGAGTTTCTTGCGCGAAGGGTGCTCGACCGGAATCAGTCTCACAACCTTCGCCTGGGCTAGGGTGATCATGATCATGGTCACGCGGTACCTCGGGGGGAAGGATCGGGGAGCCGGGAGAACCAACCTCGCCGAGGTTCAGGTCTCAAGTGAAATCCACTTATTCTTGGGCTACTTATAATAGAGAGCTGTATGCTCAAACAAACGCATTGAAAACTCAGGATCTGATTCATCAAAATTAGGAACCAAATTTATGTTAGGAGACAAATCAAAGTGCCTTTGAGTTTCTCTTTTGGCTTGGCTTTGGAGTTAAATTACTCTCGATTCATGTTTTCTCTCCCTTTCTCTTTCAATTATCTCCTTCTCAAACTTCTTTACTCTTTCAATTAGCTTCTTCTCGAACTTCTGTACTTTTCGGTTAACTCCTTCTCAAACTTCTTTACTCTTTCAATTAGCTCCTTTTCAAGCTTCTCTCGTTCAAATAACAATTTCTCTCTTTCAAGGTTAACTAAGGTTTGAGCTTCCACACTCACTTTCTCCCTTGTCCCAGTTGAAGAGGTGAACCTACCGCATTTTCTTTTTAGTTCCCAGGACTAGTAATGAGTCTAACAGTTTCTTCCGGAAGAAACTCCCTTGATATTAATCCTTGGACAACTACTTCTTTCAATTTGTCTATACGCAAACTTGTCGAGACTGGAATTTAAAATAATCAGCTATAGTTTTCCAGTACGATTTTCTCAGGTCTGCACCTTCTAGTTTGTCAGCAGTAGGATTAGCTATGAAATCAGCAATATCGAATCTAGATATGATTATTTATCAAGTAATTTCAAAACTTTAAAAATAATCTTAGTATTTTCGGAATAAGAGGAATTCCCTTTCAAATCGTTAGCATATTTTAACTCGCAAGAAGAGGCTGGTTATCAATCATTCTGATATTTTTATATAAACTACACCAATGGTAAAAGATAGGATTGTAGACCATGTGAATTTTTTTTTGCTTACGGGGTGAGAATACCGACTACGAATTCATGACTGATAGCGCCCTTTGTCCACTATCGTAAGGGGAATCTGTGTAAAAAGGCGCTCAGTAAGAATTTCTTACCCAAATATATACTGCTTAGAGGAAGAGAAGTGTAACAAAAGTTACAAGTCTACTCAGACAAACGCCCTGCTCAAAACTCAAAGTAAACGTCCTAATTACCCACAGATTTCAGCCGCCCTCTACGCTTGGTAATAAACCTTGACTCGTTTAATATAAAAGAAACATCATTAAACCCCAAGCTTAAGCTGCTTGGTGAAATAATTTCACAGGTTCAAGCATTCAGTATCCCTTACCATTATTGTGACTAATGTCCAATTTAAGCATTAGAGGGTATGGTGAATTAGTGTTTACCAAAATTACACTAAAATTCGTATTAAGAGCTGACTACCACATCAGAGCTTACATGTAAGGAGTCCACTCTCGTCATTGACAGTTATGACACACTAAGGTGGAAGAAACGGCTCTTACTAAACGTAAACATTCGTGGCTACAACCACATCCGAATTAGTTTACTTGGATCTTATTAATGTTACAAGTATTACCCTGTTTTTTTTTTTTTTAGGTTAGGGAGGGGAAAGGATGAAAGGCATGCTGGGGCTCAAGGCACAGCCAGACATGAGGGATAGAGAAGTCACAACATATAGTCGTGAGGGGAAAGGTTGGAAAAGAAGTTTAATGAGTTAAACTGAGGGGGACGACACCCCTTGTTTTGCATATTACAGAGTTTGTTCGCAAACTAGGCTGACCTAGGATTTAGGATGAGGTTGCACAATGGTTACTTTGGTTAACAATGACAAGTTTGATTTTACAATTACATGTTTATTAAAATCTTATTACTGTATTACGTTATGGACTCGCTTGTTGATTATGACTTGTTAAATGTGATCTTATATCATCTAAGTTTTAATCTAAGGTGGATCATTGTAGCGGACATAGATGGGTCGCGAGTTTTGTTGTTGTAGCACGGGCAGACTCCGGGGCCACCAGGCGTGGGGTCGTCCTCCGTTGATGTCTTTCCCGCTTAGGTGGTCTGGGCTGTGAGGGTCGTCCAGCAGCTTGTCCCAAACCTCCTTCCCTAGGAGATGGAACCTGACGTTGAGGACTACTGTTTTATTTCTCAGGTGGATGGTTTCCACTGTTTCCTGGCTGACCTCAAACACTTGTTTTGGAAGCTCTGTAGTTGTTGTAGTCTAGTCTTCCCGAGTGTGACGAGTGGTATAGATGGGTACTCCAACACAGGCCTCACCAGCGCCTTGTACAGGTGGACTTGTATCTTCTTAAGCATCAGTTTAAACTGTTTTAATTTGGCGGCGGCTACTTTGGCTTTCCTTAGACTGTCCATCACGTGGGAAATGATGCCCGTCCGAGAGATAAGAAAAAAAGAACATAAGAATGGAAGAAACTGCAACGGGCCTATTGACCCATACTGGGCAGTCCCATTTACACCCAACCCCGATTGCTCATATATCCTTCCAACTTATGTTTGAAGCTATCCAGCGTATTCGAGTTAATGATTATGTTTGGCAACTTGTTCCATTCATCCATTACTCTATTTCCAAACCAATGTTTGCCTATTTCACGCCTAAGTATAAATTTGTCTAATTTAAAACCATTGCTACGAGTTCGCTCCTGGTTGGATAGTTTGAGTACCTTTGCAATGTCCCCTTTGTTCAGCCCCGACTTCCATTTATACACCTCTATCATATCGCCCCTCACTCTACGTCTCTCGAGGGAGTGCAAAGTAAGATAACTAACCTGTCTGTACTCAAGATTCCTAATGCCCGGGATTAGTCCTGTCATTCTCCTCTGAATTCTTTCTAGGGATTGTATATCCATTCTGTAATACGGTGACCAGAATTGAACTGCATATTTCGAAGTGAGGTCTCAAACGCGCAAGATAGGGTTTTAGGATGACCTCTCTCGTCATGTAACTCACACTCTATTGTATGAACCAAAACACTTTATTAGCCTTGTTTCGAGAAAATACAAATTGTTCACGTGGCTTAAGATTCCTACTTATCATTACTCCTAAATATTTCTCACTTTCGGATTTCTCTATAACATGGTCCAAGTACTGAGCCTTGGGGTAGTCCACTAGTGACGTTACTCTAATCGGATTTAGTGCCGTTAATGTTCACTCGCTGTTTCCTGCCCTGTAACCACGCACTAATCCATTTTAGAATATCTCCTCCAATGCCATGAGCCTCCACTTTTCTTATTAGTCTTTCGTGGGGTACTCTGTCGAAGGCTTTGCTAAAGTCAAGATATACTACATCATAGTCGTACCCCTTGTCCACTGATTCGAAAACAGCTGAAAAGAATGTTAATAGATTAGTTAGACATGAACGCCCGCTTGTGAAGCCATGTTGGGAATCATTGATCAACTTGTGCTTCTCCAGGTGATTTCGAATAGGGTAATTTGCCTACAATTGATGTTAAACTGATTAAAAAGGGAAGTTAGAGGATAGTGATCTATCTCCCTTCTTGAAAATCGGTATTGCATTCGCTACCCTCCAGGATTCTGGTATTACACCCGTTTTTAAGGACATGTTAAACAAATTTGCTAAGGGCATACTAAGCTCTTCCTTGCATTCCTTTAATACTCTGGCAAATATCTCATCGGGACCTGGTGACTTATTAGGCTTTAACTTGTCTATTTGCTTACTAACTTCGTTACTAGTCACTACTATCTCTCTCAATCTATTTCTTCACTATCGCTGTATATAGTCGGTGCCTCGGGTATCAATTGTAAATTTTCGGTGGTGAAAACTGTTGAAAAATATTTATTCAGATTATTGCTCATTTCTCCGTCGTGATCAGTTAGCTTGCCGGTATCTAACTGTATTGTTCCAATCTTTTCTCGTGTTTTAGTTTGATACATTTGAAAGAATCCCTTGGGGTTTGACTTCGCCTCCCTTGCTACTTTCAGTTCATTATTTCTCTTTGTTTTTCTTATCTCGGTCTTAATAATCTCGGAGGTAAGCTTCACCACAATTTATTCTCCTACCTATAGCCTTCCTTTATCCAATAATATTCTTTCAATAATTATTTATCCATTTAGGGTCATTGCTGTCTGATCTGAGTGTTATGTATGGTATGTTCTGCCTTTGTGCTTTAAGTAACTCATTATTTAAATTGTTGTGGAACTCGTCAACCTCAGATCTCGTGATCAGGTCATCCTCAGCCGTCATATATTGTGAGAATATCGTTGTCAGGTCTCCAGGCAAAGTGAGGGCTTCCTCTGTGGGTACATTGTGTGAGGTCACCTCGCTTGAGGTCATGTAATCCATCCCCAACCGCGATACCTCTTCCCTCAACTGCCTTTTCAACATATCAAAGTTTGCCCTTCTGAAATCTGGGACTTTAATGGAATTTTCCTTGCGACTGCCACTAAATTCTAATTGGAATTTTATTTCTTTGTGATCGCTGTTAGCAAGTTCGCTCCCTACCTCGACATTGATAATGAGGTTTTCTCTGTTTGACAGAACTAAATCGAGTATATTAATAACCCGGGTGGGTTCGGCTATATGTTGACTTAGGAAATAGTCCTTAATTGAATCAAGAAAATCCTCTGATTCTGGGTTATCTGTAAGGTCGAGCTAATCTATTTAGCTAAAGTTAAAGTCGCCTACTATACAGGCTTTGCTATGTCTGGATGCCCTGCGCATTTCATCCCAAATAAGTTGGTCATTAACTCTATCAAGATTAGGAGGTCTATAT